>LPNX010789960.1:99148-278435 GCA_001517045.1 Pseudotsuga menziesii | reverse complement strand
AGGCAAATCCCCCATAGGTGTAAAAAGCTGATCCCAAATCTATCAAGGACCCCACGAATTAGCAAGGGCGCATGGGAAATCTAAAGAGTGGTCAAATGGCAGATTATACATGCTTTTGCATGGAGGAAAGAGTGGAGGAGGAAGAGGCAACAAAGTTGATTCACCTCACCTAGTCTTACTTTCCTATGTGCCTTAAAACACTGAAAAAGCAGGCAATAAAGTAGAAAAAGCAGAAGGGCGCCTAGGAGGCCAAGAATAAAGCAGATTTGATTCCCAGGAATTTCCCAAGTGCTCCATGAGTCAATAATGGCAAGTTTGACCTCTATGGATAGGCAATTAGCAACTTGCACATGGTGGGACTCATGGACTAGGCAAATAAGACAAAATAAATGAAATAATGTCTAAGTGGGTAAATAATATGGGTTGATTATTCTTACAATAGTTGTGTAGTATTTGGCCATGAAATGTTAAGGTAATATATAAAGGAGGATGGAAGTCTGATTTAGTTTCAACTTTGTTGGGTGAGGAAGGACCAAAAGTAATAGAGGGATGCTCATCTTGTAGATTTATAATATTAGAAGGGATCTCATTCGCTTGTAATTTCAGTATTCTGTAAGTAGGATCTCTAAATGAAGGTATTTTCATCTACTCTGTTAATGGGACATGAATATTGACTTTACTAAACTCATATTCAAAATTGAAACCCTGGTTGTTCTTATTAATTTCTTCCAAATATGCAAGCTTAGCTTTGTTAACCATTTGGTTATGTTTCTTCTCCAATGATGGATCAAGCCACTGTTTGATAGGAGAAACTACTTTCTTTTTAGGAATTTGAGAAACTTGCTTAGCACCATACCTTATATTATAGGAAATTTTTGGATCTGCTTGATAAATATCAGTTGGAGATGTATAACTGAAATCATTTTGTTGATGAGCATCAAAATATTCAGAATTTTGATAATGAGTTTTAGTAAGAAAACCTTCATATGATTTCCCTTCAAGATGATTAATATTCTGATCTAAAACTTCAAATTCTAAATCCTCAATCTCCTCCTCGTTATTCTACAAATTATATTGGAAAGGGGTCTGAACTCTATTATCCTCATTATCTTTTCTCTCTCTTTGAATGTCATTGCCCCTTCTTTCTCTGGCAAAGTATATAGGAAGAAAATAGCGTCTAAATTGATTTGGATTTTGGTCTTCTTCTTGCATAGGTCTATTTTTATTCTTATTCTCCATTTCTAACCTATTGATTTTTTGCAGATAAATTCTTGATTAACTTGGTCATTTCATCCATTTTATTTTCTGATGATTTTCCTCTGGAAGTTGATGGCATCAATTCTTTTTTACCTTTTTTATCACGTGCTTGGTATTATAATTTATCTTTAAGTTTTCTTGAAGCCAACATATTCGGCTCAACTTCAAATGTAGCCTCTTGCATATTTAAAAAATATACTTACCTTATCTCTCTTAACAATAGAGAAAACATAGAGTAGAAATAATTAGCATAAGTGATGTTTGTTGATGTCTCAGAAGGATTTATTTCAGTGGGTATCTTACTATAAATTTTATTGAAATGCTTTGAAAAATATATGACTATTTCATTTTGCTTCATTTTCAAAGCTCCAAATTCAGTAATATAGTAAAGATAATATTTAGTGTGCCCCCACTGTTTCATAAAAAACTCTTGTAATTCTTCTATCCCATTAATAGAGTTTGTTGGTAACTCTCTGAACCATTTTCTCACCTCTCCATCTAGGATTTGTACAAACATTCGCATCCAAACATCCTTAATGTCAATGTGTTGATTATCTGGATAACTAAAAAAGGAATTGCAGTGTTCTTTTGCAGTCACCTCACCTTGACCATTAAAACTAGGGAGATATTTTTTATAATCACCCCCAGGGATAGGTTTAAGAGGATGAGGTAGAACCAATGGGGCATATCTTGCAGCCACTATATGATCTATCATATCAAGAGGTTGTCCAACCATGTTTGGGTTTACTTGATCTGGTGGGGAAGGAGTACTTTTGGACTTAAAGTGATGAAATCAGATTGTACTTGTGAGAGGAGTTTAAGGTAGAAGTTGAGATTTTAAAGAAAACATCCTATATATATAAAATCAGTTTTAACCTTTTTAGATGATAAGGGATTGGTGTATACCAAAAATTTATCAACTTGAATGGCAGGGATAAGAATGGACAAATCTGTTCCTCTTTTTCTTTCTCGGGTTGTGGATTTGCAGAATGTGAATCTTGCTGAGACTGATCTGGTATGTATATTGATGAAGGATACTGAAATCCTATAGAAGAGATAGAGCTTAATTTTTCCCCAACATCTCTCAAAATATGCTTTGGGTCTGAAATTCCTGGATGCAAGGGAGATGTAAGAGTGGATCTAGTACCATTTTTTTTAGAATACATAATCTCTTTCTTTTAACAAATAGGTGAAAAATGTAGTCTATGAAAAGAATATTTTGATCTTGTTCACCCTCAAAACCAAATCTATTAATGTCATACCTAGGGAAGCTCTTTCTTCACTTCCGTCCCTAGCAACAACGCTTAGAAATTGTACCCATACAACAAATTTACAAGCTAGAACATCCAATAAAAAAACTTGAAAAAGGTTTAATTTTTTATGAATTGTAATGGAATCATGTATGGATAGGGTAAAGAAATAAAAAAATATATAATAGCTAAATCATAAATAAGTCATGAAGATCTAAACAAAAGGTATTAAACATAGACATAAACCATCTACATACAGTAAAGATCTTAGTTAAGTCCACAAACTTAAAATCATCTTAGGATAAATTATTTTATCAACAAATAAAATGATAAGCAAGGTGACCAAAGATATCATAAACTTCAACAAAAAAATATAAATTAAAGCATGGCTTATATAATATGCTTCATTCCGGAAAATATAATCTTCAAAACTTACTGAGAGTTTGTCATATGTGCCTCTAATACAAAGCTTGGTAGCATCTAACCCATTCCAACACAGAAACCTCTACCCCTTTGCACTACTAGGATTCCCCTATTTATATTACAAAAGACCTTCCAACATATTTTAAATAAAGATCCACATTTTAAGGATTCAAATCTGTTCAAATAGTTTACAAAATAAAGGAGTTTCTTATTATAGCAACTTAACTCCTAAAACTATGACTTCAAGTTCTTTCTATATGTATCATCAAAATTTTAACTGAAATCTAGAATACCATTCTCAGATTTTGTGAGATGCTTCTAATAGCATGGTGAGTCCATCCAATGCTTGAGATATTTTAAGAAGACAAACCTGTTCTGCTTCTAGCACTCAAACATTGTTTAAAAATTCTCCATTTTTCTTGGTTAAATATTCAATCTAACTATATTCATTTTTAATCCTCTTTAAGGGATCCTTTGCAACTACGATCAATTATTGATAATGACCATTTACTTCCTCCAAATATTCTATTAGCCTACACGAGCTTATCATTTGCATCATTTAAGTACTCATTCTAGACTTTATATTGTTCTGAATATTTCCTAAGAATTTTGATTTCTGAACCAATTCTGATTTCTTGCTGATATACTGGGATTTCTTCATTTTCTGAAGTGAAAGGAACCTTCAATTTTTTGCTGAAGAAATATTCCTGTATTTCACATAAATCCATTAGCTCTTTTACATCCATGTGCCTTGTTGGGGATTCCAAAAAAACAATTCCTAAGCTTGACCCAAATTCAAAGTTTAGAAAACTTTGTTCTTCATGATCCTCACAATTTTGTTCCACTAATTCTATTACATTTTGGTTATTCTCCTCTGTATTGTCTTCATGATATTCTTCAGTTGAAGAATATTCAATTGTTGTAATTTTCTCATTCTTTAATTTAGTATTTAAAATCCTTTTCATATTTAGCCCTAACTTGTTTGTTGTCCTGGTTTTGAGCCTCCACTTTGGCATTTCAGGTTTAGATAAAGGCTTAGTAATAGTTTTAGTATTTGTAAAAGGAATCATACCCTTTTCTAATAATTTCTCTTTGGTGATACGAGGAGTATCAGGGGCCAATGTAATCTCTTCACTGGATGATGCCACAATCTTTTATTCTAATAAATTTTCTTGTTATGGTTCCTCTGGATTTATCGGTTCTTCCTCCAGGTCATCTTTCAATTCCTCAACCAAGATATTTTTAAATCCTTTTGTAATTATAGGTTTTTTTCGAACTCGATTCCTTTCCCATGTATTTTCTCTTTTCCAACTGATCTTTCAGCTTCTTCTTGATTTCCAATTTTCACAAGTTCAAATCTAGACCAAAATAAGAAGTGTTGCCAAGCATGATTCTTCTTCTTAAGATATACTAAAACTATCAACTTGACCAAACCATGATGAAATAAAGGCTGATTTGTATGATCTATATATCTCTTTACCCTATTAGACATTTTAATAAGGATTTTCAAAAAGAAAAAGGGTAAATTCATCTTCAACTGATCATTTAAAGGTAGTAGGAATTTGAAATGATATTTATACATAGTAGAAAACCTTACTTCATAGGTTATGCAATTCTACATAGTCCCAATAGATTCCCTCCATTCTTGTTTAGTAGCGCTGAGGTGAATTCCCTTGTTCCAATCCAGAGATTCAAATCCATGCAACAAAAATGAACTTGGGTCAAATTCAAAGGGAAGCTTTTTAAACCAGCGTCCCCCTTCAATGGATAAACCAGTTGCTTCTGCTATTAATTATGCAGTTAATTAGATATTTAGGGTTTGGAATTCAAAGCATAAATTTGAACAATTTTGAACAAAATATCAAGTAACCTCTAACTTATAACCTGTAATTTTCTCAAAAAAAGAAAAGCTACCAGCCCTTCTAAACAATTCTACGCAATCAGGATAATCCTCCACCCATTTGGTGCTAATTGGTTCCAATATCCACAATTTTTCACTTTTCTTCATGTTTAATTCTCCACCAGATATCTATTGTGTATGAAATGAGCTCCTTTCGACTGGAAGACATATTTCTTAATCATCTATAGTAATGGAAATGTGGAGCTAGGGTTAACCCATAGTTTATGCTTTCAAGGTAAATGATGTGGAGAAATCAAGGTGAAAAATATTACACAATATTTGAACAAAATATTGAGCCAATCTATCATAAAAACTAATGCCTGAAATTGGACGTGCGCAGACCATAACCTTTAATGATATCAGGATTCCAGCAACGCACGTATATGTGGAGTGTAATGATTTTCACCGCCAAAATGTACCATGTCACATATCACTTTATAAAACTATCACAAAAATTTATATGCAAGGTTTAGGAACATTATAAATTCGAATACTATAGGAATATTTAATATTTATAAGCCAATGTTCAATCAAAAAATAAAAAATTGTGACAGTAAAAATAACAAGTAATGAAACAATAAGAACAAAAGACAAGAAAATAGAATTTAAAAAAAAAGGAACAATTTCAACTCTAACATTGGCTTTGGTTGGGGGATGGAATCCTCCATGGGAGGTTCCAAGATCATGTAGATTAGTGCCCTTTTGAAGTCTAAACTGAAACCATCATGTTATTCTCCTGAATTTGAAAATAAAATTAACACCTACTTCCATTGGGCTAGAGTCTTTTTTGAAATCACACTGATATATACAATGAATGAAATGGTTTATCTTTTTAGAACATCTAGAAATTTTTAGGAACCTCCCATTTACTGGGGTTGAAATTTCCTCACCTTCCAAATTTTGCAGAATAAAAGTATTATTTCCAAAAATTTTAGAAATTTTTAAAGATCCGAACCATAAATGATCAAACTTACCATGTTGACCTTTCTGATCCCTTCATGCATCCAATATGAGTACCATGTCTCCAAGGATAAAAGTGTACTCTTTGATTCTCTTATCAAACTTTTCTTTCACCTTATTCTTGTAAGCTTGTGCTCTTTCTGCCAATGCTTCCCTTTCTTGTCGCAATTCAATCAATAAAGCGATTCTTCTTTGAATGTCATTTGGCTCCTCCTCACTATCCTGAAGTAACTTCATCACTAGAATCACCAAGTGAATAGGAAAAATAACATATGTGCCATAAACAAGCTAAAAAGGAGAAAGTACTATTTCCTTTTTAGTGGTTATGCAATCTTCCCAAAGAGCATATTTCAACATTGTGTCCCAAGACCTTTTTTTCTGAGATACCATGTTTTTGATACTATTAATGATATTTTTATTTGTTGATTCTGCCATCCCATTTCCTTGAGGATAATAGGGCATAGAATTTTTAAGTATAATAACATTTTTCTCCCAAAATTCAACCATAGCTTTTGATTTAAAATTGTGAGCATTATCAGTCACTAATTTTTGGGGACAACCAAACATACTCAAAATGTTGTCTTGTATGAAGTTGATGATAAACTTCTCAGTCACATTCCTAGTAGGAATCACGTCTACCCACTTGGTGAAGAAATATGTGGCTGTTAATATCCATTTTTATTGTCTACTTAAAGAAGGATTAATTTTACCTATGAAGTTGAATTCCCACTCTTGGAATGGAACATTCATTGCAATAGGTTTTAATGGTAAATATTGAAGTTTTTGTTTTCTTGCAAAATTTTGACACTAAGTGCAAGCTCTGACTTGTTTATAAACATCTTGAAATAAAGAAGGCCAATAATATCCCTATCTTAAAATTTTAAAGGCTATATCTTTCCAATACCTATGAGCCCCACAAGCACCCTCATGTAACTTCGAAATAACCAATTTTGTTTCTGATTTTTCCAAACATCTGAGTAACAACCCTCCTAGATCTTTCCAATGCAATTGTTGACTTACTATACAATATTTAGTAGCTTTAAACTTTAAAGATTTTCTTTATTTTTTACTTAGATGAGAAGGACATTACAAATGTAACATAAATTACACTATATCAACATACCAAGAAGAGTTTGCATACTTATCCATAATATGTTCTTTATTTCTGTTTGCTTTCAATTCATCTTTTGCTGGCTAATTAGCTACCAAATGAAAGCCCAAATCTTCACAGTTGGAATTGGCTAGAAGTCTTTCCAAACCCTACCCTTTTACCATCTTAGTAGGTCTGATCTCAACATCATACTCCATGATTTTAGCTATACATTGATCTCTTTTCCCTTCACTATCAGGATGTATAAAAATTTCTTTCACTAGAATATTAGGTACATAAACTATGGTTTTAGAATGCAGAATGTAAATTCTAACAAATTTCAAATCTTTAACCAACACATAAGCCTGTTTATTTAATATGATATATTTGAAGAAAATAATATCTCAAGGTTTTACTAAAAAATGAAATAGGTTGTTCTAATCCTTCTACATTCTTCTGTAAGAGAACAATTGCTATAGTATCTTGAGATGCAAAAGATAAAGTTAAAAAATATGAAAAATCCAGGCTTACCGGTACTAGAGTTTCTGTGAGAGCCTGTTTGATTTTTTCAAATGAAGATCGGGCCTCAACTGTCCATTTCACTTCCTGATATTTTTTCAACATTGAGGTTATTTGATTTATGGTCTCTACAAAATTGGGGATGAACCATCTCAAAAAAATTATCTTTCCAATAAATGACTGAAAATATTTTTTACTTCTTGGAAGACTGATTTTAAGAATAGTTTTGACCCGCTCAGGATCAATCTAAATTCCATATACAAAAACAAAATAACCTTATATTTTTCCCTCATGGATAACAAAATGATATTTTTTGGGTTCAAAGACAATCCAAATTTTCTGCACTTCAAGAATTTTTGCATAAGATGCTTAAGATGTTCTTCATCAGAATTGGAAAAGACGGTAATATCATCTAGATAAATTACAACCATTTTTTCTTTTTCACTAACAAAGGCTATATCCATATCTCTTTGGAAGTTTGCACATGCATTCATAATACCAAAAGGAATCTTGTCATACATGAATGTCCCCCATGGAGTAGTAAACGTTGTTTTTTCCCTATCATTTGAATGTACTGCAATCGTATTATATCCTGAAAACCCATCAACCATTTAAATTCTTTGAGCTCCCACCTCTTTCTATAAAATATGTTCAATATTGGGAAGTGGATAATTATCTTTAAGGGAAGACATATTTAAATTACAGAAATCCACACACAACCTGATTTCACCATTTTTATTACTTACTGGAACCAAAGTAGCTACGCAAGAAGAATATCTGAGAGGTACTATAATCTTTGCATCTAATAGTTTTTTAACCTCTTTTTCTATGACTGGTAGAAATACTAGTTTAATTCTCCTTAATTTCTGTCCAAAAGGCTTAGTGTTTGTCTTTAATGGAACCTTTTGTTGGATTATGTTTGTATCACAGGTCTTCAAATCCTCATATGACCATGCAAAGACATCAATAAATTATTGCAGTAATTTGACATACCTGTTTCTTTCTCCATCTAAAATTTCTTTAGAGACTTTAACCATCTTAGGTTGATCCAAAGTACAAATATTGAAACTTAAAACATTTTCTTCTGATGACTGCATAATGGGCTTCAACAAAGTATCATCTTTAGAAAATAATATTTCAACGGGAACAAGACATTTCGAAATAAATTTTCCTTTCAATTCAATTATTTTCTGATCAACAATTGAATTTTTATATTATGTAACATTATCATCAAACTCATTATCCTGATCTTGGTAAATCAATGATGTAGATAATTCATCAGTCAATTCCCCAAAAAAATTAATGTCTAGATCATCTTGAAATACTCTCCATTTTTTAATATTATTTGGCCCTGACGGCCTATAATTAACTTCAATAGGATAATTCAACTGATTTTGTTTTGGAATCTTGAAATAAGTGGCTTCCCGGGCTAGTGAGTCTATTGTTTGGTTATGATCCTTAGGCATAAAAGATATATTCATTTCCAATTTTTTTTTATCTAACATGTCCCAAACCTCATTCCTGTACACTTTCAATAATTCTTGTTTTACTTGATAAATGTCCTTGACATGCTAAATAACTAATTTAGAGTTGCCAAAAACAATGATCTATTTAATTTTGCAATCCTTTACAACTCTTAGTCCAAGTACTAATGCTTCATACTCTGTTGTAATGTTGGTTGTCTGAAATTCGAATTCATACATCAAACAATATAATCTCACCTCCTGTAGAAATGAGAACAATACCTGCTCTTGCTCCTTCTTTGGATAATGAGCCATCATAATACATTTTCCATAAATCATCCTACTTTTAAGTATTGTATAGAACTGTTGCTTCCTTTTCCACTCGTAGAATACAAGTTTTATCTTCATTACTCAAATGAAATATACAAGACCATATATATTCTTCCACAACATAGATTGGATGATTTTTTGGGTTATTTATATCACTTACCAAATAGGCTAATGGTACTTCTCTGTATAACCTCATGTGCTATCCTCCAAAGACTGGAATAGTAGCATAGGACAAATCCATCTATAAGGTACCTCCTTCTCTTTTCTCCCAGGATTTTGATAGCAACATGCCAAACATAGGTGAAATATCAGCAATGACCACATCCATGAATACTGGAGATAGTCCACTTGGATGTATCTGGTCGCATGTATTCTAGTGCATTAAGCAGGTATGTGTACTACGTAAGACTTGGATATATTTCTTGAAAGGGGAAAATGAAGCTTTCAGTAAGTTCAAGGAATATAAATCCTTGGTCAAGAACCAAACTGATAGGAAGATCAAGAATATATGGTTAGATAATGGTGGATAATTCACCTTAGAATAATTCAAGGAACTTTGTAGAGAGTCCGAGATTAAGATGGAGTTGAGCACTCTAGACAATCCTCAATAGAATGGGGTTTCCAAATGAAAGAATCGAACCATCATGGAAGCAACAAGACAAATGATACATAACCAAGATATTCCTATGCACTTTTGGACAGAGGAAGCAAGGACAAATGTGTATGTATAGAACCATACTCCTCATCAAGTACTTAACAACAAGACTCGAGAGGAAGCTTTCTCAGGAGAGAAACTAGAAGTCATCCATATGAGAATATTTGGATTCCGAGTGCACATACATATCCCAAAATATAAAAGGACAAAGCTCGATTCTTCTAGGAGGAAGGATATATTCATAGGATATAGTGACACATCAAAGTCCTACCGAATATAATTCCTAAGATTCAAGAATATCGACATAAAAATATATGTAACCTTTGATGGAGACTCTTCATACTTCAGATCCAAGAGGACACCTATTCAAGAGGATGAGAAACCTGAATATATGAGAGAATGAGGTATGGAATTTGGAAAATAAATTATAGAATACCATGAATATCATGACATGACAGAACCACAAGAGCCGATAGAGACGATCCTTAAGAAGGACTCCCACGAGAGGAAACCAAAATTGGCACGAGATCTCATACCAAAAGTAGAAAGGTATGGCACTCCAGAAGGAATAAATAGAGAAATAAAAAGGCAAATCCCTACAATAGCTATGTAGTCATGTTAAGTGACATCATTGACAGAGAACCTTCCACCTATCAAAAGGATATAGAAAAGAAATACTGGAAGGATTCTATGATCAAGGAATATCAGTCAATCATGAATAATGAAGTTTGGGAGATAGTTCTAAGACCAGAAAATAAGTCTGTCATGACTTCGAAGTGGATCTACAAGATCAAGCATGTTGCAGATGGCGTCATTGAGAAATACAAGGAAAGGTTCATATCACAACGCTTCTCACACAAATAAGACATAGACTATGAAGAGACATTTGCAATCATGGTGAGGTACACTTCCATTAGGACCATACTTTCATTAGAAACAGTTATGAAATAGAAAATACACCAAATGTATGTAAAAACAACTTTCTTGAATGGTGTAGTCGAGGAGGAAGTGTACATGGAACAACCATTGGGATTCAATACACATGTCAAGAAGACCCATGTGTGCAGAATGAAGAAGGCCTTGTATGGATTGAAATAGGCACCAAGGACATGGTACAACCGGATTGATATATTCCAGATGAGCCTAGTATTTAACAAGAGTAAAGCAGATTCAAACCTTTAATTCAAGGTTGAAGATGGAATACTAGTGTTGCTCCTGATATATGTCGATGACATGTTCCTAACAGAAAAAAAGGAAATCATTAAAGATGAAAGGAGGAGACTTGCTACAGAGTTCGAGATGAAAGAACTAGGTATGATGAACTACTTCTTAGGCATGGAGGTGTGGCAAAGTGCATATGGGGTATTCCTTAGTCAAGGAAAGTATGAATTGGATATTCTGAAGAGATTCAAAATGTTTCACTACAAGGAAATAGCCACACCTATGGAATATTACTTGAAGCTTATGAGTGATGCTTCATTTGAGTCGGTTGATGCCATAATGTATCGTCAGATGATTGGATCATTAATGTACCTGATGAATATGGGACAAGACAGATGCTTTGTGGTGAACACCCTGACCCAATTCCTGGTGGATCTGAGGCATGTTCACCTAATAGCTGGAAAGCATGTATTGAGGTACTTAAAGGGTACAGTCAATTATGAGATCAAGTATGATGAAAATAAGAAGAGTAACCTACATGGTTATGTTGATTCAGAATGGAAAAGTAGCACCACTGATAGGAAAAGAAATTTAGGTTGTTTCTTCAGTTTGGGATCTGACATGATCTCCTAATTCAACAAGAAGCAATCATGTGTGGCACTGAGTACATTCGAGGCAGAGTATGTTTCCTCTTACTCGGCTAGTTGCGAGAAAGTGTGGCTACAAAACCTAAAGTTTGACTTATTTGATCACCAGTTGCATGTGAATTTTATATTGTGTGATAATCAGAGTTGAGTGAAGCTGTCAGAAAACCTTGTGTTCCATGACAAGTCAATGCACATCAAGATCAAGTTATGATATATCAGGGATATGGTGCAGAGAGGAGCAGTGAAGCTCCAGTACATGGAAACAAACAAGAAGATAGCCGATGTGTTAACTAATCCTCTAGTCATAGTGAAGTTCGAGTACTTCAAAGAAAGACTTGGTGTCATCCAGAACAAGAACCCTTGAAAGACTGAATGATGTGTTCTAGTGTAACTAGTGAGACAAGTTGTCTCAGCATAAAATCCTAGAGAAGATCATAGGTTTCTCAGACATAATCAGTCATGTAGGTTTTCCTTGGATGTAATAATTCTTGGTGAAGCTTGCAGGTTACCCCCAAATGTAATCATTCCTGATACGTTTCTATTCTAGAAATAGTGGATGCATAATATCTCACAAGGGAAATGAGATAGGTTGTCTGAGTGGGAAAAATCCCTATGAAGCAGGATTCTCAGATGTAATCAGTCATGTAGGTTTTCCTTAGATGTAATCAGTCCTGTTGAAGCTCATAGGTTATCCTTTGGCATAATCAGTCTCGAGATAGGTTATTCAAGTTTAAATATGAGCCCTGGCATGGTATGCAGGTTACTCGAACATAATAAGTCATGTGGGTTGTCCGAGTGTAAAAGGATCCCTAGAATGGTACGTAGGTTACTTGGATATAGTGCACCTCGAAGGTTACATGAAAGGAAAAATATCCTAGAAGCAGGTTA
The DNA here is from genome assembly GCA_001517045.1 of Pseudotsuga menziesii. Classification (NCBI taxonomy): domain Eukaryota; kingdom Viridiplantae; phylum Streptophyta; class Pinopsida; order Pinales; family Pinaceae; genus Pseudotsuga; species Pseudotsuga menziesii. The sequence continues at coordinate 265,892 of LPNX010789960.1, read as the reverse complement.
TTTAGATGTAATAAGTCCTTGAGGTTGACCTAGAGCTTAAAAGTTTGGATCTAGAAGGTTTTTTTTTCATAATTAGTAATTACATATACATAAATATGTGTGTGTGTGTGTTCCCATGTTGATATGATAAGGTTATGAAGCATGTGATGTGCACCTGGGTGGTTATCCTGTACTGGTATAATGTAAGTTGATCACAGATGCTCTGTGTGATCTATTTTGTTTTGTGCAATACAAAAGAGATGATCTGGATATGAAGAGATAAAGGTAGGAGATGCAGGTTATTTCCATGGAAATTTAAAGAAGGTCCTGTACAGTTCCTACGTGATGGATTTCCTAAGATCTGATGAAAACCTGGATGAGGACTAAGCCTACACCCAGCATGAAAAAGGGTTGGATTTGTAGAAACTTATGATGATGGGTATTACCATTCGATGATAAATAATAAGAATATGATGGTAGTAGCTATGATGATGACTCTTTGACTCCGTGATGATAACTTCATGATGAATACTTGACCAGATGTGTTGATAACTGTGGAAGAGAAATAATACCTTCCTAGTTAAGAGGGAGTGTTGATGTATTTGTAACTTTGGAAGATATTATGATGTATATTATCATTGTACGTTGTTGTACCCCCATTGGAGATGTGTTTACCTCCTTGTAGGATGTCTTTATTATGTCTGGACCTTGAGGTACAACCTATATTGTAAGTCGAGGAAATAGTCTCTAGTGTAACATCATGTAATTTGTATTTGGAGTCTCTCTAGGAGAAGGGGAACCTATTAAGAATAGCTTTGAATTGATTAGGATCAATCTTAATTCCATCTGTAAAAACAAAATAACCTTATATTTTTCCCTCATGGACAACAAAATGATACTTTTAGGGTTCAAAGACAATCCAAATTTTCTGCACTTCAAGAATGTTTTTCTAATATGCTTAAGATGTTCTTCAGCAGAATTGGAAAAGACGGTAATATCATTTAGATAAATTACCACAATTTTTTCTTTTTCACTAACAAAGGCTATATCCATAGCTCTTTGGAAGTTTGCACCTTCTTTCATAATACCAAAAGGAATCTTATCATACATGAATGTCCCCCATGGAGAAGTAAACATTTTTTTCCCTATCATCTAGATGTACTACAATCTTATTATATCCTAAAAACCCATCAATGATTTAAATTCTTTGAGCTCCCACCACCTTCTGTAAAATCTGTTCAATCTTGGGAAGTGCATAATTATCCTTAAGGGAAGACCTATTCAAATTACGAAAAATCCACACACAACCTAATTTCACTGTTTTTATTACGTAATGGATCCAAAATAGACACCTAAGAATATTATCTGAGAGGTACTATAATATTTGCATCTAATAGGTTTTTAACCTCTTTTTCTATGACTGGCAGCAATACTAGATTAATTCTCCTTAATTTCTATTTAAAAGGCTTAGTGTTTGGATTTAATGGAACCTTGTGTTGGATTATGTTTGTATCATAGGCCTTCAAATCCTCATAATACCATCGAAATATATCAACAAATTCTTGTAGTAATTTGACATACCTATTTCTTTCTCCATCTGAAAGTTCTTAAGATACTTTAACCATCTTAGGTTGATCCACAGTAGCAATATTGCAACTCAAAACATTTTCTTCTAATGATTGCATAGTGGGATTCCACAAAGTATCATTTTCAGAAAATAATATTTCAAGGTGAACAAGACCTTTTGGAATAAAGTTTCCTTTCAATTCAATTATTTTATGATCAACATTTGACTTTTTAGAATATGCATCATTATCATCAAACTCATTATCCTGATCTTGGTCAATGAATGAAGTAGAGAACTCATCATTGAATTCCAAAAAGAAATTAATTTCTAGATAATCTTGAAATAATCTCCATTTTTTAATGTTATCTAACACTAAAGGTCTATGCTTAACTTCAATATGATATTTCAACTGAGTTTGTATTGGAATTTTTAAATAAGTGGATTCCAAGGCCAGTGAGTCTATTTTTTAGTTATTATCCCTAGGAGTAAAAGATATATTGAATGCTGGAAAGAAATTATTTACCATTTCCCATACCTCATTCCTGTACACTTTCAACAATTCATTTTTTACTTGATAAATGTCCTTGACATCCTGAATCACAAATTCGGAGTCACCAAAAACAATGATTTGTTCAATTATGAAATCCTTTGCAAATCTTATTCCAAGTACTAATTCTTCATACTCCGTTGTATTGTTGGTTGTTTGAAATTCCAATTTGTACATGAAACAAATAATCTCACCTCCTGGAGAAATGAGAACAATACCTGCTCCTACTCCTTCTTTGGATGATGAGCCATCAAAATACATTTTCCATAAATCATCCTAATTTTCAGTAGTGTATCTAAGTTAGTGTTTCCTTTTCCACTCGTAGAATACCAGCTGTATCTTCATTACTCAAATGAAATATGCAATACCATATATATTATTCCACAACATATATTAGATGATTTGTTGGATTATTGCTATCACTTACCAAATAGGATAACTATACCTCTCTGTATAACCTTTTGTGCTCTCCTCCACAGACTGGAATAGTTGCATGGGACAAATCCATCTGTAAGGTAACTCCTACTCTTTTTTCCCAGGATCTTGATAGAAGGATGCCAAAATTAGGTGAAATATCAGTGATGACCACATCCATGAATACTAGAGATAGTACACTCGGATGTATGTGGACCCATGTATTCTAGCTCATTAAGTAGGTATGCGTACTATGTTTCCTTTATATATTATTTCTCACGTAATACCTAGACATATTTCTTGAAAGGGAAAAATGAAGTTTTTAGTAAGTTCAAGGAATATAAAGCCTTGGTCAAGAACCAAACTGATAGGAAGATCAAGAATCTATGGTTAGATAATGGTCGATAATTCACCTCGAAAGAATTCAAGGAACTCTGCAGAGAGTCTGGGATTAAGAGGGAGTTGATCACTCGAGACAATCCTCAGCAGAATGGGGTTGCGGAACTAAAGAGCCAAGCCATCATGGAAGCAACAAGAGATATGATACATGACTAGGATATTCCTATGCACTTTTGGACGGAGGAAACAAGGAAAATTGTGTATGTACAGAACCATACACCTCATAGAGTACTTGGAAACAAGACTATAGAAGAATATTTCTCAGGAGAGAAACCAGAATTTGGCCATATTAGAATATTTAGCTTCCCGGTGTACATACATATCCCAAAGGAGAAAAGGACAAAGATCGATTCTTCTGGAAGGAAGGATATATTTGTAGGATACAGTGATACATCAAAGGCCTACTGAATATACTTCCTAGGATCCAAGAAGATCGACATAAAAATATATGTAACCTTTGATGAAGACTTGTCATACTTCATATCCAAGAGGACACCTATTCAAGAGGACGAGAAACTTGAAGGTATGAGAGCTTGAGGTATGGAAATTGGAGAAGCAATTCTAGAAGACCATGAATATCATGACATGACAGAACCACAAGAGCCGATAGAGACAATCCTTATTAAGGATTCCCAAGAGAGGAAAGTAGAATGGGAACGAGCGATCATACTAGAAGCATAAAGGTATGGCACTTGAGAAGGAATAAATAGAGAAATAAAAAGGAAAATCCCTACAATATTTATGTGGCCCTGTTGAGTGACATCGTTGACAGAGAACCTTCCACCTATGAAGAGGCTACATAAAACAAAGAATCGAAGGATGCTATTGTTATAGCTGATTTTACCACTCCAGGTAAATCACAATTGTATGGCCTTCCCCTGTCCCTCTACAGACTCCTTAGACCCCTTGGACTATTTTTTGTCCTTTGATGTTTCCTAGACCCTCCCTATAAACATGTGTAAATTCATATACACGACTTTTAAACCCCTAATCACGTATATGCGTGGGTTTGACCACTAAAACCGCGTACATCGGGATGTGTACAAAATAAAAATCCTTTTGGAGTTTTCCTTGACATGGATCCAACTCACTTGACTCCTGGGATTCCATATGCCTTGAGATCGCTTAGATTCGACCTTTCATTACCCCTTTGAAAAGCTATATAAGGAACTCTTTGATACACTAAAGGCATAGGAGAGAATTGAAAGAAAAGAAACTATAGTCCATTGTTTCCAAAACTTGTACTTGAGTCTGCATCCGTTTGTCCCTTGGAGCACTTTTGTGTTCTTCCCAAGCTTGCCTTTGCTTGTGACACGGGGGCGTCACCTAGGGACCAATATGATATCATGTCTGTTCATATTGGGGTGGTTAAAAATTAAAAAATTAAAATTCAATATATTGGTGGTATATTAGGGGTAATAAGGGTTTTTTTTTAAGTATATAAATATCCAATATGTTTAGGGTTATTTTATTCCAAATTTCTGCCCACGCCCTTCACGACCAGTGCTCCACCATAATCCTATGTGCACCCTGCGTATGCTACTGAGTTTCTCTGGTGCATAGCATTTGCTCTCACATTGTCTTTGCTGCTGCTGCGGTCATGGGTTCCACCCCAGCCGCCTCCATCATTTCTTTTGTTCTTTTCCTCTGCAATTTCTGTGTTCTGAGTGGTCTTTATATGAGATTATAAGGATGGTATTTGTTGATCATAATTTGCAGTAGTGTGGCCATGGAGAATTAGGTGAGTTTGTGGCTGTGGAGAAGTAGGTGAGTTTAGAGTACTTGGTTTACAGAACAATGATGCTCAGCCCTGTTCAAATCTGCATGATTCCACCGATTGGCCATAGGTATATACATGTACATGTCAGAATTATTGCTTATTTGGTTTTTGCTTATAGTTTTGTTCATGATTTTGTCTGTGTGGTGCTTCCTTGCACTGTCTTTGCTACTGCATGGGGCTTCCTCATACTGTCTTTGTTGCCGCTCAACGGTCACAGGTTCCACCCCAACCGCCTCCATCATTTCTTTTGTTCTTTTCCTCTGCAATTTCTGTGTTTTGAGTGGTGGGTCTGTTCAAGTGGTGGACTACGCTGTTGGGGAAGACTATGCTTCCTGTTCGAGTGGTAGGCCGTGGTGAGGCGCTCCCATTTGAGGTGCTCAAAATTTCTTCAAGGATAATGGATTTGTATAAATCATATATTTTCAGGCCTATTTTATTCCCCTCTAATCTTGTTGCTGAAATGTGGATCTGTTATATATTATAGATGACGAAAGGAACACCGAGGAAGCCCAGGAGACAAGCAGTTTTCCCCTGATAAAATTCCATGGCAAAAATTCTACATCCTTACAGCCCCTCTCAAAGGTATTTTTCTTAGAAAATGATTGTTTCTGTTTACCTTTCCGTGTATTTGTTATGTAGTCCTCTATTTGGCAATTTCTTCATTCTCTTTTCTGTTTTATCATTTTCATGGGCCATTTGTTGTCTCCTTGCTTTTGTATCCTAACTATACCAATTATGGTTATTTAAGTTTTTGTTGGGTACTTTTTTCAATATTCGTGGATATTTTCTTTCATTTCAATGTATTTTTCTCCTTTTTGATCTTATCACAGTATTTAGGGGTTGCAATATAATCATGCCTTAAATGTCTAGGGCATCTGGTTAAGTCAAGTTGCCATCTCACAGAAGCCTCTGGTTTAAAGCCTTTATGAATTATTTCAGTGGATGAATTATGTCTTACAAAAGGCCCTAATTTTGTTTCCCTTTGTTTCAGTTTACATTCTATTTCAAGATACAATCTCAATCCACAAATGTCTAGCGGCTAGTGCAAATACCACACATAATTCCTTTCTAGAGCATGCCTGGTTGGAGGACTGGACTAATGGTCAAAAGAAATTCAAGGTTTTATTTTTCTGTTTGTAGGAGACAGCCATGGGGTTGGTGCTAAAGGCTGCTGGAGGTAGAGGATGGACTGCGGCATCTGGAATGGAAGGTCCTGCTGTATCTGTAGATCCTAATGAAAACACTCAAATGGCTGAGAAGTCTGTTTATCCCTAGTCTCTGTTTACCAAATCCCCTCGTCAACAAATGAGAGTTGCATTCACTTGTGGGGTTTGTGGGCAACGTACAATGCGTGCAATCAATCCACATGCCTACACTGATGGAACTGTTTTTGTGTAGGTTCGGACTTTTCCAATTCTTGACAATATGTTTTGTAATGGTTTCTCTCTTGTACATATAGATGACATTTGATTATTTCTATTTTTAACTAGCACATTTAGAAATGGATTTCATTTGAAGCAATTTCTCTCAATCGAAAGGGAGATGCTTGATTAATTTCTTAGAAAGATGTTGAGCATAAAATTATTTCCCATAGTTGTTCACGTGATAAGATGTAAGAAAAAAATATTATATGTAGAAGGGAATACCTCATTTTCCTGCCATATAGAACTTGCCATGAATATTGAAATTTCTCGTATTTAGTTATAAGATTTACAATAAATTCTATTGAGTATATATTTATTGTTCGTATGAAGATTAATTCTTGTTAGTACATCTGATTTTTGGAAATCGGTCAAAATTTAACCCTTTGGTGAAAATAGCCTTTAAGATTTCTGCGACTTTTCTTTTGTGTGCAGTGTGCAAGATGTGATGTTTTCCATAAACTGGTGGATAATCTCAACCTTTTCCATGAATTGAAGGGCAGCATATACCCAATATTTGGGAATACAAGTTCAAAGAAGCCATCATCTTTCAAGTTTCTTAATATGGATGACTTTCCCTTATTTTAAGAGAGATCGAATCCATTTGGAGATTAAGCTTATAACTGTCAACTAGAGAAGCTCTACACATAAACTGAAAGGTAGAAAGATCAATCACATTTCAATAATTGGTCACATCCGATTGTTTTGAGGTCACAAATATCCTACTAATCACAATCTACTTTTACATTGTTCTTCTCGTAGGCAGTGTATTATGATTCTTATTATGTTTGCTGTGAAGTATATTGGCAATCAATCTAGCAGCCATTATCAAATATTATTGTAAATAGTCAAATATGGACCAAACATGATGTCTAAATATGCTTATTTTGCAATTTAGCTCTTGCTGGTGTATATTCTCTGGTTTATATTTATTCTGTCTCTATATTGTGATTATGTGACATAGTCCATAAAACATCTTTACTTTCTCATGATTGTGAAGTAATCATTCCAGGATATTCCCTTGAATCATTTTGTGGGTTAATAGTATTCATGTAGTAATTACTCTAATAGGGTTATCATAACCAAGGCTTTAAAGTCTATCAAAAGTACTGATGTAATCGTTATCAGCTGTTTCCTCCATTTCATCTTTTCTCTCTGTGAGCTTATTTTGCCTACTGCATTTATCTTCAACTTAAGATAATTCAGGGAATAATAATAATCAGGCAGTGTAAACTGAAGTAATGATGTGGTTTAGAATTTTTTTGATGCATTAGAATGTTTTTAGAATTTTGTTGGAGACTTATTGGATCTTCAAGAATAATTTGATAATTTCCATGATGACGATCCTTTATTTCTGACTGCAAAAGCTAGCTGTAGATTGATAAGCAATTCCCCTCAATTTGAACTTATTGTGTTTAACTACTCATCAAAATTTCACTTAAAAGACTTTTTCTTTCTTGTATTATGCCCTGAATTTCTGATTCCTCAAAGTTTTTAAAGGTGTCCTTGTAGTAGTCTACATTTTTATGTTTTCTATTGGGATTTGAGTCTTGACATATTTCAATGTATTTAAATATGCAAGAAGAACAAATTGACCTTGGTAATCCTGGGAGTGTAAACAAAATGCAAAAATTAACCCTTGGGGGGCACCATTTACTTGAGAAGTTGACACTTTAAATTCTTCGATTGGATGGTTCAATAAATGGGCATGTGAAGGTTAAATCAGGGATCTTTCTTTTGGAATTTGCACTTGAATTTCCTCATTGAAAGGGAGCAATGTCTTAACTAGTCTGTATGGTGTCCTGCCTAGGTCCGCAGTTTTTGTAACTTGTTTATAATGTTTACATCAGTCTTGATTGAAGTGCTTTGGATTCAGTAAACAAAAAATAACTTACAGAATGTGCAAGCTAAGATATCACTCCTATTGAATAAGCTAGCACATGGTAATGTTTAGAAGAATTGCACATTTAATGTTGAGTAATGATTCATAGTCAATCTAATCTGTGTGAAGACCTCATGAGCAGGTAGTAGAAATACAGTCAGCTGATCACAATCGAACTCTTCTACTCAATTTACATTGTTTTGGAACATCTTGAAGATAGAAAGCTTATGCCCCAAAGCCATGATAATTGAAGTTTGCTTATGCTGTTATTGATCTATTTTGTAAGTGCTCATGCCTTTGGGATGGAAACATGGTGAGAACAGGTCTGAATAGAAACCCACATTTAATAAACATTTGCATGATTGAAATGGACTTGACATTTTTTGGAAAACACATGATTACATTTCTATACTGGGAAAGTACTCTTTGAAACAGGAAGACTGATTCTCATCTTTTCTCTCCAGGTTCTTCATTTGGCAGAAATGATGATGTGGTGATAGGAGCATAACAATTATCTATTCCTCACCATATTACTACAGTCTGCTATAGGAGCTATTGGACCTACATGAAACTACATTTAAATGAAATTAAATAGTAAAATGGTAGTATTGCAGTACTATGATCGATGGTCTATTACACAAAACAAGTCATGCCTCATAATAGATAATCAATTTTATTTTAATAAGAAGATTGTTTTTTATGGTATCGATCATTCCTCATGGCCAGAGTGGAAGAAGAGTGTAGTGGGACTTCCATGATATGCTGAAATTCCATCCCAATTGAAGGAGAAGGCTCCAAGACCCAAGCCCTTGTATCTTGGACCAATTTGATTAGCTATGATATTATGTGGCCATATCCAACAAACCCATGAGAAAAATGTCAGAATTGTGAATATGTATCCAGGGAGTGTGTAGTATAAAAATATGGCCACTGCAAATATAGCAAAGAATTGCATTCGTGACAGTTTCTTCCTAGAATGGTATTTTTCATGAAGAGCCCTGATTCACATTCAAATAAGTACTCGTACCAGAACAAATGAAGCAGAAATCATATGCAAGAATGTTCTAATACATATGCCTTGCTCACTAATGTTCTAATACCTATGCCTTACTCAGTAAATTACATGAAAAAATGTAGATCAATCCAAGGTGCATGCATTGCATGGTTCTCTAACCTTTCAATTTTTGCTGAATCTCAGGTAGCTGTGGTAATTCCCTTGGTTATTAACATGTTTTTTTACAGTTTGAGTTGTGTATATTCCCGTGTCTCGTTGTAAGGAAATTTATTTGCTTAGATAGTGAAACTAATATTATAACTATATAGACATTTGAACCTCAAGCATGATCCCCATGGAAACATTAATTGAACATGTTCCAAAGGGCCCTTGGCTACAATTAACTTCAAATTTTATCGATGCTTTCAGTTGAAGAACTTCATTATACCATGAAAGAGAAATTCAGGTGATAAAATGGTAAGGATGTCAATTTTGGAATCCTGAGTTTGGATTTTAAAGTTATCAGCCTATATTTACTTAAAACAGTGGAGAATTCCATGTGAACACAATGCAATACCATATTGGAACTTGAAAAGCTATCAATTTCAACAAGGTTTCCTACTTGATTTGGCCTCTACGTGAGTAGTGTTGTGGTGTATCTTATGGGTGTTTTGACTGCAGAACCAAAAATATAGCTTCAAGAATACTTCATCCTGAACAGAACAGCTTCAAGAATACTTTGAACAGATTGGATTTAGGAAAGGTTATTTTATTCTGAATAGCCTTCTCACTTAAAAAAGTATTAAGTAGGCAAAGGAGACTAGGAAAAATTTTCTTTCTCAAAATAAACTTTGACATGGTTTATAACATGATTGAATGAGACTTCATTTTTAATATTCTTTAGTGGCTAGGATTGGGAAACTTCTTCACTTGAGCAGTTTGAACCCTGTTCTCACATGCATCAACCAGAGTGTATGTTAAGGATAGAATTTTCCAAGCAATACTTCTTCAAATATCTCTTTCCCACTCCATACTTTATGCCCCTTAGCTCCATAACTCCAAAAGGATGCCCCTTAGCTCCATAATTCTATGTCATTGCAGCAAATGCCTTCGATTATCTTCTAGGGGTGGGTAACTGTTTAGTGACCAGGGTAGATCCAAGATATCCCTAGTACCTGTTGGTGGTGGGAAACTGTTTAGTGACCACTTCATAGATGATTCAACTCTCATTTCAGAACTAAACAAAACTTTGGTTGAGGGTACCATTTAGTGCCTAGATATTTTCCAACATGTAGTACCTGGACTTTTTTTTCCAAAGCCACAGAGCAATGATCACTAATAAGTGAAAAATAGAGACAAAGGAATTTTTTTTAGTCCCTTCCATAGGAAGATGGTCGTCTTGGATTGGTCGACGTTAAACCCCAAGGAGAAATTCTAGAAATTAAATGGGTTGGAAGAGCCATGACTGTCGACGCCCCTTAGAAAATTCTCCTCGACCATCACAATCAAACTGCTTCTCATATTTGCAACATATAAGGCATTTGGGATTTATCTAGTATGGTTGGATTCTTTGATATATGACTGTTATTGAAATCCTTGTAGAAGACTTATAATGGAACCATGATTATTTAAGGGACTGGTTTTTAAGTTAGTGGATGTCAAACCATAACCAGAGAATAATGATCTTATCTCTATATACTTAATCATTTGTCCCCCTATTTCAAGTTCTTTTAAGAATCTCTAGTCTATCAAGAAGAGTTGACCCTTGGACATTTGATGAACTAGGAGGGCTACTTTTGTAGGAGCATCCCTCAAATGGACTCTAAGACAATTTTGACCATCCTCTTGTAGAATAGCGTAAGGAAATAAGACATAGATTTGTCTATGCGATAGAAGAGGAGAGGATAGGAGATATAGATTTGTGTGATAGAAGAAGAGAGGAGATAGAGATTTGTGTGAGAGGAAATACAAGACAAGGCTAAACCATGCATGAAGATTTAGAATGACAATTTTAATTTAAATAAAAAAAGAAGTATTTAAAATGAGGATGACAATTTTTGTCATCCTCTTGAAGCAAAGCATAAGGAAAGGAGATAGAGATTCATCTATGTGACATAAGAGGAAATCAAAGACAAGGCAAACTATATATGAAGATTCAAATGGTAATTTTAATTCAAAGAAAGAAAGGAAGTGTATTTAGTGTGATAAATATGGACTTTATTTTGAAAAAAGATGGTTAAAAATTGTGTTTAATAAATTGGAATATTTTTTCCAAAGAAAAAATGTTTCTTAATATTCATTTGGAATAAAAAAATATATATACAAACCACCAATTCTTCCTAAGAAGACAATTACTTTTAAAAAAAACTTTTAGAACAAACTGCTTTAGACTTACTTGTCTAAGAAGTTAACCCCAAACTTGAAACTTAAGCAAACATCAATTCTGTTTTTCTCCATAAGGGTTGGGGCATTATATCTAAAATCAGAGAAGAGTACCCAGATCAGATAATGTTTACATTCTCAGTTTTTGCATCACCTAAGGTGTCGGACACAGTTGTAGAGCTAATTTCCCTTGGTTGAACTTCTCTGAGCAACACTGCCCATGATCTTTCTTAAGGCCACTGCTATTTTTCTTTGCTAGGGTCAATATACTAGGTAGAAATATAAAGGGGTATAAAAAATGTAAATGTAAAAATGGATACATGCAATATATAGTGAAAATAGGGGTTTTTTTAAATTGGGAAGGCATATTGGGAGGGGGTTAAAAAAATTGATTTTTGGAGGTATTTTCCAATATTTTTTGAAAATAGGGGTATTGTTTCATATGCCACGAATGAACGTGCTATGGCATAGTTTCACTAAGTGAAGACCCCGTGGCTTGTGAGCTTGCTATTGAGAGATGAAGGATTGAGGTGGTGGAGGCCCAACTGGGGGATTCAGTTTCTCTGATTCACAGATGTGCCGACAGAGGTTGTATCCATTGTAATCTATGATTTTATATTAATAGAAATATCTTTTCCTATCCAATAATGTATGTTTGAATGAATATTTTATCCATGGATGATTTTAAATGCTTATACATTGTTGATTATATATGCTAGAATAGATCTGACACCAATATATATAGTATGCTTGTATTGTTTACTTGTTGTTGAGGAAGTGAACGATCAATTCAAGCTAGAGTTGGAAAGCTCAGCGGGGATCTACTTCAACCATCCAGAATAAGGTACGAGGTCTGATCCTTTAGTGTTAGATATTTAATTCCTATTGCATATTGTGAAGGATTGATTTTTGGAGTCAAGCTGTCTATTGTGGTACCCCAAGCCATAGGAATTTCTCTCCATAACAGAATTGGCGACTCTGTTGGGGAGTTCCTAGTAGTTGTCCTTTGGGGGTTTTCTATCGGCATTCAATGACTTTGAATTTCTCTTTTTCTCTTGTTTGTGTCGGGTTTGCGGGCATGTTTTCCTGGTAGTGTCTAATTGGTGCGAAGTTGATCTCAGCTTGTCTATTTGCCTTTATTTTTATGCACCTTTCTTCCTGTACGTGAGTTTTTAACTCACAATCATGTATATACGTGGGTTTCATTGTTGTTTCCGCGTACACACGTGGGTTTACTGTGAACAGTCATGTATGACCTTAGTTTTTCCTTATAGAGGAGGATAGATGGTTGCTAGGTGAATTTTAATGATTGCTAATTCTCCTTTGATACTGCTAGAGTCTGTATACACCTCTATTTCTGACCAGAGATGTTTCTTTAGGGTAAATTTTCTTTTTGAAGAATGTTCTTGTCATTGCATTTTGAATTTTTTGTTTTGGGATTAGTGCATTAGATTTATTTTACCTTAGTACTTTGCTTGAGTGCTTCTTGAGTCTGCTTGCAGAGTCTGGGGGTTGTAGAGCCATTCTTTTACTTTTATATCTCATTTTTATTTCAAAAAATCCAAAAACATTTGCTTATCATCATGCATTGCATCTTGCATTTGGCATAGTACTTGCACTAGATTTGCTTTAGAGTATTAGTCGGGATTTCATATAGGAAATCTTGCATCTATCATTTGAAGAAAATTGTGCATTTCACATAGTAGCATACCCTATTTTTCATGGACACAATGCATTTGCAGTGATTGTTAGGTGTGTATTTTACTTCATGTTCTGTCATAACACCATTAGTTGCACGGCCATATACCTATTTTGAGTAATAAATCCAATTAAAATCATCGCTTAATTAAAATGAACTACACTATTTTATTTGATAGGGTTCACCAACAAGATTAGGTTTTAGGGTCTTGGAATAGTTCATTGCGAGTCAATTCTCCAAGACCACTAAACAACAACATGTATGGGTCTGTCCAGGGAAGTGTGTGAAATTCCTTGGTATAACCAGTGTTTCTCAGGATCCTCCTCTCAAAAGGGAGTTAAGCATGAGGCAGTGTGAGCGGTTATTGATTGGGATGACCCCTAGTCATAACTAAGTAGCACCAGAGATATTTCCAGGATTGTATTCGTATCTGGGGGATCTTTCAAGAGTTTTGGGATTTGCTACCCTACCAATACGGTTAATACTTCCTGCGACTGTCTGCCTGACCATTGATTATATTAAGGTGAGCTTAGTGCCCTTACCTAGGATATCAAGGGGGTACTTTGCAGGGATTATTCTGTGGGTGTCCCGTCTAGGTTGGGGTCGGACAGCATAGTCACTTTATGTGTTGAAGCTGAGGGACACAATAATTGGTTATGTACCTCCGCTTGTTGTGTATGGGAGTCTCAAGCCTCTCCTAGGCGAGACATACCTGCTTCATTCGGGAGCTCACTTATCGTACCCTTGATTGCTTGTGGTTGGCTTTAGATTTTATTGGTGATTGCTCTGTGCATGTTAGCTTGCCTAGGGTTTGCATAGCTAGAGAGTCTTTTATATTTTTTGATTCATTGTGGATTCAGGTGCGGCTCCTTTCTGTTCTCGTCATTTAGAAGGGCTTCCGCCTTCTACATCTCCTCCTCCTTTGGGAGAGATAAATAGATAGTCTAGGAGGACTACTTCACACATTGATTCACACACCATGGGAGACCATATAGAAGGTATTCCTGAACCACCTTCTCCCATTCATGTGGAAGATGGGGAGTTTACTCCTAACTACGATCCTTCACCTGATTTGACTGAGTTAGGTCTTGTGATTTCTAAGATAGGAACTTTTCATGATAGACATACTTACTCTAGGTTTGATTCCCCATTGACACATCGCCAGTATGGAATGCTGGAGGAAGATGAGACTCATTTTGAACCCACGAGCACTAGTTATGGTAGTTATGGTATGTCTAGTTTTCCCACACATGATTTGGCATTTCATGTCGAATCTAAGTTTGATCATAACACTATGCCTAGGGGCACTCTCATTCCTTACCATGCGGAGAGGTTTGGGAGCACAAGTCACATTGCACCTTCCATCCCGGTGGTGGAAGCTACATCACATATTCCTCCTAGGTCTAGGGTTAGTGATCCTATTAGGATACTAGATCTGAGATGAGTGACTATAGGGAATAGCACGTACATAATTACACAGGTCCCTTCATCCTCTTTCCCTAGTTCTTCGAATTTTCACCCTCCACCTCATTCACGTGGTCCTTCGGGCTGGAATGTTGCTACAAGTTAGGTCCATACTGCGGTTACTAGACCAGTTGTGTCTCAGGTTCATGCACTGCCTGTTGTTTCAGGAGGTCATGTTCATATTTCTAGAGGTCATATTCCTACTTCTGAAATGTATATTCCTACTTCTGGAGCATATATTCCTACTTACAGAGTGTCTCATGGGACATCGCATGCGATGACTTGTGGACCTTATTATGGGATGCAGTATGGATAGGGTTCTTCACCTTATGGGTGCAGGTATCAACAACCCGCTTACTCTCAAAATTATGGCTTTGTAGCTTTGAATAGTCAAGGTACACCACACTATGGTACTTTCATGCCAACCTATATGGGTCAAATGGGAGGAGGGCACTATGGCCAAGGCCATGGTGGTTATGGTAATCAGACCTATGTGAATCAGAACTATCAGGGAGCGGTCCATCGACCTAATCATCCTAGTATCTCTTTCCTCGCAACACTGAATCTTTTTGACTTGTCGAGATTGACGAACGATCCTATAGCTCATGACCCAATTTAGCCGGCTATCCCTACTAAGCTTCACTCAGACATACCCAAATTAGAGGGAAAACCGGGAGAGGATCCAAGTGAACATGTTACTACCTTTCACCTATGGTGCTCTTCGAATTCCTTACATTAGGACTCAATCTGTTTAAGGCTGTTTCAATGCACCCTTACAGGGTCTACCGTGAAATTGTATATAGAGCTACCTATGGGGGCATTTGATTTGTTCGATGACCTAGCGATGACTTTTCTTAACCACTTCCAGTTACCAGTGTGTTATGATGTTGGTACTGAACTCTTATTGACATTTCGGCAGAATAAAGCCACACATATCTCAGATCATATCCAAGAGTGGCATAGACGGAATAGGTTGATTAAAGCCTTTATACCGCTGGAATTCCTCCTCGAATGGTTCCTTAAGTCGTTATTGTTGTATATAGTGAAGGATGTTTCTACATCCAGAGTGCAAAATGAGGAACAAGCAATTTTTAGGGTGCTTTCAGTGCAATCATCGGACCAGAAGGGTAACCAGCAGCCCAGATGAAATAAAAAGAAGGGTAAGAATAATTGTAAGGGTGGGAATATGAACGGAAATGCTAATAATAATGGAAAGAATTCCTGTGATGCTGGGGGGGACAAGAAAGCTAAACATAAGGTTAAATTTCCTTCCAAATTGTGTAAGGATGATCACCTCACTTACTTGTGCCCTCATATCCTTCGCAAAGGAAGGATTTGATTTCTGCCCTTGGTGTGAATGAGGATAATTCTTCCTCCATGATTAAATTTGAAACTGTAGGACTTCAGACTCCCTTGCCTTACTATGTGTCTCTTTTGATTCACGTAGAATGTTTTAACATGACCGTCAAGCGTACTGTGATTGACGAAGGCGCTGCTACTTCTATGATGTCTTTATCATGTTGGAAGGGTTTAGGTTCCCCTGAGTTGTCTAAGTCTGTGACCATGTTAACTGCGTTCGATGGGAGATCGTTTAGGCCACACGGGATCCTTCCTTCCCTTAAGGTCCATTTGGGAGGGAAGACTGTTGCGATAAAGGTCGAGGTGGTTGATGCGCCCCTTGACTACAATCTCTTACTGGGAAGAAATTGGATGTACAGTATGCAAGCCATAGCTTCTTCCCTATTTCACGTTGTATGATTTCCATTTAATGGGAAGATAGTTACGATTGATCAAACGTCATTCAAGAATCTATCGGTTACCGCATCTTCAGGAGCTTCGATCCTAATTGTAGAGCACTCTCAGCCAGTAATTGGGAGTGTGGGTGTGGGCATGTATCCATCCCTCATGGAAATTTTTAGTTGTCCTGCACCTATCCTTATGATATGGTCTAGTTACGGTGAGGCTTCGACATCTATAAGATCGGTGTATTTTTGCACGAGTCATATGGAAGGTCCTTGGATTCTTCCTACACTGAATACTTCAAGTGAGCCCATCATGACTGACATGTTGTTTCCTGCAGCTATGATAGCTTATCAAGATAATCTTGAGTGTCTTGCAAAGCCTAGTCCTTCCTCTTCATGGAGAAAGGAGGAGGACCCGTATGTGCTACCTGCATGGGCAGTATAGTCTTCTCACATGCATGACTACCTTGATAATTTTTTTTCTTCAGATTAAGTGATTATTGAGGCCATGTCGGGAGTTGAGCCACCATGGGAAGAGCTCCATCATAGATCTTACTTTCTTCCCGAGCTTGACCTTTTGGAGAGTGGGGACTTTAGGGATGTTCTTAGTGAGAGAATTGGTAGTCCTATGGTTCCATTAAGCTCTCCTGGTCCGATGGCTGATGGGAACATGGCAAATATATATCCAATGATTCCTATCAATATCTCTTGTGATCCTGGTAGGATAGAGAATGTCTATATTGGGGCAGAATGTTCCCATGCTGAGATTCAAGAATACACCGAGTTGTTTAAATAATTATGTGATATATTTGCTTGGTCTTACAATGAAATGATAGGTATCGACCCTCACATTGTTAAACACGAGATTAAGACTTATCCCAATGCTAAGCCTGTTCGACAACGGTTGTGTGTGGTGAATCCTAGGAAAGCATCAGTGATTAAGGCAGAGATAGAGAAACTGTTGAAAGTCAGTTTCATCTATCCCGTTCCCTTGATGGAGTGGGTTTTAAACCCCATTCCGGTTGATAAGAAGCAGGGAGCGATTCACATATGTACTGATTTTCATGATTTGAATCGCACCTGTCCTAAGGACAATTTCCCCACACCATTTATTGATCAGATTTTGGATAAGTGTGTGGGTAGCGAGGTTTTTTCCTTCATGGACGGCTTTTCCAGATATAATCAGATACAAATTAAACCTGAGGACCAACATAAGACTATGTTTATTTGTCCTTGGGGAACTTTTGCATATCAAAAAATGCCTTTTGGCATTAAGAACGTCGAAGCTACTTTTCAGCAAGCCATGACCTTGATCTCCTATGATCTCAAATCGATTATCAAAGTATTTTTGGATGACCTTGCTGCTCATTGTCGTATGAGAATGCGTCATTCCTATCATTTGATATTGGTGTTCAAAAGATGTCTCCATTATTTGGTTAGGTTAAATCCTCACAAGTGCATCTTTTGTGTGAAGTCAAATCGCTTGTTAGGATTCATCATTTCTAAAGAGGGTATAAGAGTCGACCCTTTGAAGGTAGAGGCAATACTTCAGTTGTCTCCCCCAAGAAATATTCGTGATCTTCAATGTTTGCAAGGCATGGCAAACTTCTTACGGATATTTGTTGTCAACTTTTCCAATTTGAATAGAGGATTCATGCATCTTTTGAAGAAGGACACCACCTTTTGTTGGGATGAGCAAGCCCAGGAGTCCTTTGATGTGCTCAAGCGAGCCCTAGCATCAGCCCCGGTGTTTATTCCCCCAAACTATAGCCGTGATTTTCTCCTTTATGTGGCCACGTCCATGGAGACGATTGCTATGGTTTTGGTTCAAGAGGATGAGGAGCTCCAAGATCATATCATATACTTTCTGAGCCAGAATATTATTGACGTGGAGATTCGTTATTCTCATGTTGAGAAGCTTTCCTTAGCTACCGTACATGTGGTTCAACTATTGAGACATTATATTCTCCTTCACCGGACCTTGGTTGTAGCCCATGTCAATCCGTTTCAATTCTTCCTCACTCGAAGGATGATTGGGGGAAAGTATAATAAATGGATTGTCATCTTGCAACAATTCAACCTCGAGTTTGTTTCGGCAAAATCGAAGAAATTGTTAATTTTTGCAAAGCTTATATCGGATTTCCCAAGCGAGGCCGAGGAATTGGTTTGTGAAGATACGTTTATCGATGAGCACATCTTCTTAATCTCAAATTTATACCCATGGTATGGGGATATCATTATATATTTACAAACATTGAAGGTCCCTACTCACCTCTCACGGGATGAATGACGATGATTACATCATGTGTCTAAGAATTACCTCATAGTGGATAACACTTTGTACCGCCGTGGGGTATATTCCATTTTATGACATTGTTTAACTCATGATGAGGCTGAGGTAGTGCTGAATGATTGCCATAGAGGGGCATGTGGTGGTCATTTATTTGGGCTTTCTACAGCCCAAAAAATATTAAGAGCGGGTTAATTCTGCCCGTCGATCTTTAAAGATTGTGTAGATGCGGTCAAGAGGTGCCACCCTTGCCAGGTGTTTGCACATAATATGCACTCAAAACCTACCTCGTTACATCCCATTATCACCGCCGGTCCCTTCACTAAGTGGAGGCTTGATTTTATGGATTGCAACCCAGCCTCAGCTGGGGGGAATCATCATATCATAGTGGCTATTGATTACTTCACGAAATGGGATGAGGCTACGCCTATAGTTAAATCCGACGGTGAGACAGCTGCACACTTCATATTCAACTAGATTATTACTCAGTTTGGGATTTCAAAAGAGCTTGTCACTGACCATGGCTCGCACTTTCAGAATCGTATGATGGAAGAGTTGGCATCAAAGTTAGGGTACAAATAAGAGAATTCATCCTCTTACTACCCTCAAGCAAATGGACAGGTGGAAGCAGTGAATAAATCACTCAAATCCATTCTCCAATGAACCATCGCACAAAGCAAGAATAATTAGCACATTATGTTATATCCTGCTTTGTGGGTGTATAGAACCGTTGTTAATACTGCCACGGGTTTTTCTCCATATCAACTTGTACATGGAGTGGAGTCAATATTTCCGGTTGAGTGTGAGATTCCTTCTTTGAAGCTAGCCGTAGAACTATTACTAGACACTTCACCATTGGAGGAGCGTTTGTTCCACCTTGAGCAACTTGATGAGTAGCGTTGAGATGCCTTGGTGGCTCTTGACGTAAATAAATGTGGCGTAAAGGTCTAGTATGATAATTCTATCCATCCAAGGAGGTTTAGTGAGGGAGACTTGGTCCTTTTGTGGGATCAACCGAAAGAACCCTTAGGGGTAGGAAAGTTTAACCCCATGTGGCATGGTCCTTACGTCGTCAAACGTGTGTTACAGAAGGGCGCTTATGAGTTAGTGGATTACAAGGGAATGGCCTTGGCGAAGCCTAGAAATGGGCTCTATCTCAAAAGATACTATGCATGATTTTTAGCCAAGGCTGGTTATTGTATATTATTGTACATTTTTAGGTATGTATTTTTCTTATAGTGATCGAGTTTGTGATTAGTTTCCATTTCTTTTGGCAGATGTCAATGGAATCTTCCACCTTCATAGGATTTGTGGATGGTGCAAGAATTCACACTCAACACTCAGCCTCTGCTGCTTGGGTGATTTATACTCCTATGGGTCGGGTATTGTCTTCAGAAGGTGTATTCTTACGGTCATCTTCAAACAATGTTGATGAATATAGTGCCGTTATTGAGCTTCTACGGGATGCCATTTTACATGGCGTTCTCTCTCTTGAGGTACGTCTTGATTCAGAGTTATTAGTGTCACAACTTAATGGTTTGTACCATGTTAGAGATCCGACATTATTAAGAAGATTCTTACATGTGAGATTATTAGAACGGCAATTTGACAATATAACATACATACATATTCCAAGAATTAATAATCAAATTGTTGATTCATATGCTAACTACATGTTAGATTGGCATTTTTTTCATACACAGTAAACTCATCACAAACACAAATTTTTACACATTTAAATAAATAAACCGATCATCATAAAAGTTTTATATATATCCAAAATGTGGTAATACATAGTGTCATAATACAAAAATGGGGCTCTCGAGCCACCAAAATACAATACACGGTAGTACAAAATGTATCACTTCCAGGTATCTAAGCCTGTGGAGGAGGATGGGGGTTGTGATCATGGAATGTCACTACGGCTTTAGCTAGCTATCGAAATAATTGAACCCATGCCCATGGTACACCCACCACTTGGTGCTGCATGGACTCAGGCAAGTCCTCAACTTGAGCCATGGGAACTCTATGTATCAGCCTCACAAAGTTGGTATGAATGCTCTGGAGCGTATGCTCTGCATCCACACCTGTGGTATCGTCTCCTCTTCCCCTCCCTCTATGACAAGGGAAGCCTTCAGGCCACCGTGGTCCCACATCTGCATGCATATGGTAGATGTCACTATGTATTGTCACTCAAAAATATGTCTTTTGATTCCATATAATCAGAAAACACAAAAAAATTAAATAACTCAAAAATTTAAAGAGAGGGTCGAGATTCGTTACCTATGTCACCGTATGCCGATCCTGGTGGTAGCAGCATGTCCGGGTCCCCCCAGAAATCTATCCCTACGTAAGGGTAGTCATCGATGGCAACTATCTGTCATCACCACCATGGAAAGAAATCAGTTGGATAGGGGTTGGATACCCTACCTCCCCCCAGTCTTCGCATCGCATCCGCCCAATGCTGTTGGGACGGATCTCAAACCCCATGTAGAGGAACGTCAACTCTAGGGATCAATCCTAGAACACGCTTGAAGAAAAATGTGCTTAGTATGTTGTTGAAACCGAAGTTTTGCACTCTGCCCATCTTACACTCACTGAGCTGATGTTTCATGTTGCCAAGTAGTGTAGTGCTCCAGTCATATACTGCGGGTCTCATGCACTCCACTACATAGAACAGCAGAGGCCACGAGGCCTGGTGGAGTGAAGACAAGCCTTTTATCCTGCCCAGTGTTAGTAGGATGGCCTTTAATCCTAGCACCTGTATGGAGTTAGTTAGGATCTGACTCCCCACTTTCTCCGTGTCCGGATAACAGTACACCACAATGTACTCATCTATAGTCAGGCCACCTCTAGGCCTGGGAGAATGTAGGTTCACCACTTCCCCCCGTCAGGAAAGTCTAGTAATAAAGTATATGTCCTCCACCTCTATGGTGAGGGACATCCCATCTATCTGGAATGACTCTAAGTCTGGATCCTAGTAGTCCACCAACATCTGCAATAGTCCTGGTTTGGCCCTTAAGCCACCAAGACACCAAAATTTGTAGATCCCGCATGCATGTAGTGCTTGTTGAGCCATTAGATCAGCCCTTACTACCTCTTCTACATCACCATGTTCATGTTCTCTCCATTCTAGGACCATCTTGCACAAAAAATTGGAAGTTTACCCATTAGAACACTTAAAAAACCTTTTGTGTGGCCGCATACGCGACTGTTTGCAAAATAGTCATGTATGTACACGACTATGAGGGAATTTTCCACGTATATCCATCCCTATACACAGAAAAACCCTCAATTTCCATGTGGGTCGCGGCGCCTATTTTGGATTGGCCTAGAAATCCAAAATCATCATGAAATTTGACAAAAATTGCATCAAAATGGAAGAGTAGAGCATGGGTAAGTACCTGGAAGAAACGGTAGTGGATCCCACCGGCTGGATCTCCTGGAATTTGCTGTGGAAAATCTAAGCTCAATTGGGTAAAAATTTCAAATGTTTTATAATGTTTTGAATTTTTTACTATTTATAGAAATTTTTCAAATTTTTCAAAATTTTTACCCCCTTTCCTATAGTTTGGACCATTTCTAATCATTTTGGACCATTTTTGGACTAATTTATGATGTAGGAGACCTTTTTGAGTGTCGTTTTAGCCGTTGGATTGACCCGTTCATGCTGATTTCAGGTATCATGTCTAAACTTGCATATAGGTTAGGTTTCATCACCATTTGCATTTTGCATGACCTTATGACCGTTTCATTATAGCCTTAGGTACAAATCCACTCTGTTATGTCACTGAACCTTCTTGTTGTTTTAGAAGTGGCATGATATGAGTAGTAGAGCTTGACCTTACATGGGTACCCTAGTTAGCGCCTTATTTGCATTTGGTGCCCATGCTGATGTTTTGTCCCTTAGGGTGTGGGAATCCATTGTATAGTATTGCCATGACATTTCGCAAGAGCCTTATACTCCTCTTGAGCTTTTTCTAGCCTATTTCCCTCAGGACTCCCTTATGTCAAGTTGTAATTTCATTATCATGAGCTTTGCCTGCCTTATTGAGCCTTACGCTGGTTTCCCTGACATTAAGTTTCAGCCATATAGCCCGAGCTTGTCTCCTGTCTAACCATGGAGAGTCATTTTATACATCCTTTGCATCTTGATTCCCTATTTTTACCGGGAGGGGATTTTCCCTTGAGTGTTGCTATCCTACACATGTATCCTTGCATTGAGCATAGGGATGTTCCACTGCTTGGAACTATTTTGTTTGCCCCTATGACACTCATCTCCTCCTAGTATG
Source organism: Pseudotsuga menziesii (assembly GCA_001517045.1). NCBI lineage: Eukaryota > Viridiplantae > Streptophyta > Pinopsida > Pinales > Pinaceae > Pseudotsuga > Pseudotsuga menziesii. The sequence continues at coordinate 243,040 of LPNX010789960.1, read as the reverse complement.
TAACTATAAAGCAATTTTATTCTTTTTCAAGATTTTTAAATATTTGAAAAAGTCCAAAAAAAATCAAAAAACCAAAAAGCTGGACAAGGAAAGATGTTATCTTTTGGTAGCTATCGAGTCATGTCACCTTCAAACAGAGCACTATATATCACATCCGTTGGTTGGGTTTATATTTTGAATTTAGGAGATGTACTCATTTTATTTGAGTTTATCTCCACCGACTGGTTAAGCTTCCAGTTCCCATGGAGCCTTTGTCGATGCCTCCTGTGTCACAGAGATGTCACAGTTTTGTATATTGATTCTATGCTACCTTTATTCAATCACCATTCATCGCTATGATCTTGTTTGAAGGAAGTTGAAACCTGAGTCGGCCATTCCTTAGTTATCTTGACTTTGCATGTCAGCCATTCCCGGTACAGTTACTGGTTCATGCACATTATGATCGAGTCCTTCCACATTATACAGCTTTACTGAGTACCTCGTGTTGGATGATGGGGGATGCCTTAATTCCCTCCTTCTAGCGGATTTCATCCCATCGACTTCAGATCATTTATTCTGGGATTGGAATCTAGAGTCATTTTTGAGTGCCTTGAGACTTGCATTCATCAGTGGCAAGTTCTCTTGCCATCGACAGTATTTGGAAATACATTAATGTCCCCTGATCGATGGATCCTCTCAAGTGTTCGACCTCAACACATTTATTCAAACTTGTTAGTTTGTACTCTAGTACCTTGATTCCCATTTTCATTATCGGTGGGTGATCTCGCATCTGTTAACGATATACATCAATGACTAGTAATCAGACGATGGACTACTATGTTCAACCTCGACACCTCTATTCACATAGTAGGACATGTACTCATGGCGGTTTGTGTAGAAGACCTTCTAGATTGGTGGCATCTCTTATATGCTACCTCCTTGATTGTGCCAGTGGTCATTATATTTAAGCTCTCGTGACTTGATTCCAGTATATGTCAGACATTTCCAGCTATTATGGAGATCTTGATCCATTGTATATCTTCAGCCATTTTGGAGATCGTGATCCTTTGTATATCTTCATCATGGAGATTCTGATCAATGTATATTGTATGTGGCAATGACCACTTATGTGATATTTTGTATCATGCCTATTCATGCCCATTGTACTCTTATGTATCCGGGACTGCTAGATGTATTTGCAGAGTTGTATCATTGTACTATGCTGATTGGGTGGCTGGTTTTCCATTTGGGATACTTCATCACTCCACTTCTGGGATGGAATTATAATGTATTTCGGAGATCGTATGACCCCTTTGAGCTCACACATTAGGGGGAATCTATTATAGCTGATTTTACCACTCCAAGTGAATCACACTTGTATGGCCTTCCCCTGTCCCTCTGCAGACTCCTTAGACCCCTTGGACCATTTTTTGTACTTTGATGTTTCCTAGACCATCCCTATAAACATGTGTAAATTCATATACATGACTTTTAAACCCCTAATTGCATATATACGTGGCTTTGACCACTAAAACTGCATACATCGGGATGTGTACAAAATCCAATCCTTTTGGAGTTTTCCTTGACATGGATCCGACTCACTTGACTCCTGGCCTTCCATATGCCTTGAGATCGCTTGGATTCAACCTTTCATTACCCCTTTGAAAATCTATATAAGGAACTCTTTGATACATTGAAGGCATAGGAGAGAATTGAGAGCAAAGAAACTATAGTCCATTATTGCCGAAACTTGTGCTTGAGTGTACATCCCTTTGTCCCTTGGAGCACTTTTGTTTTCTTCCCAAGCTTGCCTTTCCTTGTGAGCTTGCTATCAAGAGATGGAGGATTGAGGTGGTGGAGGCCCAAGTGGGGGATTCATTTTCTCCAATTTGCAAATGTGCCGACAGAGGTTGTATCCATTGTAATCTATGATTTTATATTAATAGAAATATCTTTTCCCGTCCAATAATGTATGTTTGAATGAATATTTTATCCATGGATGATTTCAAATGCTTATACATTGTTGATTATATATGCTAGAATAGATCTAACACCAATATATATTGTATGCTTGTATTGTTTACTTGTTGTTGAGGAAGTGAATGATCAATTCAAGCTGAAGTTGGAAAGCTCAACAGGTATCTACTTCAACCGTCTGGAATAAGGTACGAGGTCTGATCCTTTAGTGTTAGATATTTAATTCCTATTGCATATTGGGAAAGATTAATTTCCGGAGTCAAGCTGTCTATTGTGGTACCCCAAGCCATAGGAATTTCTCTCCGTAACATCTATGATCGACAAATATTATTCAATCATGAATAATGATGTCTGGGAGATAGTTCTGAGATCAAAAAAGAAGTCTATCATGACTTTGAAGTGGATCTACAAGATCAAGCATGTTGCATATGGCATCATTGAGAAATACAAGGCAAGGTTCATAGCACGAGGCTTCTCAAAGAAAGAAGACATAGACTATGAAGAGACATTTGAAACCATGGTGAGGTACACTTCCATTAGGACCATGCTTGCATTGGCAGTAGTTATGAAATATAAAATACACCAAATGGATGTCAAAACAACTTTCTTAAATGATGTAGTCGAGGAGGAAGTGTACGTGGAACAACCACTAGGATTTGAGAAACATGATAGGAACACCCATGTGTGCATATTGAAGAAGGCCTTGTATGGATTGAAACAAGAACCGAGGACATGGTACGGTAGGATGGATAGGTTCCCGATGAGCTTAGTATTTACCAAGAGTAAAGAATATTTGAATCGTTAATTTAAGGTTGAAGATGGAATACCACTGATGCTCCTACTATATGTCGATGACATGTTCCTACTAGGAAAAGAGGAAACCATTAATGATGCAAGGGGGATAATTTCTACAGAGTTTGAGATGAAAGAACTAGATATGATGCACTACTTCTTATGCATGGAGGTGTGGTAGAATGCATATGGGATCTTCCTTGGTCAAGGAAAGTATGCAGTGGAGATTCTAAAGAGATTCAGAATGTTGCACTGCAAGGAAATAGCCACACCTATGGAATCCTACTTGAAGCTTCTGAGTAATGCTTCATTTGAGTCGGTTCATGCAATGATGTTTCTTGAGATGATTGTCTCATTTATGTACCTGACAAATACAAGTCTAGACATATGCTTTGCGGTGAACATCCTAACCTAGTTCCTGATGGATCTAAGGCATTTTCACCTAATAGATGCAAAGCATGTATTGAGGTATGTAAAGGGTATAGTCAATTATGTGATCAAGTATGATGAAAATAAGAAGATTAACCTACATGGTTATGTTGATTCATATTGGGAAGGTAGTTCCATTGATAGGAAGAGAACTTTAGGTTGATGCTTCAGTTTGGGATCTGACATGATCTCCTGGTTCAACAAGAAGTGATCATGCATGGCGTGGAGTACATTTGAGGCAAAGTATGTTTCTTCTTACTTGTCTAGTTGTGAGGAAGTGTGGATATGAAAGCTACTGTCTAACTTATTTGATCTCTAGTTCCATGTGACTTTTATCTTCTGTCATAATCAGAGTTGTGTGAAGATGTGAGAAAAGCACGTGTTCCATGACAAGTCGAAGCACATCGTGATCAAGCTCTAGTACATGGAAACAGACCAGAAGATATATTATTTTTTAACTAATCCTCTAGCTAGAGTGGATTTCAAGTACTTCAGAGAAAGACTTGGTGTGATCCAGAACAAGAAACCTTGAATGAATGAATGATGTGTTCTAGAAAAGCTAGTGATACATTCTATTTGAGCATAAAATATTGGTGAATATTGTAGCTTGATTAGACGTAATCAGTCCTGTAGGTTGTCCTTGGTAATAAGTACTGCTGAAGCTCATAGGTTACCCTTGGATGTAATCATTATTGATATGTTTCTATGCTAGAAATAGTGGATGCATAATATCTCACAAGGGAAATGAGACAAGTTGTCTAAGTGGGAAAAATCCCAGTGAAGCAGGATTCTCAGAGATAATCCATCCCTTAGGTTGTCCTCAGATGTAATCAGTCCTGGCAAAGCTCACAGGTTATCCTTGGTTGTAATCTGTCATGAGATAGGTTATTCAAATGCAAATATGATCCCTGGAGTGGTATACAGGTTACTCAAACATAATAAGTCATGTGGGCTGTTCGAGTGTAAAAGGATCCCTAGCATGGTATGTAGGTTACTTAGATATAATACACCTCGAAGTTTATATGAAAATAAAATATCCTGGATGCATGTTGTTCAGATGTATTAAGTCCTTGAAGTTGACCTAGAACTTAAAAGTCCTAATGTAGCAAGTTGTTTTTTCATAATCAGTCCTTACATATGTGTGTGTGTGTGTGTGTGTGTATGTGTGTTCCCATGTTGAGATGATAAGGTTACGAAGCACATGAGGTGCACCTAGGTGGTTATCCTTTACATGTAGAACGCGGGTTGATTGTGGATGCTCTGTGTGCTTTGTTTTGTTTTGTGTAGGATAAAAGAGATGATATAGATATGATGAGATAAAGGTAGGATATGTAGGTTATTTCCATGGAAATTTAAAGAAGGTCTTGGATGGTTCCTATGTTATGGCTTGCTCGAGATGTGATGAATACCTAGATGAGGACTAGGACTACACCCAACATGAAAAAGTGTTTCCTTCATAGAAAATTCTGATGAAAGATAGTACCATTTGATGATAGATAATAAGAAGATGATGGCAGTAGCTATGATGATGACTCTATGACTCTGTGATGATAACTTCATGATGAATACTTGACCAGATGTGTTGAGGACTATGGAAGAGAAATAATACCTTCCTAGTTAAGAGGGAGTGTTGATGTATTTGTAACTTTGGAAGATAGTATGATGTATATTATCATTGTACATTGTTGTACCCCCATTGGAGATGTGTTTATATCCTTGCAAGATGTCTTTATTGTGTCTAGACTTTGAGGTACAATCTTTGTTGTAAGTTGAGGCAATATTCACTAGTGTAATATCATGTAATTTGTATTTGGAGTCTCTATAGTAGAATTCAATCCTGTTAAGGGAACAAACCAGCCTCAGTCATGTAAAAGGATTGTCACTTCAAGGGTATAAATAGGGAGGCGCTCTCCCTCATTTTTACACACCTCACCTCACTCAAGTTCCCATGAGAGTGAGAGAGACAAGGGAGGAGATATAGATAGCTCTTGAATACTTCTTATTACTGGGTTTGATCATCTCATGACCCAGTCTTTGTGACTGTACTATTCTGAACACGTTTGTGGGGTTTTCTTCTTTATGGTTTCCCTAATGAAAATATTTGTGTCTTGCGTATCTCTTATATATTATACATCTCGTTGTACTTGTTATTATTTCAGACAAATATTATATTTAAGCTAATAATATCCAAGAAAAATTAATAGTACTCAGCACCATGTAGGACTTCTTCTTACCAAACCAAGAGATCATACTAGATCCCAAATTGTAGCAGCAACCCAAAGTGGTCATCCTATCAGTCACGATGTCTTCCCAATATGAATCAACATAACCATGTAGGTTAATATTTTGGTTCACATCATACTTGAGCCCATAGTCAAATATATCCTTCAAGTACCTCAATAGATGCTTTACAGCCATTGGGAACTGGCTCAGCTTCTTCATAACAAAGCATATGTCAGGTCTTTTATTCTTCAGGTGCATCAACGAACTAATCATCTAATGATACATCATGGAATAAACTGAATTTTATTAAGCATCACAAAGTAGCTTCAATTTTGATGCCATAGGTGTGGCCATTCCCTTGCAGTCTAACATTTGAAATCACTTTATAATCTCCATGGCATACTTTCTTTAACAAAGGAAAATTCCATCCACACTTTGCCACACCTCCATGCCTAAGAAGTAGTACATCATCCCTAGGTGTTTCATATAGAATTCAATGACAAGCCTTCTCTTTGTGCCTATAATGGGTTTATCCCCACCTGTTAGAAACATGTCATCTATATATAGTAGGAGTATCATTGGTCTTCCACCTTCAACCTTGAAGTAAAATTTGGAATCCTCTTTACTCTTGGTAAATCCTAATCTCATTAAGAATTTGTCTATCATGTCATACCATGTCAAGATTCTTGAACTCGGATATCTTTTGCAATCACTCCCTCTGAAGAAAAGCACCATCCTCCCTCTTCATTTTGTACTCTATGTATCGAAATATTTTGTACTGGAGTGACATATAGCTTCCTCTTTTAGTGATATTCTATGTATCCATATTTGTCATCTCTTAAGGTCACTGGATACCAAGATTGTATATCTTGAACTTTGTTGAAATTTCCTCTTGCACCCATCTATGAGCTTGTCATCCTATGTAGGCTTCCATCTTCAACCTTGTAGAAAATGTTGAGATCTCCATCACTCTTGGTTATCTTCAAGCTCCTCAGTTGTATGTTCTTATCCATTGTTTCCCTTTGATATTATACAAATCCTTCTATGCACATGTGGTTCTATGCTTGATATACACTTCTAATTCACTGGATAAGTGTGTCTAGTCAATGAAGTATGTCTCCCCATGATCTATTCCCTCTTTCTAAGAGAAACCAAAAACCTTGATTTGTACTCTTTATGTTTTCCATAGCTGCATCCTTGATTTTTTAGATCCACATGAAAGACTCTACGAACTTCCCTTCATGTCTCCTAACTGCATCCTAAATATCATTCTCCATAATCAATTGGTACTCTTTGATCATAGTCTCCTTCCATTTCTTCTTGAGTGCTTATTCATAGATTGGACGGATTTGTATCAATGATGTCACTCAATAGTGCCACATAAATGGAGTGTTTCTAAGGCCTCTTAATTTCTTTGGAAGTCCCATCACACTTTTTTTCATCTTGTATTATCTCTTGTGCCAAATATGGTATTCATATATCGAGGTGGATCTACCACTCTCTTTAGGTCATATCATAATTCTTATATTATTTTGAAGCTCTTTCTTCCACCACGGTGTCTCCAATGTCCCTTGGATATTTAGGTTCCTCTTCATATATGATTTTTGGAGTGAATATTCTAGTTGAAGTGTCGTCACTCGTTTTTCAGAACAAGTCTCATCCTTCTTGTTTTGTAGATGATTGTACACGATCTTTCCTACAAGTCAAATTTGGCTGCATGATTATAAAATTTTCATAATTTCAAAAACATATTAATGGTGACAAATTCTAAAATATACATGTAACACAATCATGCAACTATCTTATCCAATGATACATCATTCATCCATATCCATATACATACAGTAACTTTATAGATGCCTTCCATATCTACCATAACATTTATTAAGAGTGTGCATTTATCCCAATGTGTTAGCAAAGATATTTCATTCTAGATAAGTAGAAATGGAATGTTGTATAGCACCACAGGCTACTTACACATCACATGCAACTTTGTAGTATACTCTTCATAGATGCAGACACACAATCACACATAATACACAACTGAATATAAATATGTACATAGCTAAACAATATAATTTAAGTAATTAGACATATAGAAAATGGAAATTAAATACTCATCTTTGTTTGTTTAGTGGGTGGACTCCCTCTTGATCCTTATGTCATTGAAAAAATAATTGGAGTCTTTGACAGTGTGCTCTACTTCATCATTTGATTCTGGGAACTTGTGTCTGTATTACTCTGAGTTTCATTTCATCATTCACAAATGCATTCCTTCTTATCCAAATACTGATATGGATAAGAGTATGATCTTCTTCTTCATCAGTATAATTCTTATGGATCAAAGTACATATTCCTCATCACTTGATGAATCTTCCTGCTAGTCTATGATTATTTTATTAGTTGGCTCATCATCTTCAATGGTGTGAGCATGGTGTCTTTTCTTGTTTGACTTCTTATTGGAGGAGCCTTTATTCTTGGGACATTCTCCAGATTAGTGTCTATTGATCTCATCACAAGTGTAGCATATAATATTGTAAGGATATCTACTGAATTTCATTTTTCTTGTATGATGATGGTCCACCTTCTTTCTATTATTTCTTTTGGTTTTAACTATGAGAGCTTGATATTCAGTTTCTCCCATATTCTTTGTCTTATTATTATTCGATCTTATTCTTGTGTGCACTCTTCCCAAAGTCAGTTGAAGGTGTACAACTTCCTTCTAACACATTTTCCTTGAATGAATGAATCCCATGATCTTGGGATACCATTGAAAGTGGTCATAACAATCTCTCCTTATTCTACATTCTCTTCGACTGCTTCAAGATGTTCTTTTATTTGAGCAACCCTTGTGAAGTAGGATTGCATAGTCTCTGAGTTTTGTATCTTCACATTCTCCAACTGGTTCCTCAATGTCATTTTCTAATTAATGTTCTTTCCTTAGAACAACTTTGTCAAACCATAGAACACATTATTACATGTCTTCAAGGATAATACATGAGGGATGGGATTATCCTTAATATATTATGCAATGATTCTCTTGGAATTGACCAATTTTTTTTATTATGGATAGCCTTAGCCTCATATCCCTCTGGCTCCAGAACTTCCTTATTGATATACTGATCCAAATCATTTTCTTCAAGTATTAGAGAGATCCTATACTTCCATGCTCAAAAGTTATCATATCCACCAAGCTTATCATCAAGCTGGGTGTCATGAGTCATTTTTAAAAGAGAACCTCAAATGGAAATAATAGAGATATAGATCTTATCGATTTGAGATGTCCTACCTATTTCTAGAGCTAGCTAATCCAGGTTTTGTTAGAGAAACCCTAATTTTCTAAAATTAGAATTTCACACTTTTGATTAGACAGGAAGACATGCCTCTTCGATGCGACTTGTCTAATGTATTCCTTTTTTGAAAAAATGTCATGGGAATCTCTTGGAACAAGAATCCCTAGTTTATCCAATTTATTGTACAAAATTATTTGATATTGATTCTTATCTATCTATGAAATTTATCCCCCTCAAGGTATGTATATTCTTACTAAGGTATCTTGATATGTCTGCTTTCCAACCCCACAGGTTAGAGAAGAATTGGATTGACCAATTGGAACTTATTCCATGTTTCCACATGTAATTTTTTCACTTTCATGGTATGGAAAACACACCACATAAATTATAGTATGTTACCTATCTACAACATCTTGCAAAATTTGATTTGAACCTTCCTAGCCTGAGATACATCAATTCTCCCTAGGTCACCTGTTTAAGACTGGATTTTAGAGGAGGATGGAACCCCCACTTGGAGGAATCATATATCCTAAATTACAATGAATCAGAGGTTAAAAATTGTACACAAGGTATAGCCATATTTCACATTAATACTATCCAAGTTTTAGCTCCTAATACTTCTATAAAATTAATTTATAGGAAATGTAAGATGACTAGATTTTGTCTTCTAGGGTTTTCTAGTTTCAAACCCTAATCTTGACTAACTGCAGTTGTAGCACTATTTTGGCTGCACAATGCCTTCTTTTCAGAGAAGATTTGATACCATGTTAGTTTTTATACTTTAATTCAACTAGGATCTTTATCTAAAATAATAACAAGCACAACAATATATCCAAGATACACAAGAGACACAAGACACAAATATTTTCCTCATGGGAACCATATAGGAGAAAACCATGCAAATTTCCTTAGAATAGTTCTATTACTAAGACAATATCACAACATGGAAAAATCCAAGAACAAGATGTCTTCCACAAATCTTTCTCTTTCCTTATTGTCCTCTCTCTATTAATGCACCAATGAGAGAGTAAGTGAGTGTGTTTAGATAGGAGGGTGCATCCCTATTTATATTCTTTCATCGAGTGACTTACTCAACTAACTAGGTTGGCCAAGATACCTAATTGGGGCTGACTTATCTAGGGATACTCTAAATACATTTTAATTTATTGATATTGTGTACTATTTCCCCAACTTACAACGGAGGGCTTACCTCAATGACCATATACAATAATGACATCTCAAAAGGAGGGAAACACATCTCCAATGGGGGTAGAACAATATACAATGATAATATACACCATAATATCTTTCGAAGTTACAATTACAACAAAATAGAGGTGGATATTGGTATGATAATTCAGGACTAGCATGAGGAAAGGAAGAAACATGTCACAGATGACCTACTATCTACTGAAACTGACCCATGATAGGAGGGCACATCCAAAACCCAAGGAGGGCCCCCAAATGATGAAGAAAAAACATCGTGTCTCCCTATTAAATCCATGAAGAATCGAGTGCGACACCGATAGATCCCAAATTGGTGGAAAAGAGGAAAGATGCTGAAGAAGGAAAGACAAGTCACAAAAGGTAGAAGGATGTCAGAGACACCCCTAGTGGCCTTACTGATGATGTCTAGAATTTATTGGATAATAGAATGATAGAGGTTTTTGATGAAACTCATTAGAGAATTGATGCTTAGAATATAGACTTGGTGGGGGGAATCACTGACTTACTTCAAACTCTCTACGTCGCAGTTAAAAAAGTAATGGTAGTGGCAATTCGGGAACTATCATAGTCATGCTTGGAGTCACAAAAATATGGTCCTTTCTAGGATCACCCAGTTGAAGTACCATTGAATTGACAACATCAAAAGGTTCAAGTGTCACCTAAAGAACTTGGCTTGGGAACACCTGAATATAATAACATGATTAAGGACATTAGTTATGTGGGTGTAGACCTTTCTATGATTCCCATGTTTCTAATGCACAACATTTAACAGGATGCAGTTGACAAGATTAAATCAAGATAACATATGTTGTAAAAATAGTTGAAGCAATAAAATAACACTGTATCTTCTCTCCAAATGAAATTGGAGGACAAAAGCAACAAACACAATGATGGCAGCATGATAGGAAGAGACTTGAAGATGTTTTCACTTTTACCGGCCATGAAATTCTAGAGGTGGGAGTTACACCTGAAAATATCCCACAATATTGAGTCATTAGGATATGGGAAGTAGCTACAAACTTCCGCCAGTGCATTGTAGAATTAGAAGCTAATATGCTTCCTAGTACACCCCCTAAAGTACTAGAAGAGCGACAAAAGGTAGTGGGTGAAAATGTGCAACAAATTCAAGAGGTTGAGGAACTTTGTTCTAAGGCATACATGTAGGTTTCTCATGCCTGGGAAGCGTTAATGGACAATGATGAGATGCAAAGAATAACATAGAAACTTCATACAACCAAATCAAATTTGGTCGGATTGAAGAACTCGTTGAATACATTGCCACTACTCTAGAAAATGAGTAAAGATTTTGAATTCAAAGTCTTCCAACAATAGGTCACTAAGATTCAAACACAACAACAATAAAGAATTGATCGTGTCGCAGAGATTTGGGTCAAAGAATAGAAGGTCACAAGGACCATTCATCTGGTACATGTACAGGTGCAACAGGCTTTGGAGGAAAGATAAATAGAACATTAGGAACTTATTAGTTCTGAACTTATGGAGACGATTGTGGAGGTAAAAGAAGATGTCGAGTTACAGGTAGAGGATGTCATGAAAGTATTCAAATATATTTGAAAGAATATAAATGTGACACAGGTTTCTAGATCAAGTGGCTCGGGATGTGCCATAAGTGAGTGTTGGGGTCCTATTGGCCCTATGAAATTGTGTAAGAGTATTGTCTAAAAGTTTTGAAGAATCCAGTCGTAGTGTGAACAAGGATGCGACAAAGTGAAGAGAGAATGGGTCAAATCCATAATTTTGGCTAGTTTTTTGGGAAACATTAAATGTAAAGGGTGCGTTAGTTAGAAAATATTCCCACTTACGGGTAGTGGGGACTATATTTAAACTCATTCCTTAGAGCCTATATAATTGTAAAGGGGATTCTTGAGTAGGTGGTTTTTGATGGGATTTTTGAGTGATCTTGGTGAGTTGTAATCTTAAGTTGGTTTGGTTGGTCGAGAGTAAGTTTTGAGAGAATATGTAATTCTATATGCTATAGTATGAATGAAGAATAAGATTCATGAAGGGTATGTAATGTTGACCTATAGGATGTGTGCATCAAAATAGTGTAAAGGAGTTTTGATGAACAAGTCTGCAGGTTATCTGCATATACCAAAGAGTTCGAGACATGACTTATGCCAGATGAAGAGTGCTTTTGTGGTTTTTTCCCATATGGGTTTCCATCTTAAAACGTTTGTGTCAATGGTGTATGTTTATTTTATGTATGAATATTTGTGATTTTGCTGCGACTAAAAATAATTATACTAAAATGGAATAATGGTGCCAAAAATATGGTATATGTGATTTAGATATGTATGCTTTATATGTTTTTCTTATTTGTCGATGATTGTTACCCTATATACAACCTTAGTTAGTATTCCAAGTTTATACATGGAGAGATCCCCTTCTGTAACTATAGAATCCTAGTTCCTACAGTCGCTATAGGTATATCGAGTGAGACTTCACTTGTGTCACAAGTGTTTTCGAAGGGGTTATGCTGTGTTGGGCCAATACCTTGGTTTTTTTTGGTTGGGATGAAGGTTGAACCTAGTTTAGTTGAAATAGATCCAACGGATTCTCTTATGTTTCATGGAAATAAATATGCATTATGGAGTGTAAGAATGTGATCCCATCTGATGGAACTACTTTGATTTCTAGAACTCTATTGCTTCTAGTTTTACTTCTTATGAAACTCTACCAATTGATATTTATGGGAAGAATCCATATAATCACAAAGAAAAAGTTCTGAATGCTATTTTAAGTGGTTTATCATAAAATGAGCTTAACAAAGTAATGTATTGAAACTCAACAAAAAAATCTGAAATAAAATTTAGAAAATTTATGAGGGAGATGAAAAGTGAAACATACCAAAATTCAAATACATAAAGGACATTTTGAAAGCTATAAGATGAAAAAAGAAGAGAGCATTGGATATTATTTTCTTAGAGTAGATAAATTTATCAACCTTATCATACAATTGGATGAACAAATTGGAGAGCTTGTAATTGTACAAATGGTGCTAATATTAGTTTCCTTGAGATTTGATGCTAAGTTCTATTCTCTAGAGGAAATAAAGTATCTGAACAAATTGACAATGGATGAGTTGCATGGGATTCTAATAGCATATGATATGCAAATAAAAAAATGAAAACATCAAGTACAGAAGCAACCTTCAAATATTCAAAGAAGAAAATAAAAGGGAAGGAAGGCTCAGGTGATAATTCAAAATGATGACTATGATATAGAAGAATCCAACTTCATAAGGAATCACAATAAAGGAACCATCAAAGAGAAATGTAATATTCCTTTCAAAAAGTTTCACTGTGTTAAAGTAGGGCACATTGCTTCTAAATTTCCTTATAATAAAGATAAAGACAGTAGTGATGAATAAGATCATAGCTTCAAATAAAGAAGACAAGGTAAACCTCAATGGAAAAAATACTTCCTTTAGTAAAATAAAATTCTCTACTCCAAGAAATATAGTAGCTCATCAGATAAGGGTGATAGTGGTGAAATGGATGTTGGATCGCTTTCAATTAACCCAGGTTCAAACTTCATCTCAACGAACAAAACCCAAGGTAACGACCTGACAGAGCATAACCCCGTCTGCAACACTTACAACGCAAGTGAAGTCTCACCCAAGATACCTACATAGAATCCAGGGACTAGGATTCTACAATTACATAAGGGCATATATACATGGAATAAATCAACAAACTACCTAATTTTGCATATGAAGGAACACTCATGGACATATAACAACAACATATAAAACATATAGATCTAAATGACATCTACCATATTAGTAGAACCATTATTCCATTTTAGTATAAGCATTATTAGTCACAACAAAATGACAAAGATTCATACATAAAATAAACATACACCATTGACACAAAGGTTTTAATGTGGAAACCCATACAGGAAAAAACCACACTAGTGCTCTTCATCTGGCATAATTCATGTCTCGAACACTTCAATTTGTGCACACATTTTGTATACTTGTTCATTAAAACATCATTACACTATTCATGTGCACAGAACTTGTAGATCAATACTACATACCCTTCATAACTCTTATTCTTCATTCATACTAAAACACACATAATTATATATTCTCTCAAAACTTACTCTCAACCAACCAAAACAACTTACGACTATGAATCACCAAGATTCACTCAAAAGTCCCATCAAGCACCACCTATTCAAGAATCCCCTTCCCTTACAAGTTTGACACTATCTTAATGTTAAGGGTTGATTAAATGGACAATGAGATATGATTATTTTAGTATTAAATGCATGTAATGGTGACACATTAAATATAATGTTGAATGATACGTGCAATTGGATGATTATGAAATCAACATGATCATATAATCTCAGAAAGTTGATAAGTAATCAACCATGCTTGCAATCAAATCTGAAAATTTAATTAGGTTGAATATTGATAGATTAAGTCTAAAATAGCCATCACGTAAATGCTACAATCGAAAATAAGACATAAAGAAAGTAAAACAAATATCAAACTAGTTAAAGAATACTATGCAATAATTATTTCTTGACATTCAAAATAGTGATAAAAAGTAGACATGGATTTCATTAAAGGAGAACAAATATAGTAATGCATCCAACCATGCTGGCCAATAGTTTGGTTTCCTACAAATAGGATGTTTCTAAAACCATATGCATCTTACAGGATATAAATATCTTGGGGTTAGTTTTTTGAATGTTTAGGGATTTTTCCTCTATGCTAACTATAGAAAATTCCTTTTCAGTCACTTTTAAATATTTTTAATCATCTCTTGCAAATGAGTGTAGTCAACACATCTCTCTTCAGATATAAACTACCACCATATAAGCTAATTTGTACTCCTTTCGGTTTAAAGTGTTTTTTGTGGCCTTTGTGTTTTATTCTTATACTACTTCCTTCATTTCATTTGCTAAATAATCTAGACAAATCCATTCATATGTAGATTTGGTATTGTAGACCCATCGACACTTTAGCACATTCCTTCCTTGTAATTGAGGAACTAAACCTCATGTTTCATTATCCATAAGTGAATGATATTCATCATTCATATAATTTTTCCTTTCATTTCAACCATGTGCATCTTCATGTGTATGTGAATGACATGCCTATAGCAATATCACCATTAGAGCAACACTACCAAATTGTTCTTGAGTTCTAGTTTTTATTGAGTCATTGATATCTCTTGCACTAGCTGCAACAAATTTAATTTTCATGGTCACCCATTTGGGGAAAAAAAATCCCCTTTGTTGAAGGAGTTATTATACCATGATCACCATTAATGGACTAAATGGGGGTTTCTAAAATTTATGGTCAATTCTATTGTGGAAGATCAAGTAGAATATGATTCAAGCAAATAAGTCAACTATAAAGTATAATGTCTCGTGTATTAGTTATTCAATAAAGAATTTTGAAGGATTTTCAAGAGATCACTACTCAACAAAAAAACTAGAAGAGGATTTCAATATAGTGACACTACGTATTCTCATCAATGAAAATATATTTTTTATAAATAATTTTCTAGTTGACAAGATCAAATAGTTTGTAGGTATTTAACTTTTTATAGTATCCCATCATGATACAAGCATGACTCTTGGCATCTAGTTTCATCCTTGTATCATCTAGGATGTGAGGCTATGTGATGCATCCAATTGTTTTAATATGATTTCTTGAGGGTTTTCACAGGGTATTCACTCAGTGAAATTATGTCATAACACCTTAACATGGGTATTAAAGAATACCCTTAATTTCACTAGATATTGATAAATGTACCTACCAAAATCCTCTTTCTGAGACCCCTCCCAATACATATTTTGAATTTTAAAAACCCTATTTTTACAATATACTCCATATTTTACTAGATACCCCTTTTTATAGCTCCAATACCTATAAACTCAACATACCCTAATCCCCCCCAATACCCACAATACATTGGCCTTATTTTTCATAATTTAAAACCTCCGCTTATGAATGAATGTGATAAGATACCACTCAATATGGTGAATCCATTGTGAGGGTTTTATCCCACTTCATTTCTCATTTGGAGTGTACTTTTTGTAATATATAACTTATTTCTAAAAAATAGTGGAAAAACCCTTGGCTTGAACCAAACAATGTGCCAAATCTACTAAAGAATATTTTTTCTTTTTTTCCCTTTCCATTATAATGCATTATGTAAGGCCATTCCATTACAATGCAATGTGTAAGGTATAGGTCTCTTCCAAGAAATTTCATTCTATGAGAATTTTTTTAATTTAAAAATCATTTCCTAAATGTTCTACTCAATTATATAGCCTTAAACATTTCAAAGATTTTCTACATTGGTTTTTAGTAATTTCCTAAATTCCTTGAATTTTTGAAAGGCACCGCTCTTATCATTTATTAAATATGCCCAAATTTACTTGAAAATTTCATCAATGAAGTTTAAAACATGGATTTCATTATCAAGTGATGGACAAGTTCACTATCGACAAGTTCTAGTTGAGACTTTTCTCTCCAAGCCTTCTCTATTTCACATGCCTCTTGGTTGTGCTCACCAGTAACACACCCTTCACATACTATATTGAGGAGAGCAATGTTCATTTATGTCTATCCTTAAAATCAGGAAAGCATTAGTGAAAATTATATATATATATATTCACAACCAAACAATTTGACCTAAATTTTACTTTCTTGTAAGCCTATGTTTATTGGGTTTTAAATTATACTTTCTTGTAAGTCTATGTATATAGGGGTTGAAACACAAATGGATATTCAAATTAGACATGTGATACATAAAGTAGTGACCATTTTTTTAACATTAAGTCTTGCTAGAACTAGTAACAATAAGTGCATAATCATCTACTACAAAGATTTATTTATTTGTAGGTTCACTTAATGAAGAAAATAGAGAATAATATAAAGTATTATGAAGGGTGCAACCAAAGTCACTATATATGTTCACTCATTGAAGTGTGAACATGCCAATCATAAGAATCACTAATGCAAAATGTATGGTTATTTTCCCTCCTAAATTTTGGTACTATAGGTTTGTTAATATTCTAATGGACATAGAATTTTCAGAAATATTTGCTTTATCTTCTATGTCCTTGGTTTTCTACCAAAAAGACTTCTCAAAATGTCTTCATTTCTCACAATAGAAACATTTTTTCTTGTTTATACATTTATTATCTGAAGTATCTTCACCATGCTTATTCTTAACAATTTGGTGTGAATTCAATTTTGTTCACTCTCCTTACTAAATTATCAACCTCTTTCCTTATAATTATGTTGACATTTTCCTTTCAACAAATTACTTTATAGGATAAGCTCAAGTTTCCCTTCATTAAACAATTTTTCTTGTTCCCTAATCAATAAACCACTTGAAGAGTCAAAGCATGAATAATTATTTCCATCATATTTTCTAAAAGTCCAACTAGCACCAAATGTCCAATAGAACCCATAATAGGTTGTCTTCATATTCATCAAAATTAGTTTTATGAGATGATAATTTTTTCTTAGAAAATACTTCCACATTCACTAACTTTTAATTGAAACTCTTTAACATGGACCAAATAGTAGCAATTTCGAATTCTTTCCAAGTATCGAGGATCCAAAAATGCAACACTTTCGCAATCTACATGGTTGAACGTTTATCAATTTCATCAAACAAAGTATTTAGATTATTTCACACAATATTGATATAATTAATCTATTAAGGAATCAATAACCCCATTAAGTCTATAATTAATCTTTGTTTTCTGAGTTTTATTTAATAATTTATTTCTATTGGTTGGACTTATATTTGTTAGATGCATTGTTGACCTTGATCATAGTTTATGGTTTCCTAGAAAGTTCAATCTCTTACATTCATCATAGTACATGTGTCATGGATTTCCCTATGCACCACTTGGATTTAACTAGATATAACATGTTTAAACATATTTTAGTAGCATAATTTAAGGTACAAAATTTTGGTTTTATATCACAATAGGATTCACAACTCAGTCTTGGGTATAATCACAAATGCCAGGTTTTAAGTACAACTAAGGTTGAAATAACTTTGTTTCTCAAATCCCATTGAACATTTATTTGAATATTGAAAGCCTATATGACAAACTTTTAAAAAGATTATATAATGGATTTATGTAAACAACATTCCAAATGAGTCCTAAATATATAAATATGTAAATTTGAGATCCCGGTTTATATGTTATTTTGACCCGAAGAAATAGCTTAACTTTTTTTAGGATTTTGAACCCAATGCAACTCTCAGAATTGGATTCTGAGGTCGATAAGAATTAGAATTCATGATAATGGTTTCCTGCAATAAGGAACACTGAAGGTCATGTATTATGAAAGACATGCATCTAATTTTGAAAGAAGCCACAAAATTACTCATTTGAATGTGGTGTCTCACCTTTTTAACTTTAAAATAATGGTTTATCAATCCATTTCCCTCGAAAAAAGTTATAAACTGGTGAATGTCACATACCCATAATTTCCATAAAAATAAAAATAAAAAATTTAGTTTACACATTGTTACTTTACTTGTAGCAAGATGTTATTATATGACGAAACATGTTCATATTTGTCATAACATATTTTTTTACTCAATTGCATGGATATGATTAACTAGACTTGTTAATTTTTGATGGAAGGGTTGCTCAACGTTGACTCCCATTAGGGGAGTTTTGAGGTAAAAAATGGGCCTTAAAAAAATTGTATCATTAAAATTCTCTTTATAAGAACCAATAGGATTCAAGATGATGATTTCAACCATAAGGGTATAATTTCCCAAAACAAATGGAGGGGGAAAGAAAAAAGTACTTTTTCTTATCGTATTTTTGGCATATATCCTTATGGTTTCACCCAAATTTCAAGTTTCGGGACTTGTTTGATCCGGAATTAAATTCCGCATCTAACCCATACCCAAGTGCATACTTTTGAGTTACCCATGGCAACAAAAAATGAAAACTTCAATTAAAAACGTATTTTAATATTAAAATACATTTTTAATTGAAATTTTCTTTTTTGGGTGCCATGGGTACCTCAGAAGTATGCAGTGTGGGTATGGTTTGGATACAAAATTAAATTTTTCATCCAAGTATTCTCCAAACTTCAAATTTGGGTGAATCGATAAGGAGATATGCCAAAAATATAATAAGAAAAAGTAGTTTTTCGTTTTCCCCTCCAAAATTTAGAGCTTTTATTTTATTATTATAACTCTTATTTTATTATTTCCCTTATGAGGCCATTTTAGACATCAAAACTTCCCTAATTATTTTTAATGACTAATTGGTCACAACCTTACCAAGGTGATGTATATGTTTTAAGTCGTTGACTTCACTTTTCTAGGATTAAAACCCTAGACATATGGACCTAGTACTAACTATACTTGTTAACATTTATATGAATTGAGATTTATGTTAACCCACTCTTCAATATGAGTTTTGGCCAAAGTGGATAAGTATTTGTTTAATAAATGTTGGTAGTTGTTAAGCGATGTTGTAAGGCTTCTTTGTACCGATCATAAGGTATTTTTTAAGCCATGGTTTAAGGTTCTACCTCTAAGCTTACAAACCATAAGGGTGATGGTATAATATATGGTGTTAATATAAAGTTTATATAGTGGGTGACCATGGGAGATACAAGTGGATGCCAACAACAATGAAGGGTTTCGTCAAAGGTTTTAATACCATGTAATTAAAACTCTATCATAACCCTAGCTTCGAGTTGACAACGCAACCAGGAATTTTTATTGGCATGGTCGTTACACATGCATTTTGGGGAAGAGTTTGATATCGACCCTCCATTTGTCATTTATCCAATTAAAAAATGTTTTTGTAGGGTTTTTATGTGGCATTCAAATTGTCTTGAGGTTTTTAATTGCATTCATTTGGTTTTTCTGGTATACTGTCAGTGAAGGTTGGAGTTTTTTTAGCTTAGTCGCTCCATGGGTTGCACAGGCACTAAAATTTCCTTCAGGATTTGCCGTTGAAATGTTTAGTTTTTTCTATGCTAAATTTTAAGTTTGTTTAAGGTTTTTATCAGTGGTTAATGATGATGTGGCCACCATTATAGCCTCGACCATCCCAGGATCATCGTTTTATTAAGTGGAATCCTAAGTTCCTTCCTTCGAGTTTGGCAAAGGATTACCCACATGCAAGGATTTATTTAAGAGGTATGGAAGTTAAAACCTTATTTTCATTACTGATTGTATTTGCAGTTTCTTAAGAAAATGAATCTAACTCTTCATTTTTTGTGCAAGGAAACGGATGGGAAGGTAATGAGGAGGAGTAAACCCCTAGCCCTCTACGCAAGTGTTTAAGGTATGAGACTCCTCATCCCTAAGAATTGTTTAATGAGAAGAATTGTTTTCATTCTTCATACTTACAAGAGACTTTAATTGCTAGAATTTGATTTTGTAGAAGTAGTTGTGGTTCCCATGAATGGGTAATACGACTGACATTGTCTCAATGTTCCAAGTCGTCCCTTGAGGTAAAATCACATTTTACACGATTTTAAGGTTTGATTACAACTGTTTACCAATTTGTAAAACTAAATGGATTACCTCCTTCACATGTAGATCGTTGGGAATTTGGGCCATGCGTGGGTGGTGGCATGGTTAAGTCCTCTCAGGTGTGGTCCTTCTCGTCTTTGAGGTGAGAACCCCTCCCTTACTCAGTTTCTTATGAGGTTAGAACAAGTAAAAATACAAGCACTAACGACGATGTTTTGTGTGCATAAATGAACCGATGCAGATTTGGAAACAAACACTCGGGTTAATCCAAAGTGTCATAAGGTATTCCTCCATTTGGGTTTGTGGTTAAGATGGGTTACTAGTTGCTCTATTTTTTGGTTTATGGAAAGAAACGGTTTACAACCATTAAAATTATTTTAAGATAAGTTTGATTTTAGGAATAACCTTTGATGGGTCTGTATTTAGATGTATTGGTTACAATGAGGGATTTGCAGCCTCAATCACTTGGGATGCATTTGAATTTATAGTAGTTTGTTCTATGATTTGATAGAATGGCTTCACGACCATTATAGGTTTCATAGTTTTATAATTTGTTTAATTTTAAGATTCAATTTGTGAATTTGATTGGTGGATAATATTGACTTTGTGGTCATGATTCCTGGATCTTAATTTTGATTTGATTATTATTATTTATGTGAATCTTTGATCTATAATTAGGTGACTGTTACTTATATCTTAATATCATGGCTCTATTTTTAAAAGAAATATTTATTCTATATCTATTTAATTTTGCATATGGAAGCCTAAATAGAGAGACTTGGTATTGTGGATTGAAAATTTCAAAAAGAAATTGGAGCATGTATAAAGGCTTTCAGACTAAAGAAAACGTGTTTAGATTTCTCCTAGTGTGATTTGTTAATTTGAATAATTTATTGGTAGCAGTTTGATTGAACGTGATCCCTTAGTTCAATTTTTAAGTAATTAACATCTTTAGATTTGTCCAAATTTGGGTATGGAAGATAAAACAAATACTAGGGTTAATGTATGTGTAGTAACTTAAAACAAACATAAACTCTATATAGAAAACCTTCAGCTCCCCGTGGAAGATGATTGGCTTAAAATTCTTAGATATGTTTTGGATTCGATATAAACATACTTGAATGAAGGATTTGTGAAGTTATCTAGATGTATTTAGGAAAGAGAAAATATCTCTTCTATGAGTCTCTTGGTTCTTGTTGTTAAATATGATATTTAAGTAAACAACCTAGGTTCGGTTAATAGATTAAAATATGATATTTAAAAAGAAAAATTTGAAATCCAATAGATAAGTACTAACAATGTGTAACCAAAAATTATAATAATAACAAGATAAAAGTGAATGTTCAATTGATACATTTTACTCTCTCAATTTATACTATATTTGAACTGTAACTACAAATACTTAAACCAATAAATGAAGGAACCTGTCACCACTGTCGGGAAAACAAAATTGAATCTTTCGTTCCTCCCAACCAATCCTAGCAAATCCAAATCTTACTTTCTTCAGAATCCTCTAGCCTGTTTGCTAAACCACAAGGACAAAATATGATCAATGCACCATCTCTTTGCATCATTAGATTATTTCCCCATCCATCACTAGCTACTACTTATTCGATGGAAATATTATTTTATAGTATTTTCCCTAGGACTTGGTCATTTATAAGCATCCTTCTCTTTAGGGATCCAAAAGGTGTCTGGACCTGATTTTGGGGAATATGCCTCTTGCATCACTTGAGTTCTCACTCAACAACTTTCTGGATTTGCCATTTCCCCTTGTGGGTTAACAAACGCTCTTTTAACAACTACTTTAGTTCTGATTCCTCTCAATATTTTAATTATTCAATAATAATAATTCATTACATTCATTTTGACTTCATTGTCAAAATATTTAAAAATATATATATTGAAAGTAATAATAATTAAACAATTATTTGGTGTATTACATACACCTCCCCTTAAAGGATAACACCATCCTCTGTGTTATTATTTTTTTGTCTTTTATTCTTCCATTATTTTATCTTGAAATAGAACTAGATATGCCTCCTGCATATTACTTTCCAATTCCCAAGTGGACTCCGCTGGGATAAGGTGCTTACATTGCACCTTGACTTGTTTGATGGTACGGTTATAGAGTAAAAGTTTTCTCTTGTCGAGAATACGTTTTGCTTCCATTTGAAAATGTCCTTTGGGTTCCACCTGTATAACATTCTAGTCAATAAGATGAGTAACATCATGAACGTATTTCTTTAAAATTGAAACATGAAAAACATTACGTACTTGTATAGTAGGTGGTAATGCTAATTGATATGCCACTTGCCCAACTTTTTCCAAAATTTGAAATGGGCCACAATACTTGGGCGCTAATTCTGAGTATTTTTCCAACCTTAGGGAGATTTTTCTGGGTTTCACCCTTACATAAACATGTTCTCCTACCTAGAACTCTTGTGGAGTTCTTTTTAACTCGACATAACTATTTTTCCTATATTGGGAAAGATTCAAATTATGTTGCACATGTTTCACCATTAGTTCCATATATTTCAATAATTCTGGTCCTAATATTAATCTGTCAATGGGACTGCTCCAAGAAATTGGAGTATTACACTTTCATCTATATAGAATCTCAAATAGACTTAATCCGAATAAAACCTTAAAGTGATTGTTATATGCAAATTATTGTAAGATTTTTGAATGAAAAACATCACAACAAAATGTTTGAGTCATGTGACATTCCATCCTAGATCTAGATAGTGAAAACAATATCACTTAGAATTATTTGCACAAAGAGATAATGAAAATAGAGAATAAATATTGGATAGAACACCAGAGGAAAATCACTCTAGTGGGAAGTTTTCCACTTTGTTTATTGAGCAACAACCCATTACAATATATATGAATTATTACATGAAATACCTTGGGTAAATACCATGGGTTCAATAAGCCATATGAGTATCTCACATTAATGTTGTCTTATCTTGACTAATTCCCCCAATCTATGACATTATGCCACGTTTAAATCCAAGTAGTGTCCATAATGAGGTGAAATGAACCTAAATTTACCATGAAGTTGTTAGGATAGCCAACGAGTGTGAAAGGAACCATCATGAGGGCATTGGAAGTGGTTTAGTGGCTTGGTTTTGGACAATTATTGAGCAGAATGACCAAATCCTCAAGAAGGTGCACTTAGTCTCCTTAAAAAAGGGGAATTGAATAAATCCCTCATAAATGTAGCATAGAGGGGAGCATTGACTCCATAGAATAAGGAAAGGAGTGGGTAAGTGGAAAAACAATATTTTGTGGCATAACCACTACTCTAAGTGGGTCAAATGTGCACAGACTCTTGGTTCAAGACAATAGACTAGGAACTAGAACCATTTTCACATGGAACAACTTACAATAAACACTTGGAACCTTATGCAAGATTATGAAACAAGGTTTACATGGGAAATATGTTCTGACACCCCCCTTAAGCCAAAATGTTTGTGAGTAATTATCAAGGGCCCAAGAAACAAATCTTATGATCACCCTTTACATTATTGATACATATGAAATGAGGAAAGAGGAAAAACCACATGGGGAAAATCCTCTGTCATATCCCCACCTTATTGAGCACCAAAAGTGTTGACCTTTCCAAACCTCTAGGGGTATAAGTGACATTAATTAATTAAACTAGGGATTTTTTCTAAATTATTATTTAGGAGGCTTTTACTTAGT
The DNA here is from genome assembly GCA_001517045.1 of Pseudotsuga menziesii. Lineage (NCBI taxonomy): Eukaryota > Viridiplantae > Streptophyta > Pinopsida > Pinales > Pinaceae > Pseudotsuga > Pseudotsuga menziesii. Next base: position 218,880 of record LPNX010789960.1, on the reverse strand, counting down.
TTGATTTCTTGTCATTATTAATTAATGTGCAATTAAATATGTGGAAATAAGTTGCCATGTTAGGAGGGCACACTTGAGCAAGAAAATTTTCCTAGGAGGATAATTAGAGATTGTCAAGGGATCGACAAAAGCAAACAGTTAGGAAAGAGGGAAAGTACTAAAAACCAAGAAAATATTACATAAGCAAAAGAAGACAACTTTCGGGCTAAGGAGGGCACAATTTCCATTTAGAGGTTCAGTCACAAAAGAAGAGGTGCAGAAAAGTTGTCATAAGGAAAAGTAGGAAACACTGTTCCAAAGGAGGGTGCAGTTTCCATTTAGATGTTTAGTCACAAAAGTGCAAAGCAGGAAACTCTGGGCCTAAGGAGGGTTTTTTATTAGTTTTATGCAATAAGAATGAAGAAATGTCCATGTGAAGAAGTATGAAGTCATATAATATGTAAAAAAATTATGTATTAAAGTCTGTAATAGATTATTAGTAGTTATGAATTAAATCCAGTTCGAAATTCATCAAATTATGCATACCCATGGTAGTTGATTGGGAAAATTCTAATAGTTTTATTGTTTTCATCATTATGGAAGTTTTATCCATTCAAATGTAATTCTGAAAGTTTTTGTAGGAATTTAACTCACCCCAATACCCATCCCATCTCTCATATAGTGGATTCATTGAGTTCATACCATGTTTGGAGAACCATCTTTGCATAGGATCTCCTTGGGCCAAAACTGCTAGTTTTTCCCAAACTCTTCCAAAAATCCCCAAATAATTCCATATTTATTCATGAATTTCAGAAACCTCATTGGATGCATATTACCTATATCATAAAACCTATGAAACTTACATAAACCCCTGGTTTAATGGATGTGATAGTTCTTCCTAACTTGCACGGTTGGGAAACCCAGAAGCGTGGAAGTAGTTCTTAGCGGAGTGGATTCTAAAACCTAAATGGTCCCAAATTTACATGTTCATAGGGAAGATAATTTCTCTATCCTAAATTTTGCTTGTTTGATTCCTTAACTCTCTACCATATTTCCCCAATTTTATCAGTAATTCACATTTTTTCCTTTGCATCTTAAGTGGTTAATGTTACTGCAAAACTCTAATTGCACACCTCAATTAATAAGTACATAAGAGTTAGTATTCTGATCTGAATATCAAATAAGGTATATTACAGTGGTATCATAGCATGGTCCTCCATAAAATCTCTTGATATTCCTTAATGGGTCCAAAATTTAATTCTGATTCTAAAAGGAAGGCCTCTGAAGAAGAGGAAGTTGACTCTGTGGAAGGGAGATTCCATGAAGATATCGATGAGAAGGACGAGTTTAAAAACTTTGTGAGAAAAAAATTGAAAGGGTTGCAAGACATTTCATCCAATATCATTCAGTCTGGTCAAGAGACCAGAGAGTTCCTAGCTAAGCAGCTGGTTGCTAAAGATGGAGAAGGGAGTAGCATTGGCTCCCAGTATGAAGATAGAAAGATCATAGGTGGATCAATATTATATAATATTGGGCCTCAGAATAGGGCTCTAGAATATAAATATGAACAAAAGTTTTAGTCCCGACCAACAATTCCCAATTTCATGGAATTCCCAAAGGAATACCATGAAGAGAAGACTAAAAGAATTGCTTCATGGGTGGAGAAATTTGTTGCATATGAAACTTTGAGTAAGGAGTGCAAAAGGGTTTTTCCTTTCAGATAATTTTGTGAAAATCAGTATCAAGGGAATATCATAATTTTTCCATCACGTTGGAATCCTTACATATTGATTTTGAGGCCAATGATTGGTGGTTTCATGGACTAAATACCTTGGGCCATGATCAAGTAGTTACCTATCATGAATTCACCTAGATATTGGTAGAAAGTTTTTATCAGAGAGATCTTGACATTTCTTTTCATGAATTGGCACACATTAGACAAGTGGGAACTCCTAAATCTTACATATCAGAATTCCAAAAGGTGGCAATGATGTGTCGCGCACCCAATATGCAAGTAGATTACTACCAACATACAGAGTGTACAATATTTATTGTCAACCTAGGAAAGTCTTGTAGTTCAAGGATAAAATGCACAGTATATGGTTAAATACAAAGTCACTAAAATTGAACAATACTATCCTATGTTCAACTATGCTCATCCCAAGAATCTATGTAATCCCATTTATCTTCTAACACTACAATCACAAATACTTTCTTCTAGGCTTTGATCTAAGAATGGAAAGATAAAAATCATATCTAAATTACAATTGTAGATGAAAGGAAATCCTATTCACATCCCTGAATGATTAATTCACCTATCCAATCTGATTATCCTAGAAAACCACAAGCGTAATTTGAATATTGATCTAGGAATTCAAATGCAAAGATTGAGTTTGGCTACTCTAGAAAAATGAAGTTCAGGAATGAAATTCAGCAAACATAACAATGAAGACAAGTTGCAAAGATTCATGGAACAACAACTAAGACCTCAGGATGAACAGAGCTATTTACAGTTACCACATGAATTGCACAAAATATGATTACCTACTCAATCGACTGTTACACTATGGCACTACAAATATCCAGGGAATGCAACCACAACACACTGTAAATCCACACTTACCACAGCTGCTTATGGAAGAAATAGAATTAACATAACATCTCATGAAAATTGAATTAAAAAGTCCTAATTTAACTCAGCAATCTCTATGGAAGGCGGGCCCAAGCTTCACACAGATATGCTAGCTGAACAGGTGTAAAAACCCTTAAATCAGAAGTAACTCCTTGTATTAAAAGACAGAGTCATTACACAATCCCACCTCACAGCTAATACAGTGAATGAATTATATGTTCAGCAACCCCCTGGGTCGAGACAATTCTCCATATTTATACCATGTGGATCGCAACATTTGATCCTATTATGGGGTAGCCATGAAGATATCTAATCTTCAGGCACCCTAAATGACACTAGCTGTTACAAACGTGGCATGATAAGAAAATAGAAAGCACAGGAAAACTGTTAATCGCCCTAGGAGTAGCGATATTTTCTGATTACGAATACACCCGAGCAGCAATGAACTATAGATCTCCAGATTTGGCCCATTCTATTGTAGTTTCTTTGTCACAGCTTTGTCCGATATATCGCACTGGAACCGCATGCCTTGGGTGATGATAGGATGGCTAAGGATTAGCTTCAGCAGTGAATATCCATCCTTTTTAAGACTTGTTCAGCCCAATATTAATGCAGTCCACTTATCTCAAACTACCTTTATAAACCATAATATGTTAGCACATCGAGAGATACATAGCCTTAATTATCACAATCATAAGTATTAATAAAATAAAGCAATGACCAGTCATACCTTGGTAGTTTGAAGAGTAGAGTGAGGATAACATGTCTGATTGGTATGCTGAATGGGGTAGGATAGGGGAAGAAGAGGTAATTAAGGGTGGTTAAAAGAGGCCATTTCTGATCTCAACATATTTCCCCAACTATCCTATTGCATGTCCTCATGCAACAACCTCCATGATTTATAATATGAATCTTGTACTGAGCTCTGTTCGTGAAGAGAGGAGAATTTGTAGGGGAACTCAAGCACCCCTTCTCTCTCCAAGACCCTCTGTGAGCAATCCAGTATTTCCAGCATCATTGCTCCTCTGCCTTAGTTAGTGAGAAGTCCACTCTATACAGTTTTGTTGGCCACCAGATGAGGGGGAATTTAAATTTCAAACCCAACCAATTAGCCCCACATTCCCTGGTACATCCAACATAGCCCTTGACCCTGGAAAGTGCCTGTTCAAAATTCCTGAAACAATAGGGGTCTCGACTTCTGAGTATAGGAGAGGCAGCCTGCCATCTGTGCTTACCCCCTTCTAATGCTACTTGTTGGTGTCTGGAAATATAGTTGGTGTAGGTAGAAATCACTTCTTCCTAAAGTTCCATTATGTGCCGAGCCTAGATAGGACATGAAAGTAAACTCTTATACCGAGCAAGAAGAATACCAGGATTCTGAGGCTCACTTCAAACCCATAGGTTAGAGTGAGCTTCATTGTGAGAAAAGGTTTGAAAAGACCTTTCCCACTGAGCATGATTGCTCACAAAAGAAGCAAAAGCCCTTAGCTGAACATCCCCTAAAAAAGGGATAGGATTTGAATGGAAGTCCAGAGGGAAAGCCATCTCATGCAAGTATAGTTCACATAGCAAATTTTAATCTTCAAAATTACTTCCAAAAAATGTTTCCAAAAACTTTGCTGAGGTCATTATCTCAAATGACCTCCCTTCTTTCATAGCTTTCAACTTAAGCCAAACAAACTGTTCAAACAGGAAGATGGGGTAAGAGGAAGAAGGCATCCTGGTGCCCAGGAGTTCTTGAGAGAGAGCATACATCTGCTCTTTTTCCCTCTGCATGAATTGGAACTTTTTCATCACCCTCAAATTGCTATGTAGCTCTTCTTCCTGAATTCTCAGGGTCATATGTTCTTCTGCCCAATTCTCCTCCAATCCCCTGATAATATTTCTATGCTCACTAAGAGAAATCATCCCTCCCTGGTATTCCTCCACCTGGCTCTTCCATTTGATCGCCTCCATTCTCAGAATTGAGAATTTTGCTCTAAGGTTCAGGATTTCCTCTTTATGATGTTCCTCTTTGTCCAAGTCTAGGTCAATGAAATTTCTAAGGGGCTCAGTCCTCACCTTGTCACTTTATGTGCCCCATTGGTCACCCTACACATCTGAAGTTATTTTGAGAGTTGTTGGTTCTTGTGTGACAGCAACTTCCTCTGGATTTTCTTCAACAACTGCATCCATCACTCCTAGAGACACCGGTTCTTGTGTAACATTGTCTTCTTTTTGGGCACCCTACACATATGAAGCTATTTTGAGAGTTGCTGGTTCTTGTGTGACAACAATTTCCTCTGGACTTGCTTCAACAACCACATCCATCACTCATAGAGACACTGGTTCTTGTGTAGCAGTGTCTTCTTTTTGGGCACCCTACACATCTGAAGCTATTTTGAGAGTTGATGGTTCTTGTGTGACAGCAACTTCCTCTGGACTTTCTTCAACAACCACATGCATCACTCCTAGAGACACTGGTTCTTGTGTAACAGTGCCTTTTCGTCCTTTTGCTGCTGAGATTGGATGTCTTCTTCAGTGTGCAGCCGCTCCTTAAGGATTTCAGTATCGCCTGAGGATTGTGTTTGGACTTGTTCATCTTCACTCCAATGCATATCAGGGATGATATCCACTTCAAGGTTATCTTCTAGTTGCGTTTCAAGAGTCCTTGCTGCAACCTCCAAGGATGTTGGTTCTTGTGTGACAACATCCTGGCTCACTTCTTCATCTCCCTATTGTTGTGGTGTTGCAGCTGCAACTTTTATCCCCAAATTTCTGAATTTTGGGCCCCTCCTCATAATTTAAAGTCATTTTCATCGTTGGATGCTTGAATCGTTGGTCGTATTTTATGTTGAATGATCTGGAATATTGGTTTCCAGCCTGCTTTAAAGATTGCCTGTGTACCATTTTTATGGTTGGTCGCAGATGCGAGTTTGGTATGCCTAGCCAGGGGTAAATTGTTTTTGTCTTTGAAGGTCCTCTTTTTCAGAAGCAAATGGGTTTCAACCATTGCTGGTTTTATGGTTTTTAAGTACTTAAAGTTTTATGTTAGACGAACGTCATCCTGTGTTAATGCGGTGGCTGATTTTTCTTTTCTTTTCCGCCATTGCGGTCCCCAATCTGATTGACCATCTGAAGCTTAAAGAGCCCCAACTCCCGATGTGTGTTAACCTTTCCGTCGCATGTCCGAAGACTATTTTATTCCACCATTGTGGCCAGGGAATCCTTTTCCCTTCCGATGTCAAAGTCTTCCGATCCCTGATTAAGTTTGTTCCGCCCACATCGCTTGTCTCTAACCTTTTCACTTCCGTCGTTGCGGCTCCCAAAGTGATTTGGCCTCTGAAGTAGAAGTCTGTCCAATGCTCGACTGAGTTTCCTCCCACCGCCGCTTGCCCATAGTTTTTCCTCTTCCGCCGTTGCGGCTAGGAAAGCCATTTGGCTTCTGATGTCCAAACCTCGCCGGTTTCCGATTGAGGAGTTTTTCCCGCCCTTCGGTCACCTGTCCGTTGCCTCGTTCCTTTCTGCTATTATGGCTGTAGTGGGACTTTCAGCTTCCGATGCTATTATTCTGAGTATCTGATGAGTCCCCGCTTCTTGTTAAGGTAGTGGTGTCGGTGTTTACCTTGTGGTAGTAACGCAGTGCATGACCTTCTCAATGCTTAGTTGTTTTTGTTGACATCATTTGAATGCGTTTCCAATTAATGATGCTAGTCGTTTGAATGCAGGTGGGTTACAGAAATCGGGCAAACTACTACAGCGCGAAGGAAGACGGGCCTAAATAGGGACAAATGAAGGAAGAGACAAATAAATAGCGATGGGGATGGAAACCTGAAAGGTCCATCAGTTACCCCTCCCATCATGAGCATGTGCAGAAAAGATAAAAAAGAAGTTTCTGAAATGTCAGAGAAAATGGAAAGCCACATGTTTGGGGGGGAGCCCAAAAGGCCTGCTGTGATAGTTTAAATATTGAAAAGTTAGAACTTAGAAAGGGACTTTTTCCCTCGAAAAATTTGTAAACCATTTTTGCTTGTAAGAGGAACTATTTCGTTTTACAATCAGGAACTGCAACTTTTGCCTGCTGGAGAAAGCGAAATGTGGAATGTGTCAATGTGATTAAATGAACAAATGTTGAAGGGGAACTATTTCGTTTTCAGTTGTGTTTCATTAGTTGTGAGAGTGTTTGACTTCCTAAACCTATGTTCATGTTGAATGTTCTTCAGTATATTTCGTGATGTTTTCCACTGTGAGTAATAAGTGTTGTTCATAAAATGATTGGCTATCTGGTTGTTTAAATATCTGTAATTGTTCATGTGTTTTGAAATAAGTATCAGCTATCTGTAACTTTTCATAATGCATGTGCAAAATGTATTACTCACCAATAAATGGTAATTATGCTCCCTAGGGATAGTTTAGGTAGTTAGTTTATTTTCTTGTTGTATGTGATTTGGATGCTTGTGAGCCTTAAGATGAAAGGTAAGAACTTGCACATCACATTGTGACTGCTCCCTGCATTTTTATCACCCTGCATTGTTAATTAGGCACTTGCATTTCATAATTTAAGTAAAAAAATACAAAAAACTCGGTGGACCGGGCCGTAACTGGTGAATCCTTTGTTTTGTACTTGACCTACGGTAGCCGGACCGTAAACCGAACGGATTCCCTATACCAAATAGTCAACGGGCTAGTTGGGAACATTGATTGGGGAGAATCCCTTACTGTTGTTTCCTGTGAATTTCGGGGCCTCAACATGTGGTTCCTCTTCTATGATTTCTATGTCATGGGAACATTCTGGAGTTGTAGTACAAAGTTATTTATTAAACTCTAGAGTGTCCTCAATCCCAAGTTCTTCTCCCATCTGTTCGTCCATTTGGACAAGCACACTCAGGGATGCTGGTTCTTCTATGACAGCACCCTATTCAATCTCATCATTTTCTTGCCTTTTTGGTTCCACTTCTATAATTTCTATGTCATGGGAACATTCTGGAGTTGTAGTACAATCTTCGTCCCCACCATCAGGAATGATTTCATCCCTTGGTTCTTCTGTTCCAGAGTTGGTGGCAATTTCAGCAAGAATATTCAAAGATGTTGGTTCTTGTGTGACAGCATCTCCTTTTTCTACAGCTCCCTCTATTGTAGGTGTAGACTATTGTATTGTATAGGCCTGAATTACAATATTGTGGCATGCTTCCTTAAATATTTTCCCATAGGTGAGACAGACCACTCTCTCTTCTTCCTTTCCAGGATCAGTAGAATTTGATCCCTCCAATTGGTCTGCAGCCTCCACCAATGTGTGCATTTTCCTTTCACCCTTCTTCCTGTAGGTTTCTTTCCAATTTTCCAATTCCCTTCTAAGTATTTGGACTTCCTCTTTTAATAGCGTATTCTCAAACAGAAGTCCTTCAATTTGGGGCTCTTCCTTGACTAGCCCTTGTGGGGCATCAATTGGCCTGGGTTCAAGAGTAGAAAACTCAATCTGTGCCTCTAAGGTTGCCCATCTTTTTCTTGCTGCTTCTGCTGCCGCAACCGACCTGTTTCTTTTCCTTCTTATTGGTGGGGTTATATTAATTTCATCAATTGATCTCTTCCTTTTCTTTTGTGGTGCTGGAATATTAGGATTCATAGCTGAGGTAGAAGGAATGTCCCCAGTTCTAGCATTTTCTTGTTCCTCGGGCAGTTCTTCCTCAATCAAAGTTCCTCCCCACTCAGGTGAGGATTCAATGGTCACTAACTCAATATTTCCTTCCATTTCTATGGCTCTGTCACCCTCGGGTTCAATTGTCGTAGCATTTAGTGTTGCTCCAATTTCACCTTCTACTGTCAGAGCTACCCTGTTATTTGGGTCTTCCGCCAGATTTTTATCTACATCCTCTCTCAATTGCTTTGTTTGTGCCCCTGGTTGATCTTCTTCTGATCCAGTTTCATCTCCCCCCCCCAACTACATTGGAGGGGCTCCGGTCCTCCTGTTGTGGTTTATGTCCCCCCAACTGTGGATGGGCCTGTTCTTGTTCTATTGGGACACCAGGCAAAGGAGCAGGTTCCTGAGCTCGAGCTATAAATTGCTCCTAGGTTATATTATATTGAGCAAGGGTCCTCAAGATAATTAATTTGATGAGGCCATGGTGGGTCAGTGAGGCGAGTGGATGCTTAATAGCTTGAACAAACCCCGCCATATGATGCAAATCATGAAGCAGATAATATGGAATATTCAACAGAATCCTATGGCGGAGATGAGATAGTAAAGGTAGTTCAGAATTATAAATGGTTTGGTACCTACCTTCACAAGTGATATATTTCTTGAGGAAGACAGCAACCTGGTCCCATGGCTGTGGCAATGACTACAGTGCTATCCCTCTTCTTGATCTTTGAACCTCCTCCCCCTCTATTAAAAAGTCTTGCAATGCTGCAGTAGTGGGGACTTGATGTCCAAACCAAGCCCTTCCCACCCAAGGGATGGCAGTGACCACAGATATAATGGCCTCAGAAACTTTGATGTGCAACCCCCAAACCTCTGAGTAAGTTTATGTGAGGTTCATAGCAAATTGTAAGGCTGCTTCATGATTGAATCCATCCAGATGTTCGAAAAATTCCATCCACCTAGCGGCTTGAAAGATGGTGAAGACCGCAACATTTCTCCTGAGTGCCTGTGTATTTGAAAGTTCATAACAAGCTGGAATCCCCATGGTTCTGGCTTCAGACTAAGTTTGTTGTTCCACAGATTACAGACTCTAACAATGGAGGTTACAGCATAGAAGATGCACGGACCGCTGAGAGGAGATGTTAGGAAAATTTGGAGAGTTTTAGCACACCAGATTATTTGAAATTTCATTCCGAATTGGGGAAGGTGGCGGTTATTAGTCTTTACGTCGCATGGGCAAAGAGTTAATCAGGAAATAATGGGCATAAACATAGAGGTACAACTGACATTGTTAAATCATATCAATACTTAATCACGTGATTAATCAAAGCCATACCTTTTAGACTGCGCGCTGGATATTCTTTGGAGAATAATGGAACATGTGGTTGCTGACGTTACGGAAGCCAAAATTGTGCACAGTCATTAATTATAATCATTATAACCGGGATACTGCAATAATTCTTTCCTCCAGTGAAGCACAAACCATCGCATCCAAATGGTCAGAATTATGAAAAAAAATGTCACCTTATGGACCAGATTACTGGCATGCGGAGGAGGAATCAGAGCCATATCTAAAGGATTTAATGGCATAGAAAGCAATTTTCCAATAACATAGGAGCTACCACCGCAGGTTATGAAGAAATTGAAACAGAGACGCAGCTCTTAATGTTGGAAATATCAACCAAATATAGCAGATTTGTAGCTGCGCGCCCGTCGGAGAAAGGAGCACGACCGCCGGGAAAGATGTCGTAGCCATCGGAAAAAGAACACGGCTGCCGAGAATGGTGTCGCAGCCATCGGAAAAAGGGTCATGGCTGCCGGGAAATATGTCGCAGCCGTCGAAAAAAGGGTCACGACCACCATGAAAGATGTCGCAGTCGTCGGAAAAAAGGGTCACGGCCACCGGGAAAGATGTCGCAGCCATCAAAAAAAGGGTCACAGCCGCCAGGAAAGATGTTGTAGCCATCGGGAAAAAGGATCACGACCGCCGGGAAAGATGTCGCAGCCATCGAGAAAAAGGGTCATGGCTGCTGGGAAAGATGTCGCAGCCGTCCAGAAAAAGGATCACGGCCACCGGGAAAGATGTTACAGCTGTCAGGAAAAATGGTCACGACCACCAGGAAAGAGATCGCAGCCGTTGGAAAAAAAAGGATCATGGCCTCCAGGAAAGATGTCGCAGCCATCGGGAAAAAGGGTCACAGCCGCAGGGAAATATGTCACAGCCGTCGGGAAAAAGGATCACGGCCTCCTGGAAAGATGTCGCAGCCGCAACAAATTTATTCAAGGAAAAGAAAATATGGCGCGGGAAGGCACATAAAAATGACTCCCATTCGACAGGCCCAATCTGAACATATCCCTGGGCGCTCCCCTGCAACTTTTGGAAAAACAACAGCAAACAAAGACGATCAAATGCAAAAGGGAAAAAAACATAGTATAATTAAAACAAAAAAAAGAAAAACAACAATTATTTATGTACAATGATTGATGCATGATTTACAGTGACCAATTAAGGATTGACAGAGGCAGAGAGAAGTTCTTGCCCTGGTGCTAGCTGATAATCTGGGTCAGCGGCGATTTGTGAGATAAATGCATCCTTTGAAATTGGCTTACGGTACAGTCGCAGCCTATGACCATTAGAAAATAATGGTACGTAGTTTTCATCAATGGTCACCAGGTGGACGGTGCCGTTATCAAATACCATGTCTACCAGGTATGGGCCCAACCACCTTGTGCGTAATTTGTCTTTGAAATCTCTTTTGAATCTAGAATCGTATAGTAATTCCCAGTATCCTTCACAAAAGGCCTTCTTTTTAATGAATTGGTCATGTCGATTGGATCTCTATTGCTGGATTAACACAGTCTGGTCTACTGCAGCTAACCGATTCTCATCCAGTTCATTCAGTTGATTTAATCTTCTTTTCTGGGCTTCAATTACATCCAGATTCACTTCGGTGGCTGTCTTCAGGGCCTTGATTTCAAATTCAATTGGAAAGATGGCACTTTTTCCATACACTAAATCATAAGGAGAGAAACCTGTGGTGTTACGCCAAGTCGTACGATATGCCCACAGTGCTTCCGAAATCCTGTCAGCCCAATCTTTTCGATGGCTCTTCACTGTCTTGGTAAGGATGGGTTCAATAACTTTATTAGTGCTCTCCACCTGGCCATTGGCTTGGGGATGGTAAGGTGAAGTTACCTTATTCTGAACATGATACTTCTGTAGCAGGGATTCGAATTGATGCGACATAAACTCCAGTCCCCCATCGGTAAGTACTTCCTTAGGAACCCCAAAATGGGTAAAGATTTCACTATATAGAAAATCAATCACAACCTGGTCATTAGCCTTAGCCAAAGCTACAGCTTCTACCCACTTGGTCATATAATCGGTACAGACCATAATGTAGGCTTTTTGTTTGGAATGAGCGCTAATAGGGCCAACGAAATCCAGAGCCCATCTATCAAACGGTTCAAGTATTTCTTGAGGTTGTAGAGGCATCTGATCTGATTTGTTGGGCTGGCCCATCCTTTGGTAGCTATCACAGGACTGAACATACCTTTTAGCATCCCTGAAAATAGTTGGCCAATAGTATCCCATCCTCAGCGCTTTGTGCCCTGTCCTTCTGTCTGCAAAGTGTCCCCCACAAGGTTCATCATGACAGGTTTTTAGTATATGAAAGATTTCGTCTTCCCTTACACACCTTCTAATCTCAAGATCAGGACCTGTGTAGAAGAGATGACCATTTACCCAACAATACCTGGCACTTTGCTAGATGATTTTCCTCTTTTCTCTTTTAGACATATGTGGCGGGAGCTTTCCTGCAACCAGATAATTAGAGACATCTGCATACCAAGGGGAATGAGCTAAAAGTGCGAATAGATGTTCATCTGGAAAAGAGTCCTCAACAGGCAAATTATCATCACTGTTAGTGAAACAAGATAAAAAGTCAGTGACAACATTTTCTTTCGTAGGTTTATCTATGATGGTAATATCAAATTCATGTAATAATAAGAGCCACCTGGTCACTCTGGCATTAGTGACTGGTTTGTTCATTAAATATTTAATGGCAAAGTGGTCAGTGTGCACAAACACAGGATATCCAGTAATGTAATGTCGAAATTTATTAATGGAGTAAATGATAGCTAAGAATTCTTTTTCAGTGACAGTATAGTTAAGTTCAGCAGGGGCTAAGTTTTTACTAATATAATAAATTGCATAGGGTACTTGACTATCCCGTTGTCCCAAAACTACTCCAATGGAAATATCAGAAGTATCTGAAGAAATATGAAAGGGTAGGGTCCAATTAGGTCCTCTTAAGATAGGAGTTGTGGACAACTTCTCCTTAAGCTTATCAAACGTTTTCTGGCATGCTTCACTCCAAACAAACTGTACATCCTTCATTAACAGAGAAAACAAAGCAGAAGCAAGTTTGGAAAAATTTTCTATAAATCTTCGGTAGTATCCAGCATGCCCCAGAAAACTTCTCACTTCTTTTCGAGTTGCAGGAGTAGGTATATTTTTTATCACCTTGATTTTTGAGGGGTCCACCTGAATTCCATTGATAGAGATGAAGTGCCCCAATACTACCCCTTCACTCATCATCATATGGCACTTTTCAGTGCTTAAAGAGAGTTGGGTCTGTTCACAGCGAGTTAAAACTTTCTTTAAATTTTCCAATGCTTCCTCAAAATCCTTGCCGTAAGGAGTAAAATCGTCCATAAAGATTTCCATACTATCATTAACTAACTCAAAAAATATGCCAATTACAGCTCTTTGAAATGTTGCTGGTGCATTACATAAACCAAAGGGAAGCACTCTGTAGGAAAACGTTCCCCATGGGCAAGTGAAGGTAGTTTTATCCTGGTCCTCAGGAGCAATCTGAATCTGATTGTACCCACTAAACCCATCCAGGAAGGAGAAGAACTTCTTCCCCGATAGGGTGTCGAGCACTTGGTCAATAAAGGGAAAAGGGAAGTGGTCCTTTTGTGTGGCTTTGTTCAGCTCCCTATAGTCGACATAGACTCTCCATTTACCATTTTTCTTCGGTACAATTATGAGCAGGGAAACCCACTTGCTATCTGAAATAGGATATATAAATCTTGCTTCCAAGAGTTTCTGAATTTCTTCCTTCACTGAATTTCTTCCTTTAACTGCAAAAAATGATAACAAATCTAGGATGAACAGTCCTCATCCTTTGAACATAGTTCTCTTGGCTCAACATCCTCTCTAACGTCATAGTTCTCTCAACCATCCTCTTTCTCTAAGTAGAATTGTAATACCCCGGTTTTGACCCTGTTTGCAGTAAAAGGTATATGATGTAATAATGTAACTAATCATTAATGATGTAATTAGCATTTAAAGGTATATGATGTAATAAACATTTGTGTTTCAGTGATTGTAAGTGATGCCGATGGTATTTTGTGCTAGCCATGCACCTTAAAATGTTGGACATCATGTGTGTATGCAAAATTAATCAAAAACCTACAACCAGCTATGTCGATGAAACGATAATGAAAAGGGCATCATTTCCTAAGGTTAAGGAGGGTATTTTCTAACCCATGGGAACCATGGGGGAATAGCCAAGTGTCAAGAGGTGAACCCATCTAGATGTCAACCATCCTTTTTGTCTTACTCACCCTTTTCCCCCTTGTCTCATCTACCAACCGAATTAATTAAGCAGGAGTTGGTTGGGGGAAGTTATTGCCTTGGGAAGATGTCTGCATGGACAGCATCAATCTGGCAGGGTTGTCAGCTCTTGACCACATGCAAGCCCAGAGGAGATGTCCTTCGTTTTCCCTCATTGGGGGGGGACCCGCATTCCATCCTCACACAGGATCTGTTTTTTTTTCCTCACACATAGGAAGAAATTCCATTTTTTCCTTCATGCCTGGCTCTATTCTTTTGATCATTTTGGTCTATGTGTTACACCCTTCACGATATAGGTTGTGTTCTTTCCTCTACATAGGTTGAGAGTTCGTGGTTGTCTTCTGCATGTATTTGGGTTCGCTATGAGTTTTTGTTGAGTCTTTTTTGTCATGTGAATGCCATAAATGAATCTGGAAGTCGAGTTGCTTAGTCGGAGTTGTGCTATCCAATTTCCATACCCAATTTGGTTGAGGTGGTGTTCCCTCAAATCCCAGATCTTGTGAACTGTTGTGTATTTTTTGGTTGTTGGTATTGGAATGTTTGGAAGTGGAAATGGAGCTTGAGAGGGCTTGATAAACCTAGTGGTGCAGGTGTCCATAGCTCCTTAGTGAGCCCACTAGATTAGAATCCAGTTTCCCCAGTTTCTTGAATAGCCTGCTAAACCCACTGTGTTGGCTTGGTTGAGTTGTGTACCTTTGGTTATGTGTGATTAAGCTAGCTTCCCCTTAATCCTTGTGGAATCATGCCCAGCTCGAGGGTGGCAGTGTTGCTAAGATATTGATGAGCACACTGGCCTATGGTTGGGTGGAACATTGTAGCGACGTAGTTGGTTACAGAGCAAGCTTCTTATAAGATAAGTACCCTTGTTTATCTTATCTCAGCACTATTATTTTCTATGGATAATAAATGAATATGGTGATTTCTGTTATTCTTATGTACTGCGAATGTATGCTACTGATGTGTATTTGCTTCCGTTGTATACTTAAGTAATTTAGGCATCTACACATGCAGTAAAATGACAAGGTATCTGTGATTATTAGACATATTCTTATCATTCTATGATTTCACTGTGTTCCTATATGCATTTAATTTTATGTATATGCTCATGGGGTTGGTTTGTCCCTGGTTATTATGTCTATTCGTTCCCTCTTTGCCTATGGGAGGGTTGGGGACATGACAGGAATTTGAATTCCAAAATAGTGTACATTGTACCAGCAACAAGTATTTATAATTTGATCCAAAGTAGAAACAATTTGCTTCTTGTCTTTGGTGATGAATTGGTGCTAGATGAGGTGGTAAGTCCATTCTAGGATTTGGTGATGAACCAGTGCAGGAGAGAAAGTGATTCCGTGAATGTCGAGTAGATGGTAAAGTAGGCAATGTCTTGAAGGCTACGTATTTAATGCAACTGGTATGACAGTGACATAGTGGTGCATCAAGCTTGGAGAGGAGCATTGTAGGGAGATATGCTATGAGGCATTGGAGCATAGTGAAAAGGTTATTTGATAAGCTATTCATTTATGACCGCATTGAGGAGTAGGAAGTAGAATCTTAGGAAACAATACATGAGTTAAAGCAATGTGAGAAGCCAAATCTATTCCCAATACCCATGTCACCACTTCAGCAATAAGACTTCAAATGATAAGCCAATCAACCCCCATAAAAACTTGTTTTTTATATTAGTTGAAAAAATATGAGTTTGAAAATTTGGTTAAAATGGTAAATTGCATTTGAGTCAAGGAAAACTAATACATGGTCAACCATTATCGAAAACAATAGTACCCTAGCCTTTCAGCAGGGACTGATAACTCTTTGATGGCTATACTGTTGTTTATTCCATTAAAAACATATTTTGTAATTTTCAAAACCTATTTATGTATTCATCATCAATGAAGAAATACAACTTAGTTTTCAAGCTAATTACTACTACATGTTTGATTACGTGGATAGGGATATTTATTTCAGCATTGGATTGCATTATGAATTTTTTTACTATTAACAATGAGGATTAAAGAAACTCTTAATATTCTTAGTCATACTCACAAATCAATGGTTCAAATCAAAGCTCGTGCTTAGGGTTAATTCAATCATTTAGAAGTTTATTCCAATCGTTAAGACTTTATTCATTCACATAGATTAATTCAATTGTTAAGAGGTTATTCAATCGTTTCCTGTTTCATTCCTATATTAATCAATCGTTTCAGTTTTAATGTCAAACATAAAAAATAAACCATGTTATTCACAATAAAGTTTTTTCTAAGCATCGCATAATCGAATTCCATGTTATTCCAAGTGGAATACGAGTTATTCTAGGAATCACATGTTGGTGATTATAGATTTTTGAGGTATCCTCTCAACTATGTTGGCTCCCAAAGAAGAATAAGAAATTATTATTGTTTAAGTAGGTTCCTTAAAATGTGCAAAGTTGGATCTAATAAGATTGTATAAATAGAGTGACCTCTCACTCCTTTGATTCATCCACTTGCTCTAATCATCTGATTTAGTGTGAAAGCATGGGATGTAGATGAGTGTTGAACACCTACACACAAATATCTAGCTAGCAAGAGAGAACACACATTTTGCAAAGAAGAAAATAGTGAAAACCGAAGAGAAGGAATGAAATAATTCTATATTGACATATGAAAAATATTACAATACATATATAATATGCCCTAAGTATCTCCAATGAGGAAGCACGCTATAGTGGTGGTCTAGAGAGATATACTACATCCCATCAGTTACTCCCATCAGTTACGAAGTGAACCAAGGTGAGCCTGGATGGGCACCTACCTGGGTGTAGTATCTCCAACACCCCACCTGAACACTACTATGGGGTTAAAAAGAAAGGGCCTCAACAACTAAGTCCATAATAGGTCACCCAAACAATGAAACTAATGAACACAGAAAGAAAATGAGGAAAGAGGGAAAACCTCATGGGAAAAAAACACCCTCAACATACAAAGGAGCAAAAGAAAAAAAAGATGGTTTCTAGGAAACTGTGTCCTTCACTCTAATATGACCATGCAGAGAGTGGAAATTTTTCTAGGCGAAGGTCTTGGTGAATGTGTTGGCAGTTTGTTTAGCTGAAGGACAAAACTGCAAGTCGATGATCTGCTCACGTACCAAATCTCTGATTAGTGCATGTTGATCTCTATGTGCTTCATCTGGTGCCTCTCTACTTGAGAGTATGTAGAACTTCAGAGTGCTATGGTTTTCACACTAGATGATAGTAGGCCAGTAGAACTGAATTCCCAAGTCAATCAGAAATGTTGTAGCCACAAATTTTGAACAGTTATGTTGACTACCCCTCTATATTCGGCCTTAGCTGAATATAGAACAATATCAGCTTGCTTCTTACTCGACCAACCATGGGACCTCAACCCAGACTGAGTGCATACCTAGAAGTGGACTTGCGATCGATGCTATTTCCATCTGAGTCAGAATCAGTGAATCCAATGAGATCCAAAGCAGAATTTGTTGCATAGTGAATCCCAAAGGTGATGGTTCTCTATATGTATCGGAGGATCTGCTTGGCATCCTACCAATGTAGCTCATGTGGCTCCAGCATGAACTGGGAGACTTTCCCAAATGCATATAAGAGTTCTAGTATAGAGTGTGTAAGATACAACAAGCTCCTCACTAGTTGTCTATACAGAGTGTTGTCAACCAATGGAGTGTCCTCCCCATCCTCAAGTCTGACCCAAAATAGGAAAGGAGTCGGTACAGACTTGTAGTCTGTCATATGGAATCTCTCTAGGAGAACTTGAGCATACTTGGCCTGAGATAGTTTGATTCCTGAGGAATCATGGCTGATTTCAAGACCAAGGAAGAAATGTAATGGACCCATGTCTATCATCAAAAACCTGTCATGAAAAATCATCTTGACTGCAGCAAGTGTTGAATTCAAGCTTCCAGTGATCATCAAATCATCCACATATAAAACTAGTAGCAGAAGTGAGTCAAATGTCATAATCATGTATACATTTGGATATGACTTAAACCTCAAAAAGTTTTGGTATAATAGGTAGGATTCCATCTTGGCATACCATGCTCTTGGGGATTTCTTGAGGCCGTAGAGCGACTTCTTCATTCTGCAAACCAAGGATGAATCTTGTATGAAGCCTTATGGATGCTCCATGTAGATATTTTCAAAGGGATCACCATTAATAAATGCATTCTTCACATCCATCTGATGGAATTCCCACCTCCTCACTGTAGAAATGGCAAGTTCCAATCAAATGTAATCCATCTTTGCTACTTAAGCAAAGGTCGCATCATAGTCTATCCCATGAACATGTTGAAAACCTTTGGCAGCAACCTTGACTTTGTATCTGTTGATATATCTGTTTGTTTCCTTCTTGTTCCTGTAGACCCATCTACATATGAAAAGATTCATGTCTAAAGGAAGTGGAACCAGATCCCAAGTTTGGTTCTTGAGGAGAGAGTTGTACTCCTCCTGCATAGAAGTTTCCTTGAGGGGATTCCCTGCAGCCTCCGCATAGGCCCATGGGTCTAAAGATAGAATCGTGTAAAAATGCATAGGAATCATTGGTTTGGTAGTTGTGAATGCTTGATAAGGCTCTTCAAACTGGGACATTGTCCTCCTCGAATCCACTCAATCCCCCACAAGGTCACCTGCATCCTATGGGGTTTTTTATGCATATATATCTCTTAATCTCCTTTTTCTCTCAAGGGAGATAGGATATGTATTAGCGTACTCATGCTCATGTTCATCATCAGGTTTAGAAATCAAATATGAATCTTGATATGAATGAGTGGACTCATCATCATAGATGTTTGGTGCAGGTAGAGGAACAAAGGTCTCTGCATGTTACTCCAATGGTGCATGCAAGAGCCTTTCCTCAAATTGGACACTTTGCTCAATAAAGAGATTTTCTGTTGAGGGATCAATCAACCTATAACCCTTCTCAACATTAGGATATCCCACAAAGATATATGTGGTGCTCAGAGTATCTAATTATTTTCACTTTTTTGAGGGTATGTGAGCCCATGCACGTGATCCAAATATTTGGAAGTGGGTGACTTCTGGTTTGCAACCTCTCCATGCCTCAAAAGGATTCATTTCCTTGACAGATCTATGAGGAGATATGTTCTATATGTATTTGGCATATTTAAGTGCCTCAGCCCATAGTTTAGAAGGAAGAGACATTCCATGCAACATGCAAGAAGCCATCTCTTTGAGGGATCTATTCTTTCACTCATCCACTCTGTTCTACTGTGGAGTGTAACATATTGTATGTCACAACTATATACCCACCTCTAAAAAAAGGTGTTGAACATTAATGTTCACATATTCCCTCCCATTTTCTTTGCAGAGGATTTTGGTCTTTCTCGCAGACCGATTCTCTGCAAGTGCTTTGAAGTCTTTGAGATGCTGAAAAAAATCATATTTATGCATGAGGAAATACACCCAATTATGTTTTGAGAAGTCATCAATAAATTTAAGCACATACCTCTCCTTTTTAATGTACAGGTGAGAAAGGGTCCCATCAAATCACTATGGATGAGCTCCAAGGAAGAGGAGGTCCTTTGAGCCTTCCCTTTTTCAAACTTCCCTTGAGGATGTTTATCAAGAACACATCCTTAACAAACTCCTTTGGAAAAATGAATGTTGGGAAAGACAATGACCATTCCATGCTTGTAGATTTGCTGCATGTATCTAAAATTAAGATGACCAAAAATTTTGTTCCGTAACCTACTACTATCATCAACATCCATAAGTAATAAGGAAAAATCTGGTTCAATGAATTTAGAAAAGGTATAAAGCCTAGATCTGTGATTTACCTCATCAGTGGAAACTTTAGAGTTACTTTGTATGTCGAAGATATTCACAACATTAGGAGTGAACTCAACTCTTTTTGGTTCCAAAATGTGTGATTTGATAGATGGAGAGAAGATTCACTGAGAGTTTTGGAACATGTAGCACATTCTCAAAGCTACCATGATTGAGTTCAATTCTTCCCTTTTCGGTGATCTCATCAGGAGAATCATCCTGCATGAGTATAGGAGGAGCTTTGCATGCATCCGATGAAGAGAAGTCTTCCTTGGTGGCATCCATGTGATGAGATATGCATGAATCTACAATCCAGGCATAGGGAGATGAATTAATGGAAATCAAAGCATGACTAGAGTTACCTTTCCTGGGAGCATGATCTTTAGGCTTCTTCTTGGCGCTCTCTGGAATGTGATCCCCAAGGTTTTGTATCTGAAGTATCTGGGCCATCTAATCTATCTACTTCTTTATGCATGAGTATTCTGGATGGAATCCTCAGTGACAGTATGTGCATTTCTCCCCTTTCTTCCCTTTTCTACCTTTGGATCGAGAGGAATCGTTGAATGGTTTGGTGTTCCCTTCCTTCTTTGTATTTGCATGTGCATTTCCTTTGTCTTTGGATTTAGATCTCTACTTTGGGTTATGACTACCATCATGCACAACAAGAGAATGTGACTTGGATCCCTTTATTTTTCCCATATTGATGAGCTTATCTTGTTCCTGAGTCAGAGATTCAATAAAAGAATCAAGAGTGGCATGGCCCAGTTCTTAAAAAAGGTGAGCCTCACTGAAAGAAACATGGAGCCAAAAACAGAGTATTCTAGTCCAATCCTAGAGAGAATGGATAGAACCATCTGTGTTTCCTCCTTAGATTTATCAACCCCAAAACCCTTGAGTTGCAACAAAAAATGCTTGTATCTTGTTAACAAATATTGTATATTGCCGATGCTTTGTGGATCCAAAGAGAGTAGATGTACTTCAAGAATGTGTCCTTTCATCTCATCGTTCTTGCCAAAGAGTCCTTTCATGGTGGTCCAAAATTCATTGGGACTTTTGCAAGAAGAAATATGTAAAAGAAGCTTAGGGGAGACGTTCATGCAGAGGGCTTTGTCGGCCTCATCCATGAGAAAATGGAAAAATATGAAACAACTAAAATTTCACCTTTCTGGTCATGCAAATGGTGGCTTCATTATAGCTTCTTTTGATGTGTAGTGGAATATTGGAATAACTAGAGGATTTTCTTAGCTCGATCACTTGACCAATATTTCTAGTGATCCACTGATTAGGGCTTTGGAGGACACTTCACACTATAAATTCACGCACCCCAATTCTCCCTGTTCTACTATTTAGCTTGATTTCATCATGTTGAATACTTTCAGGCTCAAGATCCCGATTGTGAGATGGTTAGAGATGAGAGATAATGATACTCATCAAATGCAATCATAATCAGTTCTTTTACACTGGTTCCAATTCTTAATGTTGCAAGAAAAACATAAGCGCATGGTCAGTTGGAAGGTTGTTCAGAAATTTAAAGTTCTTTTGAGGGTTTGGTTTGAGGCCATGACTATGGGTATGTCCATCATGGTAGATGATAAATCTACAATGATGGTCAAACAAAATTTGAGCACTTTAGTGATGGAGAAGGGAACAGTGGTGGTGGGTGCAAGCTCAACCAATAGTGGCAAAGGAGGGCCAATCTAAGTCGGGTTGTCGTCATCACTAGCTCCAATGATATTTTTATCAAATCCCCCACCTTGTTGAATAGACACCATTGGGACTAGAACCTCTATATTTAATTTAATGACGGAGATAGGAGGTGGCGGTGGAGGAGGTGGTGATGAGGATTTGAACCCTTGTTCATGGTCATCCCATTTTTCTCTCAAATGTTCTAGACTAAGTGACCCTTGCTTGCATATTTCCTGGTCATCTTACTTAGGGTTTGATAAATATTATTCATATCATTGTTAGGAAAAATGTAAACCTTGAATGTATTCTCCATTTCAACATAATTTCTATTAAAGATATTGGCCGAGTGAAAAAATGAATTCCTAACAGTGGATACTTCATTCTCGAGGACTTTTGACAGGGTTTCTCATCTATGAGAGTTTGGACCAGTGCTGAAGGTAAATCAATGTGAAATTGCATAGATATGAAGGAAATAAATATGTGGTGGAGAAGTGATAGGGATATATTTGTTCCCACCCATCGGCATGTGGAACACATTGCTAGGGAAGTGGTTCTATTGATTCCCATAATGCTTCATGACTCTAGAGATGCTTCTCCCAACACAAAAATATGTCAACCAATCAAGCCTTTCAAATATCTCATCAATCCCATTTCATTCTAGCATATAATCAACAACTCCTATTAAGTTGAAGAATAAAAAACCTACACTCTTTCAAACTCAATCAATGCGATGGGTACCAAATATATAGTATGGGTCCTCGATCATCCGCTTGAGCTGCAAAAAGTAACTTTAGCATTGACCATGGGTGGACTCACTGTATACACAAAACCAACTTCATAGAAGCAAATTGGTGCCATTTTTTTTGGCTCCAAGAGAGAGACATCCTCCCAAGTGATGTTTTGATCCGAAGTTGTAACAACAATTTCTTACATGGTAGAGGGAGAATTTTCAAGACCTTGTGATAAATGGGAATATATCCCATGTTTATAGATCATGTACATTCTCTAGCTAATATTCTAGGTATGATAGATACAATTGTAAAGCACAACATGTATGAATTGCAAAGATATAGTATTTCTTCTTATATTGTGATTAAAGCTTGCTTGATTTATCATATGATTGGTAATGCTTTTGATATTGGAAAGTTTATATTCATGTGATTGATATGGGCATGATTATTCTTGAGATTAGATTTTAATCATTTTGTGTCTTGGATTGATTGTCTTTTGATAATGATAGCACGTGTTTTCCAAATGTAAAATGCTATAGTACATTTGTAGAAGAAATGATCATCTTCATAACTAGGGTTATGATATTTATGATGATATTGATGATATCGTGATAATACTAATGTTGATACATTTTTTATGATTCATGTGATATGATTATCATGATGATGATGATGCATATATGAGAGATTCAAAGACAAGCCTCATATTCAGATGTAGAGCTGGAGATAGACGTTGGAGCTCAGATCGATACAGAGAGTAGCCGGGTGCTTAATCACAAATTCCAGTTACAGACAAGTCCAGATGCAAAGGGAGAAGATTGCTTTTACATAGAGAGAATAGTTATAACTTAGTTTTTCTATGGTGATGTTGTATATTGATGATATCAGGACACAAAGGCTCGTTGCTAGATGTAGAGGACATTATCCTCTAGATTCGAAAAGTTGGAATTTGACCTAATCTATTACTCCATGGGAGTGGATGTGTACCATATATCAAATGGGATATTCCTTGGTTAACGAAAGTATGCAATAAATACTTTTATTAGATTTTGTATGTTTGACTTCTAGTCCATGGCTATATCGATGATGACCAATTTGAAGAAGTTCAGTACTTTTAATTTGAATTTAGGTTGATGCCACTATGTTCAGGAAATGATTAGATATTTGATGCACTTGTGGACATTGGGTTAGATATTTTCATTAGAGTGTACTCTCGAGAAGATGTGATTATTTTTTCTATGAGAACCAGTGTTTAGTATGTAGTTTAGATTGAAATCCTAGATGGAACCTTCTATAAGTTGATGGAATAGCCAGTGAGCATCTCCAGAAATAGAGTATGATGTAGAGTTCCATAGGGAGTTTGAAGCATCAATGGTATATTCTCCTTGGACTAAGTTGAGTTGATCACTTATGCTCCTCAACGAATTGATTTGTAGCATGATGCTCCCCAATGGAATAGGTTGTAAAATGGTAGTTATCGACATACCAACAAGTGCAGTTCACTTATGCTCCTAGACATACTGATTTGTAGCACAATGGTCCCTAGTGAACTAGGTTGTAGCATGGCACTTCTCGACGGAATGAGAAGCACAGTTCACTTATGCTCCTTGATGGACTGAGTTGTAGTGTGATGTTCCCTGATGGATTGGTTTGTATTATGGAACTTCTGGACGGACTGAGAAGTGCAATTCACCTATGTTCCTTGATGGATTGATTTGTAGCATGGTGCTCCCAAATGAACTGGGTTGTAGCATGGCACTTATTGAAAGAATGAGAAGTGCAGTTCTTTGGTGCTCCTCGATGGAATGAGTTTAAGCATGACACGTCTTGACAGACTGAGTTTTGTCGAAGACATTCCTTATGATGATGAGACTTTCAAGACAAGGTGTCATTAGAGGAAATCTAGGGTCTAAAATGGGCCTTATAAGAAAACAAGCCATCATATTAGAAAATGAGCCAACCATAATTTCTTGATGAGTTGGAATTCAAGAACCAATAAAATTTCAATAAAATGAGTCAACCATAATAGTTGAATTGACATATTTCTCATAAAAAAATACCCTTTTTTGTTCATATTTTCAACAAATCTCCTTGTGTTTTCACTCAAATTTCCAGCAAGAGAACTCATTGTACGCAGAATTTATACTTTTAACGGACCCTGCTACCCTAAAAACAATAAATACCTAAGAAAAATTTGATTGTGACATCATCACATCCAATGAATGGTCCTGCTCAAAATTTGAGTAAAAACATAGGGAGATATATTGAAAATACGAAGAAAAAAAAAAGTAGTTTTTGTCTTTCTTCCTCCAAAATTAATAAATATTATTCTATTATATTCCTTAGGAGGCCCATTTTAGTCCTCAAATTTCCTCACATGGATACTTAGAAGATATTCATATGTATTCTTGCATGATGATACCTTCCTATCTAAGAGAAAGTGTTGGTGATTATAGCTTCGTGAGGTATCCTCACAACTATGTTGGACCCCAAAGAAGAATAAACAATTGTGTATGCAAGTCAGTTCCTTAAAATGTTCAAAGTTACTCCAAAAAGATTGTATAAATAGAGTAACCTCTCACTCATTTGATTTATTCACTTGCTCAAGTCCGGTGATTTAGTGTGCAAGTGCAAGGAACAGAAGACAAGGACTATAAAAGACTTTTCAGGGCTTTATATTTTATCTTGTACATCTAATGTATTTTGTATCTTAATTTATTTCTCTTAGTAACTTGGAAGGTTACTAGGTTTTCTTCCATTAAAGGGTTTCCTAGGATAAATCTATGCATCTTCTTGTTCTTGTGTGTGGTTATTGTTTCTCTAATATTTTCTTGTTTACGGTAAAATTAAGTTAAAGATTGAAAAAGTTATTATAAAGGTATTACTAATTTATTAATACCTTCTCACAAGATTTAACTTTTGAGAATCTTGTTTGAGGTATTGTGTCATCTAAATACATTTATTAATTTCTTGTAAACTAAATACGGTAAAATCAAATTAAAGGTGTTTAATCTCTTGGGTCATCAAAATTACATTTTAAACGTAGCTTCCATTGTGCTTCCATTTACATACTGTTGTATGCCACCAATCTAAAGATTCTCGATGGTTGTGCCATTAAACATCATTGGCATCCCGAGTTGTAATGGATCCCAATTTTTTGTTCCACGTCCATGACACTTGGTCCTCGTCTTCATTCATCATTATTCCACCTCTTTTAAGCCCCACATATATATAGAGAGATTTTATTCATTTCCATAGCTATCATCTAGTCCCTCGTATCCGGTGTACATCCAATGAGTGCAAGTATATCCATTGTCTCTTCATGAAATGTACGAGCAAAGATCTACCTTGTGAATGAGTATTCTAAATAAGTTCTAGAGAACCAATACTTTTTTGGGCCCCCTATAATCGGATCCAAACAAACACATATGGACCATCCATTCCCAAGTAACCAAACCAACTAGTTACCCATGATGTTGAAAGGCAAAGTGAGGCCACTCCATATGTTTGAGACTCCTTTGATGGGTTTAATAGCAATTCTTATCCTTTGCTCAATATTGATGTTTTTGAAATACTTTGCCATGATAACTTTATGCCACAAGACATCCACAAATAAAGCACGCCATAAGCTTTTAACATATAATGTCCTAGCAAATTTTAAAATATCTTTGATACCCGAGGCACCTAGCTCTTTTGCTCTAGCAATGATAGCCCATTTGAATAAATGGTATTTTTACTTTTTCATAGATCTAGTCCATAAAAACTTGAATATTTTTTTAATTAAAACTTGAAGGATTTTTTATTTATAGTATGTAATATGGATATAGGTACCTTGCCCAAGGAAATCAATAAACTGGGATGTTTTATAGCACTAAATTGATCAATATCAGTCTTCCACCCATGGATAGCCATTTTAAACACTAGTGGCTAATGCATGCTTCAAATTTTTTAATTAGCCAATTCCAATCATTAATAGTGTATTGGTTTGATTTTAAAGAATAACCTAGATACTTTGTACCTTCCTCAACAAATCTAAACTCGTATGCAAAGATACACCAGAACATTTCCAAATTGCTTTCCAATAAGCCGTGATGTAAAAAGATAGACTTCTTCTCACTTATCAACATGCTTGATGCTCTGCAACTATGGGATCCTCTTCAACTATGAAATTTCACAAATCTTATGAACTTAACAAACTTCTTACTTCCAAATCCCATAGATCATAATTATCTCCATCAAATGATTGCCATAGTCCTAGTGGTGTTAATAGATCTCTTACCTCTTCAATTTCTTCTAGTAGTACTTCTGGTAGCTCTATCATCTTCAAAATTAGATCTTCTCCAATTTGATCTGTGTGCTTTCCACTTTCTGAAAAGGCTTATCCAAAAACAAAAAGAATGGATCAGGTCATATGCTCTGATACCATGTTAAAGATTAAAGAAGAGAAATAGTAAAAGACGGAACACACAATGGGCATATTGATTGCGGCAATGGAATGCCTTCTCATTATTAATCAAATGTATATATAGGACTACATAACAACAAAACCATGTAAGGTGACCAAATCAACTACTCTACTAACCAACTAATGAACCATTGAGATTACAATTATTGACATAATAAACATATGTATACTCTTGGCATATGTGCCAAAAAAGAACTACTAATCCCATTTATTGATACAATATCAATTGTAGTATATTGATTATTTTCAATATGAATAAAGGGTTGGTCTCCTTAAAAGAAATCCAATGTCTCAATTATTCTTTAAATGTGAGTACTTATTTTGAAAACCAATATCACTTATTCTTAAAAACGTACGATACATATTACTTATTGAATGATAAAGGTGTAAGACACATGACCCTATTATTTTTATTTAATTATTATTTCTTATTGAATAGTAGAGAACGAAAATACCAATCCTTGCTGTACCGTGTGAAAACTTAAAACTCCATCTACTGTTGAGAGCACCTAAACTTTATTCCTTACTTCAGAGCGGAGAGCTCCAATCGGTCTTACTTTTATGACGTGACCTAGAGCGCGGAAAGCTCTATCTTTTCTTATGATATTATGTAAATATTTCTTATGATACCATACAAATATAAAGGATTCTATTCACGGCTGAAGTACTTAAAGAACCAAGTTAACTATTAAGCAATTACACTCTTTCGTTGGATTTATAAGGATCCAAACTTGCTTTGGTTAAAAGTCGAATTCATTGATCACGGACCATATTCTAGTCAGAACGAAGATTATTATTTTGGAAGTTAAAAGTATTCAAAAGAGGAATTTTATGTGCAAGGGAGCCAATGTATTATTAAAGTCTTAGAGAACGATCAAAGCTTTTAGCTTAAGCCCTTTTACTAATCAGGATAAGCTTAATTATAGGCTCTATAGTTAAGAATCAAACTTTTCCACTGAAAAGTGAACTTATTATAAAAGTCTTAAAGAACGATCAAAGCTTTTAGCTTAAGCCCTTTTATTAATCAAGATAAGCTTAATTATTGGCTTTATAGTTTAGAATCAAACTTTTCTATTGAAAAGTGAATTTATTATATAATTACTTAGAGGAAAGTGTTTTATTTATAGGAATATATCAAACATACTCATCACTTAGGATAAAATAATTAACATTATTTGATTAATTATTTACCCACTAGTTTAATTAGTTGGCATCCACTTGCACCTTAAAGTCAACACATGCCATCTATACCCCAAGAATGCTTTATTTCTTATTATGGGTTGATCTTGACCACTTTATTGACTTCCAGAATTAGTAACAACGCTTTACAGTAGACTCTGCTTTATTCTGCTTTATCCTGCTTTTCTGTGTATAAGGTAAACCTAGTTAAACTAGGAAAACCTAGTTAAACTAGGAAACTGAGTTCTTTTGTTGCCAACCCATCCTTCATGACTTTCTCTCCATTTTCCAGGATTAACATGTTTTTGCATCTCCCTTGACAACTCACTCATGCTTTTTCCAATTCATGAGGTCCTTGATAGATTTGGGAAGTACTTTAGCCACCTATGGGGGTTTGCTATATTTTGGTAAGTCAATCTTTTTGAGCTTTATGAGTTGTCTCCATACAACTCAATTTTCCTATGAGGGATGTATTGTTTATGTACACTATATTCACCATTAATCAATGGAAGGATACACACCAATATTCATCTCTTCATTTATGTGATTCGGTCTCTTTTCTTCTCTCTAGTTTTCATGTGTATGATTGTGAGAATTCTTAGTAGCAAGATCTATTTCTTGTTCTTGTTCTTAGCATATTTGCTCATAGCATTGAAGCTATTATTTCTACATGGTATCAGAGCTAGAGGGAGCACAACCTTGCAATCTTCTAGAGCAGCAAGGTTGATCAAGTTCTACAGAGTTGAGGAGCGCATCCAGTCTCCTATCCCTCTATGAAGAAGAGCTTGTCTAGCTTACAAGATTTTCTCCTAGTTTTGTTTTGCAGGTTGCAAAGAGTATCTCCTAAAGCATATCAACAACTTCAATATGGATTCAAAAGTTCCTCTACTGTCTCCTTTCAACTGTGATGATTGGAAGCCCAAGATGAGTGCATACTTGAAGAGGCAGTGTCTCTTTGATGTCTCCATTGGTGCCTTGAGCGAACCTGAGTCTTATGAAGAGAAGATTGATTGGCCAAATAATTGTGATAGAGCTTATGGAATTATGTGTTTGGGAATGTCTCCAAATATACATCATCTCATAGATTCTGCTGAGTATCCATTTGAGCTTTGGAAGAATTTGGACAAAGCTTTTGGTTTGCAGGAAATAGAAGAGGAAACATGGAGCGAACCCAACATCTCCTCTTGTTCTCTTTCTTGAGATTTCTTGGCCTCTACATTCTCTGATGAAGTGGATCATGATGAAGAAGTTTCTCATACAGTTCATGTTGCTGCTACCCTCTTTGATTTGAATGCTTCCTCCTTCAATGAAGAAGCAAATATTGAAGAGCCATCTTTTTTTGTGTCTCTTAAAGATGATTTTTCTTCTTGTGATACTAATGATTAAAAAGAAGTAACATATGGAGATGCTATTGACATTGATGA
This sequence comes from Pseudotsuga menziesii, assembly GCA_001517045.1. NCBI lineage: Eukaryota > Viridiplantae > Streptophyta > Pinopsida > Pinales > Pinaceae > Pseudotsuga > Pseudotsuga menziesii. Next base: position 189,729 of record LPNX010789960.1, on the reverse strand, counting down.
TGATCCTATCATCCATTCATTGTTCTCTAAATATCCTATCTTAGATTATGATATCTATGTGCCATATTCTTCACACTTTGTGCGTACCTATGTCATTGATGGTGCACAACCCAGTGACTTCTAGGATGTTTTCTTAGCCAAATCAAGTCCTATTACTGTCATGCCACTTGCCATACTTGATATCATGTTATTCTACATATCCTCCTTTGTTCTTCGCATCAATACTCAGAGCCTTCTTGAATATTTTGAACATCTCCTTCCTTCCTCCTTTCATCAGAGGATTCATTTCCAATGTATTCCCATGAGTCTATTGATATGCTTGAATGTGATCCTTTGGATTCTAATTTATAAAAATATTTGCAGGTTGATACACATATCATACCACCATCCATATCATCTACCATACCTATCAATAATCCTAAGACTATACAAATCCCAAGTTCACTAGTTGATTCCTCATTGGTCTCATATGGAATGATACTTGTCTTACATGGTTTGAAATATTTCCTATGTTTCAGTTGTTGGTTATCCATGACTGTTGGAGCAGGGTCCCACAGCTACAGAAGAAGCTGCCAGTTTAGCGGACAGACAGTTTTGGCGGATAGACAAGATAGAGCTACGATGCCGTAGCAGGTTTCCAGCTGCAGAGCAGAGCTGGAAACCATGACTTTTAAGATAGATAAGTCAAGGAAGATGATGGTACTTGAGGGGCCGAGACGAGAGAGCTCACCCACTGCATTGAAGGAAGTGGCGGAATACAGGAGAGCTCAGCTACCCTCATAAAGGAAAAGGAGCAACGAGGCTGAGGCATTGAAGACAAAGGACAACCAGGGAAGCAGCGCCGGTACCCATGGTCAGCGCTGGGAAGCATGGAAGACTGTAGGAAGCTGTGGTGAAGGGAAGCGGTGCATAGTACCCATGATCAGCACCGGGAAGCATGGAAGACCGCAGAGAGATGTGGTGTGACAGATAGCGGCTACCTCAAAGTACATATACACCGACTGTCACTAGTTAGGGTTTGGGTTACTGTTGGGACAGGCCCACAGTGGTGTAACTAGTTAGCCATTGAGTCTGTTAGCTCATAGCTACCTTGTATTGTAATAGAGTTGAGCTCTGGTTCTGTTATTAGCTGTAGTATCTTACTGTAACTAGTAGCTGGCTCATAGAGCACGCATGTAACGATCCGCAGGGATCGATAGAGAGGGAAGAGTATATTGTAAGAGAGACAATATAGAGATAGAAAAGAGATCTAAGAGAGAATATATCAAGCTGCATATGCGGTGCAGCAGAACTGTGTTTACCTTCCCCTGAGCTATAATAGAAACACAGTTTTGTGGACATAACTTCCATCCTGGAGGTGAACCATGTTAAAATCGAGTGTTATGTGATTGAGTTATGTGTTGTGTTTACTTGTTGCATCTGATAGTTAGTATATAAGACTTTGCTTATAGTTTAATGTATGAATGCGTTATTCAGTTTATAGTAATATAGAAGGATAGATATAAGTTGGAGTCTTTGGCATGTTGTATGCGGGTTCATTTATGCTTTGCTTAAAACAATCACTAGTTGTAGTGTTAAATAGCCCATCATGTTGAGTCCTGCAAGTCAACACGAACAACGCTAAGTGTGCTAAGCCGTGGGAGTAAGATATCGCAGGGAGGCGATACTGCATCGACAGAGGAGCTGCGGTGCGCGATACCGTAGGTTGAGGACTTAGCGTTGGGAAGAAGTTACGTGTTGACTGGTGTGCGGAGATGCGATAACGCTGGAGTCATCGCGAGTCGATGGAAGTTGCACGACGTGGAAAGGAAACCGTGCGATGGGAAGAGAGAGATCTCCCGGCTATAAGGGCTGCGAGGCGAGGAGATCATGCGATGTGAGTGGAGGGTCACGCAACGCGCGGAGAAAGAGACTTCGCAGCTAGCAGAGCTGCGAGGTGCAAGTAGGATGCCACAGAACCTGGTCCAAGATGCTTGAGTCCTTGGCCAACCCATTAGAATCACTTCGGGTGAGACTTCAGGCTGCTTCACGGTCTGTCACCAAAAGGGCCAGTGAGCTAGGGGTGTTGTTGGTTAAACACAGTAAACCCGGGTCTGCCCATGATAGCCAACAAATGGTTCCTCGCATCGACGACGCACTGTCAGTACTAAATGATGTGACGAACACATGGTCGGACTTGGATCAGCCGCCTGAGAAAGTAGAAATCCAGCAAAATATTCAGCAGATAGAGAATACCACGGTGGTAATGAAAGAAGAAATTAAGAGCTTAGCAGCTCTTCAGAAGATGAGGAAGACAGAGGAGATGAACCGCTTGCAGCAGGAGGCACACCGATTAAGAACAAAGGAGATACACATCAATGACCTGCTTCAACCCTACCAGGAGCAAATCACTGAGTTAGTTGATACGGTTGAGCAGAAAGTGAAGGAGTTCACTACCACCAGAGAGGAAACTGATACAATAGAAGACGCCAGTATTAGTCAAGCTTTGCTTGACTCAGCACGAGAGTGTGTCAAAGTGATGTAGAAGGAAGTCGCAGGACTTCTCGACAGGTTGCAACGGACTTCGCAGGAAGCCGAGGAGAAGCTACAGCAGGAGAAGCCCACTGGTAGTGGCTGGGGGACGAGCCACAAGTAAGTGTTAGGGGACTGTTGGAGCAGGGTCCCGCAGCTACAGAAGAAGCTTCCAGTTTAGTGGACAGACAGTTTTGGTGGATATACAAGATAGAGCTACGATGTCGTAGCAGGTTTCCAGTTGCAGAGCAGAGCCAAAAACCATGACTTTTAAGATAGAGAAGTCAAGGAAGATGACGATACTTGAGCGACCGAGACAAGAGAGCTCACCCACTGCATTGAAGGCAATGGCGGAAGACAAGAGGGCTCAACTACCCTCATAAAGGAAAAGGAGCAACGAGGCTGAGGCACTGAAGACAAAGGATAGCCAAGGAAGCAGCGCCGGTACCCATGGTCAACGCTGGGAAGCATGGAAGACTACAGGAAGCTGTGGTGAAAGGAAGCGGTGCATAGTACCCATGATCAGTGCCGGGAAGCATGGAAGACCGTAGAGAGCTGTGGTGTGAGGGATAGCGGCTACCTCAAAGTATAGATACGTCGACTGTCACTAGTTAGGGTTTGGGTTACTGTTGGGATAGGCCCATAGTGTTGTAATGGCGAGACCTTCAGGTCACCTATAAAGGGATGTATTTTGTATTGTAAAAGGTTGGCGGGTTGGAATTTTGAGCAGTTTAAGCCATCCAGCTAGCTAGTTAGCCATTGAGTCTGTTAGCTTACAGCTACCTTGTATTGTAATAGAGTTGAGCTCTGGTTATGTTATTAGCTGTAGTATCTTACTGTAACCAGTAGCTGGCTCATAGAGCACGCATGTAACAATCCGCAGGGATCGACAGAGAGGGAAGAGTATATTGTAAGAGAGACAATATAGAGATAGAAAAGAGATCTAAGAGAGAAGATCTCAAGCTGCATATGCGGTGCAGCAGAACTGTGTTTACCTTCCCCTGAGCTATAATAGAAACACAGTTCTGTGGATGTAACGTCCATTTTGGAGGTGAACCACGTTAAAATCGAGTGTTATGTGATTGAGTTATGTGCTATGTTTACTTGTTGCATCTAACAGTTAGTATATAAGACTTTGCTTATAGTTTAATGTATGAATGTGTTATTCAATTCACAGTAATATAGAAGGATATATATAAGTTGAAGTCTTTGGCATGTTGTATGCGGGTTCATTTATGCTTTGCTTAAAACAGTCACTAGTCGTAGTGTTAAACAGCCCATCATGTCGAGTCCTGCAAGTCGACACGAACAATGCTAAGTGCATTGAGCTGTGGGAGTAGGATATCGCAGGGAGGCGATACCGCATCGGTAGAGGAGCTACGGTGCATGATATCGTAGGTTGAGGACTTAGCGTTGGGAAGAAGTTACGTGTTGACTGGTGCGCAGAGATGCGATAAGGCTGGAGTCATCACGAGTCAGTGGAAGTTGCGTGAAGTGGAAAGGAAACCGTACGATGGGAAGAGAGAGATCTCACGGCTAGAAGGGCTACGAGGCTAGGAGATCGTGCGACACAAGCGGAGGGTCACGCAACGCGCGGAGAAAGGGACTTCGCGGCTAGCAGAGCTGCGAGGCGCAAGTAGGATGCCACAGAACCTGGTCCAAGACGCTTGAGTCCTTGGCCAACCCATTAGAATCACTTCAAGTGAGACTTTAGGCCGCTTCGTGGTCTGTCGCCAAAAGGGCCAGTGAGCTAGGGGTGTTGTTAGTTAAACACAGTAAACCCGAGTCTGCCCATGATAGTCAACAATGACCTTAGTTATATTTGGATTGATATTAAACATGTTTGGATCTCTTCTAAATATTTATGGTTTAGATCTCATTCCCATCCATCATTCAGATTTTCACACCTACCAGTTTTCCCCAGTTGCTCATAATTTTCCTAGTCTATCCCTATATCCTTATGGAGTCATTGAAGCCTTTGTATTTGATGTTCTATATGCTAATGTTCATGATATGTCAAAGTTTTATCAGCCTCATATCAGATCTGGAAATGTGCTACATCAGATTGGAAGATTGACATGTGATTCACATCACAATTTTGCAGCTATTCAGCGAATTGGGTGTGAATAAATTGTCTTAATTTGTGTACTCTTTGGGAAGGAGTATGCACAGATCTCTTTTCCATTTTAGATTATGCTTGTATATCATATTTTTACAGCATAAAGAAGCATTTAGATAATGCTCCTACTTCATCAGTTGATGAGATACAAGGAGTCTCTCCTCTTTCGTCTTGCAGGTTCTACACTCTAGCACCTGATCATGGAGTCATGATTTCTTCAACAAAGTCTTTCACTAGAAGAAATTCATTCAGCTCATTCAAGGGAAGTTAAATATATGTTGAAGACATATTATTTCAAAATTTGGTGCTTTGTCCTTTCTTGAAGGACGATTTTCCCCATGTGATTTTTCCTCTTTCCTCACTTTTCTGGACATAATAATTGTTAAAGGGTGATCATAGCCTTGTTTCTAGGCCCTATATGCATCCATATTTTTGACATACCATCATAAATTCATACTTATAGGTGTTATTATTATTAATCCTTGCTTGGTCAAATGTCTATTAGATTAATTATTGCCTAACTTAGGAAACTTAAATTAATTAAATGGGTCCACTTGGCCCAATTAGGACACATGTGCGATTCATTGAAGTGTGGGGAACACTACTAGAGGTTAAATTCCACTTATTGCATGTACATGCATTAGTTAGGGCACCTCCTAGACCAATCCCTACATTTTAGGAGCCACTGGGAGTCCTGGCACCAACCTACTTCAGTTAGTTGGTGTTAGTGCTAGTTAGTCTTAGTTAGTCTTAGTTACATTCAGTTACTTCACAGTCAGTTAGGATAGCACTACCAATGCATGGATCATGAATGGCCGCATAGAGAAGAGCGCTTTTCCTACTTACCACACTTAGTTGCATCGAGTTAGCTAGTTGTTACTGCTTGTTGGAGTTATTGGTCATCAAGGAGTTGTCTATTTGGACTTCAATATTGATTGGGAGACCTTGACTTAGAGATTCAATTAGATACAGTCTTATCCACTTGGAGGATTCGAATTCATTACTCATGCATTCAAATTCTACCTATGTAAACTATATTGTAACATCGGATATTATTATGATGAATATACTGTAAATTCCTGAGCAATACTTGTATGTTTCCTGTGTGGTTTGTTTTTCTTAGTTTGTATGTTCATTCTCCATTCAATTGTTGTAACATTATCATAAATATATTCTTGAATATCTAAATGGAATTCAAATTCTAATATGGTATCAGAGCCTTCTCAGGTAGGTTTCATGCTTGTTTCTCCCCGTCGAACATCAAAAGAATTTGGGTTTCCACAGAAGTCCCATATGAAAAATTGCTAGCTCTGGATTCATTCACAGTAGCGGAGACGGCATGAAGGACCCTAAAAACATGTTCATACTGGGAGCAAAAGCATGATTCTAACAGTTCATATTTTTTAGTGTTATTTACAGTGAAATTGATAGGTGCTACGTAGCTTGAGAGAAGTATTTGCAGTCTTCCAGCCGGAGCAATTATGAGTTCTCAAACTCCTGAACCATGAATCCTCACAACTTTCAATTACCTTGATTGGAGGATTGATATGCATCTGGCCTTACACAAGCATGGCTACCACAGGATCATACATGGATGGGAGGATGAGCCTCATCAGCCGACAGAGCGAAACAACTTCCTAAATCGTTGTGATGAAGCATTGAGGTACTTATGTACTTATATTTCCATATATCTCCTCTTTCATCTAGAAGGATTGAGGACTCTTGAAGAATCCTTGGAGAATCTTGATAGCTTGTTTAACAAACAAGATGAGCTTCAAGGACACATTTTGGAGAATGAGTTGGTATCTTTACATCCCAGCACTTTGGAGACTATTGAGCAATTCTTCTCCAAATTCAAGTCTCTAGTGCTACAATGCAAACAGTGCAGGATAGAGCGGAAGGATGAGCATAATTTCCTTTCCATACTTAGGAAACTAGGTCCTAAATACTCTGTCTATGTCTCTATGTTTCATTCCAAGAAGGAAATATTTCTTGATTGGAAACTTCCTTCTCTAGATTCATTTTCCAAGTCCTTAATCAAGGAACAAGACAAATTGATTCGAATGGGAGTCATCCATACTTCCAAAGATCAATCTCTCTTGGTTACTGGCTCTTCCAAAGTGCAATAAAATGATAAATCAAAGAAGAAGGAGCCAAAGGCAGCTAATTCGAATCCTAAACCAAATCAACAAGCTTTTGAAGGGGCCTTCAGCTCTAAGAAGAAGAAATTTGAAAAGAAGTTATGTTCATATTGTGAAAAGGGATACCATCCTGAGGAACATTGTATGAGGAATCAAATTGATGAGATGTTCTCTATTCTCAAGTAGCACAACATTGCTCCTCCAAGAGAAAAGAAGAGTGATGAAGAAGCACTGACAGAAGATGCTGAAAGGTGCCATGCTTTGAAATCAACTCTCTCTCCATCCTTAGCATACATTATAGATTCAGGAGCCTCCAACCACACGGTTTCCTCCAAATAATCCTTCTCTACTCTTTCACTATCAAAGGGGCCTAATACTTACATGGGGGAAGATTCCCATATTCCAGCAGAAGGAAGGGGCTATGTCAGAGCGAAGCATGGTGAGTTTAAGAATGTCTTATATGTTCCCTCCCTTGATGCTAACCTATTATCTGTTTACCAGATGACTCATACTGAATCTTCCAAGAGGGTCACATTCGATTCAGACTCGGTTGATATTACAGAAAAAGCCATTGGAAAGTTTGTAGTGAAAGGTATTGCAAATCACTCTACCAAAGCTTATGAGTTTTCATATTTCTTACCCGTTTCTCCTCCTACAACTTTATTGTCTCATGCTAACGACATGAGAAATATTTGGCATGAGAGATTTGTCCATCTCAATTTCAAATATTTGAAGCAACTCCACAATGATAACATGGTTGAAGGTTTTCCCTCGATCCAAAATTTCGATGGAGTATGTGTTGGGTGCTTGGTAGGTAAGAATCCATAAAATAAGTATGATGTTGGGAAGGATCATAGAGCTGTCTTTACACTTGGTTTGATACACAGTGATGTAGTTGGACCTATTCCCACAAAATCCATTAATGGTTCCAGGTATTTCCTAACCTTTATTGATGATTGTTCTAGGTACTACTGGATCTACTTCATGAAACTAAAATCAGAAGTTTTTGAGACTTTTAAAAGTTTTAAAGCTATGGTTGAGAACAATTTCAATAAGAAGGTCAGATCAATAAGATCCGATGGAGGAGGAGAATATGTCAAAATATATTTCCATAATTTCTATGAATTAGAGGGGATTTAAATGGAACACTCATCTCCATACACACCACAACAAAATGGTATGGCCGAGAGAAAGAACAAATCACTGAAAGAGATGGAAACATGCCTTCTCCATGGCAAGCATTTTCCTCCTTCTCTTTGTGAATAAGTAGTAAACTATGCTTCATATTTGCATAATAGGGTGCCCCACAAGTTAGTGGTTGGGGTCACACAATTCAAAGAATTGCATGGGTATAAGCCCAATGTCTCTCATCTGAGAGTTTGTGGTTCCAAAGCTTCAGCCAGGATACCACTTGACAAGAGAAAGGCCTTCCAATCCCAAATTAGTGAATGCATTCTACTGGGATATGTAGATGATGCAAAATCTTACAAACTGATGGAGGTTTCTACTAGAATATGCTTCATTGAAAGAAGTTTCCAGTTCAAAGAAGATCAACTGCATGATACTCCTCCAACAACATAGGCAGGTATAACTATTTCTCCTCCTATTTTTTACGATGGTGATGATGTGCTACAGGTTTCGTATTCAGATGAAGAAGACCACATATAACATGATCCTGTTATTGAGACTGAATCTCAAGAGATTCTAGATCCAGATCCAGTACCCATTCCTAATCAAAAGCCTAAACCCATATGGTCTCAAAATCTTCTCGATGCAGCTGGAAGTGGTGCTGGAGTTCCATAAGACAAAATAAGAACTGGGTCCCAGTATCAGAATGATCATGCTGCACTATCTCTCATAGATTCGCTCTGTACAAAATGGTGCAACAAATTTTTAGGTCGGTGCTACTTGATGATGGAAAATGATCAGCAACATGGCCCACAGAAGTAGAGATTTGATCATTCCCTACCTTCACTATCCAATAGAACCAAACAGAGCCATCAGTTCAGAAGTACATTGAGAGGTCCACTAATCGACCATGATTTTGCATAGAGCTGGATTTTTTTGCAGCAGTGTTTTGCTCAAGTTATTTTTCTAAGGAGGAAGCTTCTTTCTTCTAAAGATAGATTGCATATTTCTATTTTCTTGCTTATTTTTTAGGAGGGGGGTTTCTCATTAGGTTTTCCCCTGTTTCCTCAGTTGTATTAAGCAACATTTTTTATCATCTTCTAGATTGTATTTGAGTGATCTATGGTCTTGTTACCAGGTCCCACATTTGTCCAACTTAGTATTCAGGGGGGGGTTTAGCATTATTAATCTTGCCTTGGTCAAATGTCTATTAGATTAATAATTTCCTAACTTAGGAACCTTAAATTAATTAAATGGGTCCACTAGTGCAATTGGGTCAGCTTGGCCCAATTGGGACACATGTGCCAGTCATTTAAGTGTGGGGAGCACTAATAGAGGTTAACTTCCACTTACTACATGTGCATGCATCAGTTAGGGCACCTCCTAGACCAATACCTACATTTTAGGAGCCACTGGGAGTCCCAGCACCAACCTACTTCAATCAATTGGTGTTAGCACTAGTTAGTCTTAGTTATCCCCCAGTTACATTCAGTTACTTCACAGCCAGTTAGGCTAGCGTTACCAATGCATGGATAATGTATGGTTGAATGGGGAGGAGTGCTTTTCCTACCTACCACACTTAGTTGCACTGAGTGAACTAGTTGTTACTGCTTGTTGGAGTTATTGGTCATCAGGGAGTTGTCTATTTGGACTTTGATATTGATTGGGATACCTTGAGTTACAAATTTAGTTAGATATAGTCTTATCCACTTGGAGGATTTGAATTCATTACTCATGCATTTGAATTCTACCTATGTAAACTACATTGTGACACCGGATATTATTATGATGAATATACTGTAAATTCCTGAGCAATACTTTCTGTTTTATGTGTGGTTTGTTTTGCTTAGTTTGTATGTTCATTCTCCATTCAATTGCTGCAACGTTATCAGAACTCTCTTCTTGAATATCTAAATGGCATTCAAATTATAATAATAGGGGGGTGTTGGAATATATCAAACCCACTCATAACTTAGGATAAAATAATTAATCATTATTTGATTAATTATTCACCCACTAGCTTAATTAGTTGGCAGCCACTTTCACCTTAAAGTAAACACATGCCATCTATACCCTAGGAATGATTTATTTCTGATTCTGGGTTGATCTTAACCAATTTATTGATTCCTAGAATTAGTAACAACGCTTTACAGTAGATTCTGTTTTATTCTTCTTTATTCGGCTTTTATGTGGATACGGTAAAGCTAGCTCAACTAGGAAACTTGGTTCTTTTGTTGCCAACCCATCCTTCATGACTTTCTCTCCATTTTCTAGTCTTATAATTTTTTTCCATCTCCCTTGAAACCTTACTCATGTTTTTTCCAATTTGTAAGGTCCTTGATAGATTTGCGAAGTGCTTTAGCCACCTATGAGGGTTTGCTATATTTTGGTAAGTCAACCTTTTTGAGTTTTATGAGTTGTCTCCATACAACTCAATTTTCATATGAGGGATGTACTATTTATTTGCATTATTATTCATCATTATTCAATGGAAGGATACACACCAATATTCATCTCTTTATTCATGTGATTCAATCTCTTTTCTTCTCTCTAGTTTTCCTATGTATGCTTGTGAGATTTATTAGTAGAAAGATCTATTTCCTGTGCTTCTTATTAGCATCTTTGCTCATTGCATTGAAGCTATTATTTCTACATTATTGAGAAGTAAACTCATTATAGAATTATTAAGAACGAAAAATAGGGTTTGAGAATCTAGATTTAAATTTGAAAAGAAAGACATTTATAATATTCATAAGTTGAACTTAATACATGAAGATGAGATTGTTACTTTTGAGTGGATCTTTTTATCTTTTTTGAGGAGAATCTATTTGTGAACTTAACTTTGAAACTCATTTAGAATATACATGTGTTATTAAAAATATCAACTTAATGGTGGATAAATTTATCAATAAAGCATTGATTTTTGTTACATTTTCATCTTAGTGGATACCTTTCCCGCCTCTAGGTGGAAATACTATTCACCTTACAAAGAGAGTACATATAGGTGGAAAGTTGCATCCATGCCTTAAGTCCCCACGTCATTTTATTCAACTATGTTTTCTTTCTATATCCACTTTTGGTTATATAATGGAAATTTACATAAAAGATCTATCTGTGTTCTTCCTATTCCTTTGTATAGATGAGGAATATAGATAAATATATGATGTGTAAATAGTGTTAATAATTCCATCAATAGCATTTATAATATTGGTTAATTGAATTTGGAGTTCATTGAAGAGATTAAATTATGGTCCTTGAATAAGTAACATATTATTCTATGAATTCTTATAGGCCTAGCGATGTTATTCATTTAGCATTTCAATATTATTATAATCATGTTGTTGGAGTCAAAGATGGAAGATGGATATACTCACAACTACAAGTAAACTGGTTGGTAAATGCCTGTTACAGAGAAAATATTCCTATGGATTGGGGTACCACAACATACAGCATGACACCAAAAAAATATTTCCCAATATGCAAGAGCACTAAGCAAATCTAGCACTAAGGGATATAGAATTGTACCTTATTCTGGACAGTTGAAGTAGATCCCCGTTGAGCTTTTCCAATGCAATTGCAATTATAATTTTCTCTCAACAACATCAAACAAAGAAATAATGATATATATAAATGATATATATAAAATGCGAACCAGAGAAACTGAGTCCTCCACCTGGGCCTCCACCACTTCAATCCTCCATCTATCGATAGCAAGCTCACAAAGAAAAGGAAATATTTGGAAGAACACCATGTGCTCCAAGGGACAAATGGATGCAGACTCAAGTATAAGCAAAATCGAGGAAACAATGGACTATAGTTTCCTTACTCTTCAATTTCTCCTCCTCCAATGTATCCAAGAAGATAAATATATAGTGCTCAAAAGAGGTAATGGAGGGTCGAATCCAAGCATTCTCAAGGAATATGGAAGGCCAAGAGACAAGATATTCAGACTCATATGAGGAAAAATCCAAAAAATATTTCTCTTTTTGCACACATCTCGATGTATGCAGGTTTGAGGTCAAAATCTACGTATACATGTGAGTATTGCTTTATATGTTGCATATAGGCGTAAACATGAAATTTTTGGGGATGATATTGGAACATCAAAGTATAATATAAGTCCATGGGATCCAAAGAGTCTACAAATGGACAGGGAAGGTCATAAATGTGTGATCAAATAGGTGTGGTAAAATTAGCTATAACATATGCCCCCTGATGTGTGAGGTCAGAGGGGTAACATGATGACCGAAATATATTATAAAATCCATCCCAGAAATGGAGTAATGAAGACCCAGGTGGAAGAAATAGCCACTCATCAATAACATACAATGATCAATCTTTGCATGTCAGTGTAAATACATATAGCAGTCTCAGATACATAAGAGGACAATGGCCATGAATAGACATTATATACAAAGTGTCATGTGTGGTCATCACCACATACAATATACAATGGATCAAGATCTCCATAGTGGATGAAGATATTTGATATACACTGGAATCATTGGAATCATGATCATGAGAGATGAAATCTCATGAATACTTGCACGATCAAGGAGGTATGATATATGGCATGCCACAAAGATGGAAGATCTTCTACCAAAACTGCTACGAGTACATGTCCTACTATGTGAATAGATGTGTCGAGGTTGAACATAGTAGTCCATCATCTAATTACCGGTCATTGATGTATACCGTTAATAGATGTGAGATAACCCACCGATAATGAAAATGGGAATCTATGTGCAGAGTGGAATATAACAAGTGTGAATAGATTTGTTGAGGTTAAAAACTTGAAAGAGTCCATCAATTAGGGTACATTGATGTATTCCCAAAGCTGTTGATGGGGAGAGAACCTACTACTGATGACTGTAAGTCTCAAGGAAATCAAAGGACTCTAGAGTCCTTCTCTAGAATAAATGATTTGATGTTGATGGAATGGAATCCACTGGAAGGAGGGAATTAAGAAATCCTCCATCATCAACACGAAGTACTCGAAAATGCTGTATAATGTGGAAGAACTCAAACATGATGTGCATGAACCAGTAACAGTACCAGGAATGACCGACATGCAAATTCAAGATGACCGAGGAATGGCTGAATCAGGATTGAACTTTCTTCAAAGAAGAGAATAAGGAAAGTTGTGGCTAAAGGTAGGCATCATGGACTTGATATGCAAATTGGGACATCTCTCTGACACAGGAGGAATCAACAAAGGCTCCATGGGTCCTGGAATCATAAGTAGTCGATGGAGATAAACTCAAAGTAATGAGTACACTCATAAATTCAAACTAATAACCCAACCAACGGATGTGATATGCAGTGCTCTGTTCGAAGGTAGCATGACTCGATTACTGCTAAAGATAACATATTTTCCCATCCATCCTTTTTAGGTTTTTTGAATTTTTTTGGACTTTTTTCAGATATTTTGAAAATCCTGAAAATGAATAAAAGTTCTTTATGGTACATAACTAGGAGGAGATGAGTGTCAAGGATAGGAAAAATAGTTCCAAGAAGTGGAACATACCTATGCTCAATGCAAGGAAGTATGTGCAGGATAACGACACTTGAGGGAAGGTCTCCTCGCGGTAAAGGGGTGATCAAGCTGTAAAGGACATGTAAAAAGGATCTGCTTGGAAAGATATGAGACAAGCTCGGGTTGTATGGATTATAAATATGAAGTGGGGAGTTGACATAAGGCTCAATAAGGAAACCAAAACTCATGAAATGCAATTAAAACTTTATATATACAAGGGAGTCCCTATGGGGAAAATCCATCATAAAGGTCAAGAGGAGTATGAAGCTCTTGCTCAAAGACATGGAAAGACTAAAAAGGGACTTCCAGAACCTAACACTAGTACAAAATGAGAAATTAATGACTAAATAAATGACTAAAATCAGGCTATAAATGATATTTTTGAGTCGACGACTAATAGTAGCTAATTTCCACTATCTTATAGCTAGTCGTATTTCACTTAGTCATTAATAGCTTGACTTATTAGTCATTGATTTAGTCATTGATAGTCAATGATTTAGTCATTGATTTAGTCACAGATTTAGTCACTGATTTAGTAACTGATTGCAGTAATTAATGACCAAATATAGGACTAAATAAACTACTAGATGATAACATATTAATGACTAAGCTAAGTATGAATAAACGTAAGTCACGCTATAAGTTACGGGAAATTAGCTACTAATAGTCGTATATATGCGAATTTAATCGTTTTCTTAGTCACAAATTGATGATAGGGTATAGAGGAATCGAACCACCAACCTCCTTCCTATAATTAGGCAGGTGCTCTACCATTGAGCTAGAACCCTTTAAGAAGTTGTTATTTCTTGATAATGATGATATTCAAACAAATTTTGCATCATTCAAGCATACAAAGTAATGATTATCAAGTTACTATAGATCCATAATAGCTTACCATGTACTAGTTCTTCAAGTCATTTGTGCACTTAATAAATGCATTTGAAATACTTGAAAGGCTATTACAAGGTAAGCCATTATGTATCTATAGTAACTTGATAATAATTATTTTGTATGTTAATTCATCACATTCTGCACAAACAAATATTTTCAATGATAACCAATCCAAGCATTAGTGTGTTCGACAATCCATTCTCCCCCTTGAGTAAACAATTTGATTGCAATGTTATAGCTACTCTCCATGCAGTGATCAATTTTTTAAACTTCAAAGATGTCCCCAACAATGTATTTCAACCAAAATCCAACATATAGAAAAATTATATAAGAATACTCACAGAAAATATTGGCATGCTTTTGTTATTTGAGTGCCACTCTAAGTAAGATTTCCTAAAATCAAATGATACTAACATAACTATTTTCAAATCCAACATATATAACAAAAAAAAGTAGAAGAAATACTTCAAAGAAGACAAGGGGAAGATATTGGAATGCTTGTACTATTTTAGTGCCACTATAAGCAAGATTGCTTGCAATGAAAGGATATGAATAAGATTGATTTCATTTCACAACCCAAAACATTTTCATAAGATCATAACCATCAATGTTATGAAGTTTTATGGGGAGTGATTTTTCCATATAAAGGGATTGATGTCACAATTATCTATAGGAAGAAATATAAGTACAACCAAGGTCAAGAGATTCCATGCCCAAAAATGTCTTGAATTAACCCCACAACCATTTCCCACCCAAAATTACGTTGGAAAAGGAAATGCACCATTCACAAGGCAAACACAGGATTGTATTTTATGCCTAAAACATTTTGCAATAATCTGTTGCTTGATTGAATCATTTCTTCAAACACATTGACTGGTTGCATGGGAGGCTACATTCTTAATCAATACAGGGAAAGTTTCTTCCTCTCTGAGATCACTTGCTTGCTAGGTTGTATTGTAGGCATTATGCGCTACGATTTCTCTCCATGAAATCAATTTATTAATGGTTAACTTTCAGAAATTATGGAAATGATTTTATCCCATGAAAATATCTTTATCGTGCAAGAAAACACACGGTCATTAATGCCCAAGAACAAAACTTATGAATGAATTTATTCAAGCAAGAAAAGCCATGAACAGCGGCATATTCTTGGCCTAATATGAACCCTAAACTTGTTATGAAACAATTTTCCAAAGTAATGCAACATCAATTATCATATTCTTTTGTACAAATCAAATCAAATTTTCAAAGTGGTACAACAAACACTTAATATGTTCCATTACCAATTGGTTTACTAATTAGAAGTCCTTCTTCATAGAACTTCCTCATGAAACCATAAACACTTGCAAAATTAATGTGTTATAGAAAATAACTCATTACTAACCATTGTACAAACATAAAAGCCAACAGTAGTGAAGTAGAAGGACAACATTCTGAGAAAGTCAAGGAGTTGTCCAAGTATATGCATATCTCTACTGAGAACTTGTTCTCTATTTCCACCAGGCTACTTTACCCTCAAACAAATCAATCTGGTTTAGTTCAACATCTCATCCCTTTCCAACCTGTTGCAATGTTGAATTTATAGGTTCATTCTAAACAAAGGAAAATGTGCATAAATGGAAAGGAAAACAAGAAAATATTACAGATAAACAACTCCCTGAATGTATTCATGATGAGTGATGTTTCCCTACTGTAAAGTTGAATTGAACCATGCATATTGCATGATGTGTCAATAACACATATTTAACAATCATATTTTTGCTAGACTACCTATTTTTCGTTATGCATTTTCTTGCAAACTCTGATACAACATTTTGATAGCACCAATGTATTTCCTCTAATCCTTGGCAAAAGATGTCCAACAGTAACTACTAACAACCCATTTTTATCAAAGCATGGGATCAATGACTTTCTTGCAGATAATTATTGTAGAATTCAATGTGACATCAGAATCTGAAGCTTTAATACTCTCAATGTCCATATATTAATGAACAATGATGTTTGATTTGTCTTGAACTATTTATTTATTGTGTCTAATTTTGGAATTGTTTTGTTATTTTCTCCCCATTTTTAAGAAGTGCTGGACATTTCTTATATTTCTAATTTATTGTGTACATGCTAGCTCCATGTATAGAATGGAAGGCTTAAAAGGAACAAAGATTTCCACTAATTCATATAAGAAAATCTATATAGGACTACAAAAATAATGTTTTAGCTAAATGCAGCAAATTCATATGAAGTAAGTTATAGCAAAGTTATATCCATAGGAATAAAAGTCAGTCAAGCTGTCATAGTTCACATACATGAAATTATTAAATCTATTAGATAAACTATCCAACACAACTATGTTACCAAGCTAGTGCACAATATGATGAAGTCATTGGTACTGGAAAAGGAATATCAAGAAAAGAAATTGATATTGAAATTTGTATTAATGTCCACTAGCATTCAAAGGAGGTGAAAAGGACTTGTAATTACAACTAGAAACAATAGAAAACCAAGACATTGGGGTTTAAAATACAACAAAATTAAGATGAAATGGAAAGGAAAAAAAAGAGTAAGATCAACATAATATAAAAAAAATGAAATGAAATGGAAAAGAGGCTAAAAAATACGTGAATTTAGAGTCAGTCTAACTGTCATATGGTGCATACGTGAATTTATTAAATCAAGGGATTAAATTATTTCAAAAGAGCACAATGCAAAAAAGGAGCATCTCCAATGTTAAGAAAAAAATCCTACCATCTAATGGATTTTTTGAGGATAGACATAATCTTGAAGGTTGTTTTAGTAAAAAGGTTTTTGTACCAAATACTATTTGTATGATTTATCATTTAATGGAGAATATTCCATTTAAACCGCATGAGAAAATTGAGGATGATAGTCTGTACCAATGTTTTAAAACTAGGAACTAGGAATCAAATAGGTCTGAGGGTCAACTCGGACTGGAACTAGAACCGATAATGAACTAGATTTTTCAAAAATACAAAAAAAGATTACAATTTTGATGAGAAAATTTATATTTAACATTGCAAGATATGATTGCAAACAATTGAGACAATCACACTAATAGTAACACTCACAGTCACAGACTAGTCACAATCGCAAATTACAATACCACAGTCAGTCACAGTGTCACAGGCCCAGAGTTCACTATCTAGTATCTCAAAATCACAACTAGAATAGAAATAAAAATGGTGAAGCCCAAAATGGATTCTTTGAATTTTAAACTTTGAAGCTTGATGGCAGATGCTCCAGCATCCAATTCCAAGCCTCCAACAGTATCCAAATTAGAAATATCAGATAGTGGCATACTCAATAGTCAACTCTAAACTGCAGACTACAAGCGATAGAAAGTTGGAAAGGATGTGAATAAAATGGAAGGGAGGGGTCGTCTTTATGACACTTTAACAATGTGTTAGAACATTAGATTTATTATTTTAGGTTTTTTATTTTATTTAAAAAAGAACAATTTTATTTACCTGTTCAGCACCGTGAAGGAGTTAAGAGCTGACCAATCGGTTAATGTCGGAATCGGCCAGGTTGGACTGGTTTGGTAATGAATCGGACTATTCAAGCTTTGGGCCAAATGACTCATTACCAAACCGGTCCTCGAACCAATTTTTCTTCGGGTTTTAACTTTTAGATTGGTTGGTCGGTCAAACAGGCTAGTTCCAGTTCTGGTTTGTCCAGGTTTAAAATCACTGGTCTGGACCTTCTCAAATGAGACCACTCGATGTAATTGATTGAGCCCCCAAATCTTGAATCAACAAAAAAGAGTACGCTTGGTCAGGGCACCAAAGATCTTCAACTTTGATAGCATGTATTGGAAATTTGTTTCTCAAGCAAGGCTAAGGAGGCATACACTACAAACTTGTGGTTTTGGATGGAAGTTTCATATTCGAAGTGGGAGTTGTGATAAGGACTGCTTCATAAGTATAAGAGGTGGTAATGTCTACAAGATGGCCACAGGTGGGGCTCCTTAATTTAGAGTCAAGGCCATGATCCTAATTTTCCCCGAAGTAATTGTCATTTACCAAATATCACAAACCTAACCCAGAGCATCGGATTGCATTTGTAACCCCTCTAGAGTCAAGGCTAGCAAGACTATATCATCTACAAATAGGAGTGAGATAAGGACTTAGTGAAGGAAATGGCTTAATTATGCTACAAGGACTACAATATTGAACATTGTATTAACGACCTAGACCATTCAGGACAATGAAATGGATTCAAAAGGCAATAAGTCTCACTAATATTAAAGCAATAACAATATTAAAATAATGATATCCATGAATAATCCATCCTCGAGATGCTCCCTAGGAAACACAAAGTGGCCCTTGTAGAAGTACAAGTTATTGACTAAAGAAAAGAGTTTTGTCATCAAAATTTCCATACTCTAGATAGCAAGAAAACCAATATTATGCAAGACTATCTAATATGATCAAAATTCTTCGCACAAATACAACTATGACTGCAACTTAACTAAAGATTTCCAAAATTCGAGTTTCCATTGCAGGAGGCAAATAGAAACATGGAACTGGATGTTAATAATAACAAATCAAAGATGACCCTTCTCAAAGAAATTCCAACACATAAATGTAGTCCACTGGTGCAGACTTCAATATAAAACAAAATGGTGAGAGAATCCCATGGGTCAACTACTCACACATGTCTGACTTGCTACAATGGGGGTATCTTCATTGAAGAATTGAGGCAGGATTTTTGAGCTTGTGCACATTGAAAAATGTATAAACAAAGAGGTGTATAAGCAACTAACATTATCAATACTGCAGCCTTCCTTACATCATGTATAATGAAGGCAAGCAGCTTGAGAATTTGAGCACAAATATCCTATAGAGATTTGCAAGATCGAGAAGATTGGGGAGTTCCATAAAGTCTCAAAGAGGAAAGCACCCTCCAAACACTTGTATTCTCTCAAGGTCAATGTGGACACCCATTTTGTAGATGACATATTCAATTGTATTGACAAATGACAAATTAATGGCAAGCAAACAATTATCAAGGTGAGTTTAGAGCTTAATCTGTCAAGATTATGCAAGACTGTCTGAAATGATCAAATTTAATTGCACAAATGAAACTATAAATATAATTGGCTAAAGATTTCCAAAATTGGAGTATTTGTTGCAGGAGGGGAAAAAATGGAACTGAATGCTAATATAATTAAAAAAAATGAAGATGGCCCTTCTCAAAGAAATGCCAACACACAAACCTAGTCCACATATATTAATGAATAGTAATGTTTGATTTGTCTTGAACTATTTATTTATTGCGTCTAATTTTGGAATTGTTTCGTTATTTTATCCCCATTTTTAAGAAGTGTTGGACATTTCTTGTATTTCTAATTTATTTTGTACATGCTAGCTCCATGTATAGAATGGAAGGCTTAAAAGGAACAAAGATTTCCACTAGTTCATATAAGAAAATCTATATAGGACTACAAAAATAATATTTTAGCTAATTCCTACAGATTCATATGAAGTAAGTTATAGAAAAGTTATATCAACAGGAATAAAATTCAGTCAAACTGTCATAGGTTGCATACATAAAATTATTAAATCTATTAGATAAACTATCCAACACAACTATGTTACCGAGCTAGTGCACAATATGATGAAGTCATTGGTACTGGAAAAGCAATATCAAGAAAAGAAATTAATATTGAAATTTGAATTAATGTCCACTAGAATTCAAAGGAGGTGAAAAGGACTTGTAATTATAGCTAGCAACAATAGAAAACCAAGACATAGGGGTTAAAAATGCAACAAAATTAATATGAAATGGAAAGGAAAAAAAAGAGTAAGATCAACATAATATAAAAAAAATGAAATGAAATGGAAAAGAAGCTAAAAATAATTGAATTTAGAGTCAGTCTAACTGTCATATGTCACATACGCGAATTTATTAAATCAAGGGTTTAAAATATATCAAAAGAGCACAATGCAAAAAAGGAGCAACTCCAATGTCGAGAAAAAAAACCTTCCATCTAATGGATTTTGTGAGGATAGACATAATCTTGAAGGTTGTCTCAGTAAAAAGGTGTTTGTACCAAATACTACATGTATGATTTATCATTTAATGGAGGATATTCCATTTAAAATACATGAGAAAATGGATCATGATAGTTTGTACCAATGTTTTAAAACTTGGAACCAAGAATCAAACAGGTCTGAGGGTCAACTCGGACCGGAACCAGAACCGGTAATGAACCGGATTTTTCAAAAATACAAAAAAAGATTACAATTTTGATGAGGAAATTTATATTTAACATTCCAAGCTATGATTTCAAACAATTGAGAAAATCACACTGACAGTAACACTCACAGTCACAGACTAGTCACAATCACAAATTACAATACTGTTAGATTTTTAACATTTAAGCTAGCATTATATTAGGATCTTTTAACTAAGAGAATAACAAGAACAACAATCAAACACTAGAGACAATGAACACATTGTTTTTCCTTGGGGAAACCACAAATGGAGAAAACCCCACAACTTCCTTAGAGATAGAATCAACACCAAAAGTAAAACCCCAAAACAGTAAGATGATCTCCCGACAGTAGTAGCCTCTTTCTTTCTAGCCCCAACAACTTCTTCTCCCTTGGTTATGTGCTAAAATTGAGTGTGATTGAGTGTGTGATAAATAGAGAGAGGCTCACTCTCTATTTATACTAATTCCCGACTTGACAATAACTCACTAGGGCCGACTTTACTAGGTGAGTCTAACAACCCTAGGGCGCCGCAATTATGGGGACTTTAACCCTTGAACAATAGGAGGGTTACCCACAATGACTCGACATGACTTGTTTACATTATAGAAACTCTTGATTAGAACATTGGGGCATGAAATGACTCAATTACATTACAAACACTTCCCAGAATAAACATCTGGGTACAATACATAAGAAATACAAGTGAATACATTTCGAAGTTACAATTAAATCAACACTCTCTCTTAACTAGGAAAGTATTTTCTTGACACAATTTATCAAAACAAGTCTTCTTCTCTGTATCATCTGGATCATCATTGAGTCCTCGTCATCTTCAAGTCATCTTCATTTTCAAGTCATCGTCATCTAGATCTGGATCATCACTCGATCTGGATCATCATCACTGGATCAGGATCATCACTGGATCTGGATCATCTCTAGTTCTGGAACATCTCTGCTGGATCATCATCATGAGTGCTATCTATTGATTCTTCTCATCATAGGAAGTTCTATAGAGCCAACCCTTTTTCATGCTAGTTGTAGGCCTAGCCTTCATGTAGGTCTTTTCC
This sequence comes from Pseudotsuga menziesii, assembly GCA_001517045.1. Classification (NCBI taxonomy): domain Eukaryota; kingdom Viridiplantae; phylum Streptophyta; class Pinopsida; order Pinales; family Pinaceae; genus Pseudotsuga; species Pseudotsuga menziesii. The sequence goes on along the minus strand of LPNX010789960.1, from coordinate 168,100 downwards.
AGCACTTATATTTGACCCTAAGTCAGAATGGCCTACCCAGCACTTACATCTGATCATGTAGGAACCAATCCTATAATCATATCAGAAAGGCATGCCCAGCACTCACATCTGACCATGTGGGAACACATCCCACAACCTTGTCATAAAGGCCTAGCACTCACATCTGAAAACCAATGTCAAAAAGGCCCAACACTTACATTCGACCAAGTGAGGAACCAATCCTATGTACATGTCGAAAGGGAACTACACTTACATTCAACCATGCAAGGAACCAATCCTATGTGCATGTCAAAAGGGCTCTGCAATTACATTTGACCATGCGAGGAACCAATCCTATGTGCATGTCGAAAGGGATTTGCACTTACACCTGATCATGTAGGAACCAATCCTACAATCACATCAGAATGGCCCTCAGTCCTAGACTGATTGTTCCTGGTAACTGACCAAGTGCCTCCATTCCAAGAATGGCATTCAGCGCTTATATCTGATCATGTAGGAACCAATCCTATAGTCACATTATAATGGCTCATCACTCATATCTAACATGCGAGGAACCAATCCTCTCATCATGAATGGTGCAAACCTTACATTTGACCATGGAAGCAACCAATCCTCTCACCATGTCAGAATGGCTCATGGACTCATCACTTCACTTTGGAGTTGAACCTTGATCTGGAGAACAGGAAGCTTCTCCTTGAAGTACTCAAGCTTCACTCTAGCTAATGGTTTCATCAACACATTAGCTATCTATTCATCTGTCACAACATACTAGAGCTTCACTGCTCCTCTCTACACCATATCCCTGATATAGTGATACTTGATCTCGATATGCTTCGACTTGTCATGGAACACCGGGTTCTCCGACAACTTCACACAACTCTGGTTGTCACAATGTATACAAGTAGCATCCAACTGGAGATCAAATAAATCAGACAGTAGCTTCCTCATCCATACTACCTCACAACTAGCTAAACAAGCTGCAACATACTATACTTCAGCTGTACTTAGTGCCACACAGGATTGCTTCCTACTAAACCAAGAGATCACACCTGATCCCATATTGAAGAAACACCCTGAAGTGCTCTTCCTATTGATGGCACTGCCTGCCCAATATAAATCAACATAACCCTCTAGGTTATTCTTCTGATTCACATCATACTTGAGCCCATAATCAGCTATACCCCTTAGGTACCTCATAATATGCTTTGCATTAATCAACTGAACATGTCTCAGATCTGTCAGGAACTAGCTCAAGGTGCTCATAGAAAAGCAAATATCTCGTCTCGTGTTCATCAGGTACATCGAGAACCCAATCATCTAACAATACATCATAGCATCAAATGCTTCTAATGAAGCATCACTCAATAGCTTCAAGTTCTATGCCATAGGTGTGGTCATGGCCTTGTAGTCCATCATCTCGAACCTCTTCAGGATCTCTACTGCATACTTCCCTTGTCTAAGGGATATTCCATCCGCATTCTGCCACACTTCCATGCCTAGAAAATAGTGCATCATACCCAAGTCATTCATTTTGAACTTGGCAGTAAGCTTCCTCTTTGTATCAGCAATCAACCCATCCATACCTGTTACAAATATATCATCTACATATAGTAGGAGTATCATTGGGTTGCCAACTTCAACCTTGTGGTAAAGGTTGGAATCTGCTTTACTTTTGGTAAAGCCCAAACTAAATAGAAAGCCATCAATTCTGTCGTACCATGTCTTAGGTGCCTGTTTCAAACTATACAGGGCTTTCTTCAATATACACACATGAGACTCCCTGTCATGTGTCTCAAAACTGAGTGTCTTCTCCACATACACTTCCTCTTCCACTACACCATTCAAGAAAGTAGTCTTGACATCCATTTGGTGTATCTTCCATTTCATCACTATAGCCAGAGCAAGTACTGATCTGATGGAAGTGTATCTAGCTATAGGTGAAAAGGTTTCTACATAATCTATTCCTTCTTTCTGTGAGAAGCCACTAGCCATGGATCTTGCTTTATATTTCTCTATGCTACCATCTGTAGCATGCTTGATCTTGTAGATCCATTTAGAAGTTACAACAAACTTCCCTACTGGTCTTGGGACAACATCCCAAACATCATTCTTCATGATTGATTGATATTCTTTGATCATAGAATCCTTCCATTCTTTTCTTTCTACTACTTCTTCATATTTGGAAGGTTATTTATTGATAAAGTCACATAATAAAGCTACATACTCAGAGCAGGACCTGGTCCTCTTTCTTTCTCTATGATTTTCTTCTGGAGCCCCATATCTTTCTGCACCTTGGATAGCTTCTTGTACCCAAGCAGGTTTCCTCTTGTGAGGATTTTTCTCCTGAGGTGGACCTACAGGTTCTTGAGTTTCTTCAAATTCTCGATCTTCTTCTTGAGTTTCTTCATTCATGGTTGTGTCATGAATTCTGGGTGCTTCCATTTCTTCATGTTATTCAGCAAGTCTCTTTCTAGATTTATTGTAAGCTGAGTCTTTGTCAAATGTTGCATCCCTACTGATGTCGATCTTCTTGAATCTTGAGAAGTATATTTTGTAAGCCTTCGATCTTTTAGAGTATCCCACAAATATACGCTTCTTTCCTGAAGGATCTAACTTTGTCCTCTTTTCTTTCAGAATGTGTATGTACACTAGACAACTGAATATTCTGAGATGGCTGACTTCTAGTTTCTTAGCGTAAAAGACTTCTTTAGGTGTCTTGTTCTCAAGTACTCTATGTGGAGTATGGTTCTGTACATACACCATTGTTTCAGCTTCTTCCCATAGTTGCATGGGAAGATCTTGATCATGAAGCATTTATCTTGTAGCTTCCATGATAGTTCTATTCTTCCTTTTTGTAACCCCATTCTGTTGTGGATTATATGGAGTGGATAACTCCCTCTTAATCCCTGAATATTTTCATAACTCTTTGAATTCATTTGATGTGAATTCTCCACCATTATCTGATCGAAAGGTCTTGATCTTGTTTTCTGTGTGGTTCTCGATCAAGGCTTTGAATTCCTTGAACTTGCTGAAAAATTCATCTTTGTTCTTCATAAAGTATGTCCATGTCTTCCTATAAAAATCATCTATAAAAGAAACATATTATACATACTCGCTTAAAGAATTGGATGACATTGGACTACATACATCAGAGTGAATGATTTCCAAGATTCCTTTTGCTTTGCTTTCGCTACTTGGAAATGTATTCTTTGTGTTCTTTCGTTTCACACATCCTTTGCAAAATCCATCATGTTTTGACTGTATTTCTTGGAGACCTTCAATCACTTTGCTTGCAAGTGGTAGTGCTCTGCAGTGCACATGTGCAAGCCTTCTATGCCAAAGTTCATTTGGCTCTACTATCTCATGGATGGCCCTTCAATTTGTAAAATCCTCCTTCTTGTTCTCAAATTACTATTGCATCGTCAATAGTCTTTCCTCTTGGCCACATGAGGACTCAGCCATCTACAAATGCAACCCTCATGCCTTTTTCATCCAGTGCCAATATGGAGAGAAGATTCTTCTTTAGTCCTGGTACAAAAAAGACATCCTTCATTTTCATAAACTTTCCAGAGTCTATCTTGTAGGAGGATTCACCACTACCTTTTATGGGATATTGGTAGTCATCCCTAGTTTCACCTTATGGGGTTAATTATGTTTGGATAGTTTCTCAAAAGATTATTTGAATCCTGTCATGTGTTTGGAAGCCCCACTGTCAACAAGCCAATCTTTGCTTCCATGTGTGACAATTCTCATGAGAGCAGAGATCAGAACATATTCTTCATCACTTGAAGAGTCTTCACTTTCTTGTTTTACTCTCTTTCTGGGAGGATCATTATCCTCAACAACGTGAGCATGATGTCTTCTTTTAGAGTTCTTCTTCTTCTTAGATCCACTCTTATTCATGGGACAATTTCCAGCAAAGTGTCCTCTTTCATCACATGTATAACATCTTAGTTTGGATGGATCCTTTTTCACAAAATAATCTTTATGATGTGAATGCTTACCTTTGTGATGATGATTTTCCCTTCTGCCCTTCTTGGACTGTACTGTGAGAGCTTGATCTTCACTTCCCATCTTTTATTCTCGAGCTTCTATTTGAGCTTCTTCTTGTGAGCATTCCTCCCACAGTCTATTGAACTTGATTAGCTTCTTTCTAGCACATATTCCTTGGATGAAAGAATCCCATGACCTAAGGAGACCATTCAAGGTTGTCATCACAATTTCTACATTCTCCACTTCTTCATCTACTGCTTCAAGTTGTTCTTTGATCTGGGAGACCCTTGTAAAGTATGACTGGATGGTCTCCTCATTCTGGATCTTTACATTCTTCAAGTGGTTCCTCAAAGTCATCTTTTGGTTTATGTTCTTCCCTTCAAATAGTTTGGTTAGGGCATCAAACATAACTTTAGGTGTCTTGAGGGAAGACACCTGTGGTATGAGGTGATCCTTGATTGATTTAGCAATAATCCTCTTAGCCATAACTAACTTCTTCTTATGTAAGGCCTTAGCCTCACCTTCCTTTGGAACTAGAACCTCCTCATTGATGTAGGAGTCCAACTCATTTTCTTCCAGGACCAAGGAGATCCTATACTTCCAGGATTTGAAGTTATCAGCTCCCTCAAGATTTTCATCAAGCTTGGTATGATGAGACATCTTAACTAAGAACCTAAAATGAAAATACAAAAGATTTAGATCTTACCAGGTCAACATGTTGGATCCGGATTTGGAGCTGAGTTTCTGCAGTGCTCGCTTAGGAGCATATTAGGGTTTGACTTTCACAGATTTATGTCCAACCAAATGCTTTGATATTGATCTATAAACTTTGATTTTGAGGAGGAGATCAATCCAGGCATGGGCTCACTCAAAAATTCCACTTCTGTGGAAAGCCCTAATTTTCGGTAGCGATGTCGGGTCCAAAACTGAAAAAGCTCAAAATTAAATTTTGTTTCGACAGAAAGATCTGCCATAGGGAGGATAGTCAACCCAACCTTATTTTGCTGAAAATCTGTGGAGAGAGATCCAAAAAGTAGGAAGCCCTAGTTCCTGCAACTGCACGGTGTCTTCTTCTCAGGTTAGCTCTGATACCATGTTAGAATTTTAACATTTAAGCTAGCATTATATTAGGATCTTTTAACTGAGAGAATAACAATCACAACAATCAAACATAAGAGACAATGAACACAGTGTTTTTCCTCGGGGAAACCATAAATGGAGAAAACCCCTTAACTTCCTCAGAGATAGAATCAGCGCCAAAATTAAAACCCCAAAACAGTAAGATGATCTCCCGATAGTAGTAGCCTCTTTCTTTCTATCCCCGGCAACTTCTTCTCCCTCAGCTATGCACTACAATTGAGTGTGAGTGAGTGTGTGATAAATAGAGAGGCTCACTCTCTATTTATACTAATTCTGGACTTGAAAATAACTCACTAGGGATGACTTTACTAGGTGATTCTAACAACCCTAGGGCCCCGCAACTGTGGTGATTTTAACCCTTGAACAATAGGAGGCTTACCCACAATGACTTTACATGACTTGTTTACATTATAGAAACTCCCGATCGGAACATCGGGGCATGACATGACTCAATTACATTACAAACACTTGCCGCAATAAACATTGGGATATAATACATAAAAAATACAAGTGAATACATTCCGAAGTTACAATTACATCAAAAAATACCATAGTCATACTCATAGTGTCACAGGCCCAGAGTTCACTATCTAGTATCTCACAATCATAGTTGGTAGAGAAATAAAAATATTGAAGCCCAAAATGGATTTTTTGAAGTTTAAACATTGAAGCTTGATGGTAGATGCTCCAACATCCAATTCCAAGCCTCCAACAGTCTCCAAATCAGAAATTGCAGACAACAGCCTCCTCAACAGTCAACTCTACACTACAAACTACAAGCGACGGAAAGTTGGAAAGGATGTGAATAAAATGGAAGGGAGGGGTCATATTTATGACACTTTAGCAATGTGTTAGAACATTAGATTTATCATTTTAGGTTTTTTATTTTATTTAAAAAAGAGAAATTTGATTTACTTGTTTGAGACCGTGAAGGAGATAAGAGCTAACCAGGCAGTTAATGTCAAAATCGGCTAGGTTGGACTGGTTTGGTAATGAACTGGACGGTTCAAGCTTTGGGCCAAACGACTCATTACCAAACCAGTCCTCGAGCCAATTTTTATTTCGGTTTGAACTTTCATATTGGTTGGCCAGTAAAAAAGGCCAGTTCCAGTTCTGGTTTGGTGAAGTTTAAAAGCAATGGCAGACCTTCTCAAATGAGACCACTCATTGTAAATGATTGAGCCCCCAAATATTGAATCAACCAAAAAGAGTATGCTTGGTCAGGGCACCAAAGATCTTCAACTTTGATAGCATTTCTTGGAAATTTGTTTCTCAAGCAAGGCTAAGGAGCATACACTACAAACTCACGGTTTTAGATGAATGTTTCATATTGGAAGTGGGACTTGTGATTAGGACCCCTTCATAAGTATAAGAGGTGGTAATCTCTACAAGTTTCCCACAGGTGGGGCTCCTTAGTTGAGAGTCAAGGCCATGATCCTAATTTTCCCCAAATTAATTGTCATTTACCAAATATCACAAACCTAACCCAGAGCATCATATTGCATTTGTAACCCCTCTAGAGTGAAGGCTAGAAAGACTACATCATGTACAAATAGGAGTGAAATAAGGACCTAGTGAAGGAAATGGCTTAATTGTGCTACAAGGACTACACGATTGAATATTGTTTTAATGACCTAGACCATTCAGGATAGTGAAATGCATCCGAAAGGCAATAAGTCTCACTAACACTAAAGAAATAACAATATTAAAATAATGATATCCCTGAATAAGCCATCCTCGAGATGCTCCCTAGGAAACACAAAGTAGCCCTTGTATAAGTACAAGTTATTGACCAAAGAAAAGATTTTTGTCATCAAAATTTCAATACTCTAGATAGCAACAAAGCCAAGATTATGCAAGACTATCTAATATGATCAAAATACTTCGCACAAATACAACTACAAATGCAACTTAACTAAATATTTCCAGAATTGGAGTTTCCATTGCAGGAGGCAAATAGAAACATGGAACTGAATGTTAATAATAAAAAAATCAAAGATGACCCTTCTCAAAGAAATGCCAACACATAAACCTATTCCACTGGTGCATACTTCAATATAAAACAGAATGGTGAGAGAATCCCATGGGTCAACTACTCACACATGTCTGACCTGCTACAATGGGGGCATCTTCATTGAATAATTGAGACAAGATTTCTGAGCTCGTGCACATGGAAAAATGTCTAAACAAAGAGGTGTACAAGAAACTAACATCATAAATACTGCAACCTTCCTTACATCATGTATAATGAAGGAAAGTAGCTTGAGAGAATATGGACACAAATATCCTATAGAGATTTGTAAGACCACGAAGGCTGGGGAATTCCATAAAGTCTCAAAGAGGCAAGCAGCTTCCAAACATTTGTATTCTCTCAAGGTCAATGTGGACACCCATTTTGCAGATGAAAAATTCAATTGTATTGATAGATTAAAGGAAAATGACAAATGACAAATTAATGGCAAGCAAACAATTATTAGGGTGAGTTTAGATCTTAATATGTCAAGATTATGCAAGACTGTCTGAAATGATCAAAATTTAATCGCACAAATGCAACTAATGTAATTGGCTAAAGATTTCCAAAATTGGAGTATTTTTTGCAGGTTCGGAAAAAACACGGAACTGAATGCTAATATAATAAAAAAAACAAAGATGGCCCTTCTCAAAGAAATGCCAACACACAAATCTAGTCCACTGGTGCATAATTCGACATAAGAAAGAATGAAAATGGTAGAGATATCCAATATACCAATATATTTAAACTCTCTGAATACATATGGTCAGTAACGGTTGCTCAGGTTATGACCCTAGACATTCATAAAATTAATTCTAGCATCATATATGGTGAGAGAATCATGTGGATCAACTACTCACACATATCTGACTTGCTACAATAGGGGAATCTTCATTGAAGCATTCAGACATAATTTCTCAGCTTGTGCACGAGACAAAATTTCTAAACAAAGAGGTCTACAAGCAACCAACATCATCTACACTGCAGCCTTCCTCACAGCATGTATAACGAAGGTAATATTATTGGACAGACCCTCTTTGCAATCATTAGCTAAACAGACAAGATCTGTCCTTTTTTTCCATAACACATCTTGGAAGGACCCCAGTTGAAGGCTCTCTTCTTCTCTAAACCTTTGACGGTATGCATGGGAGGACTCATACACTAGATCATCATAGGCTTTTAGTATAAAGTAAAAATAACTAAAAGCATACACAAGATATGCCCTCTATCATGCATAACACCTCTTGCAAGAAACCCATTATATTCATAGCAAATAGTATATCATTGTGCAGATAGTATAATTTGCATTCCATAGTAAATCAATCTTGGGACAATTACATCCAATCTAATCAACACAATACAACATTCAGCAAGGCCCCTTAGCCTCAATTACATAAAATTCCATTCAAACTCAGGCATCTCAACAACCTTCAGCATATCAATTCAAATCCACACTTACAAAATTAAGCAATACTATTTAGAAAAGTCTCCTGTACTCAAATGCATAAATTTCCCCAAAGCTAACATTTGAACAACTTTGTGTATAAATGAATGGAAATAATGCAATACATGTGGGTTTTTCCTTAGAAATTCGAGCCCCAGCACCAACCCTAGCCCCAACCCTAGCACCAACCTCGGCACCAGCACCAGCACCAGCACTAGCTCCGGCTCCTAAATTGGAGAGACCCTATAAAACCAAATTCATTTAAAATTCAATGTCTAAGATTTAAAAATTTCAATAATTGGAAAAAACTGGAAATAGACTGATAGAACATCTACATGTGGGAAAAGATCTAATGGAGCAGCATTAGGCTCAACCTGAACTGTGGATGTTTCCCCTGTCACTCCTGCTGCTACTGCAAGTGCTGGTGGAGTAGGGTTTGTATCTTGACCAATAGAAGGTGTTGGGTGAGCTATAGGAGGAGCTACTTCTGTTGTCTCTAGAATGCCCTGAACCAATATAACATATAACATATTAGGAAGTGAAATGATTTAACTGGAAAAACTATAAAATATCAAGTCAAACGTGGGAAAATAAATATCCTTACAGAATATAGATATTCAACGGTACACTCTGGGTTGTTGTAAGCAGCACGTAGGGCACGAAAAACTGTATCTCTATCCCAGCTACCCCCACCCATGTCAAGAATTTATTGAATAACATGGTCAAGGTTATTTCCTGCAACTAAATTTGATGCAGCTTGACCATATGCATCTGCATCAATCTTGAATTGAAGAAAATACAGAATATGTTTAGTATGCTGGAGTCTCCAACAAAGATATGAGAAGCATCAAAATCTTTTGAATCCATGAGAAATTCCTAATGCCACACAGATAAAACAATTCTCACAACAAACCCAAGTAAAGAATGCTAGAATTGATTTAATTCAAGATTGCATTATATCTTGTGCTAAAAACTTCATTTCAAAGAAGTACAGGATTACTTACTGCATTGATCCAGTGCCAAACCCAATCTGAGATCAGCTCATCTTGAAAAATAAACTTGGCCATGAGAAAAAAATGAATTCAAATAAAGACAAAAATATTGAAACGCTAGATTTAGGGCTCACTACTCACTGGTTTTGGCTCCTCTACTACTCTACTCGGCTATGATTCATATTGCTAGCTCAGTCCATGATCCCGTTGGGTTGTTGGGTTACTTTGCTAGTATCCCTCTCCCTTACAAATCACAATAACTCCAACTGTGAGATCAGCTTGCTGGGTTTCTCTACTCAAGGGCTGGATTTCTCTCTTAGAATGAGTGAACTTTGGCGGGAGACTAAAGCTAATTGTTTTTACCAATTTTGGTCGGAGGTAAGTTTTTTTTTATATATACTTTTGTTTTATGTTTTTTTTAATTTTTTAATCTATTGTTTATATATATTTATTATTTAAAAATATTGTATATTATTTAGTAATTGTTTATACAAAATTAGTTGGAGGTAATATTTTTTTATGTCCTCGAAGGGAACATATATAAATAGGTCACTTGGATTAATCTTAATCTGTTGGATTTTAATTTTTGCAGTTTGTAAATGTAGAACTTTAGGTTTAAAAAATATATATTAAAACAATTTGACATAGTTGTAATTTTGACAAATTTTTATTGGTTAAAAGATGTATAAGGTCACGCCTTGGAAATTGTTGCCAGGAGTCAGTGGCTACATTACATCAAGAAAGGTAGGGTCACATTTAATACACCAATGTGATTGATTTCCTATTGTATTTAATTTTTGTTTTATTTCCCATTCCTTGAAAGAAGGCAGTAACATGGCGCACATTCCTAGGTATGGAGGCCGCTTTCTTGCACACAATATTCATTATGTTCTTCTATTTTGGTGGCTTCATTATTTGGTTGCTTTATTTTCACCTATAGAATTAGAAGGATGAGGAATAATAGTTTCCTGCTTGCTCTTTATCTGCATACTAAGAAGAGGGAAGAAAGGCTAGTGAGTGAAGAAGTGGGAACATTCGGCCCGCCACTACTCACGAGTAATAATTTCCCAAACCAGGGTTCTGGGTGACCCCTGCAGGGTCTACAACCATGAAAAATCTCAATTTGCCATCATTTCCCAACATTGTAGCCGCCACTGAGATAGAATAACTCTGTTATCGAATCACGGTCACTTTGAGAAGACATCGATGCTTGGTTTTTTTTCTGAAGCTGTCATAGGAGACTAGATCAAGCAGCATGGGAAATCTTGGAAACTTCTAGAATCGAAGCGTAGGCCTCTCGCTTGGGTTTTGCTTAGATAATTCAATGGCCCGGCATATATTACGATTTCTTTTGGGTTTCTCTTTGAGAATTCAACAGGTTTTTTGTAGGGGTTTATGGCCTTTGTAGGTAGGGGTTTATGGTTGCAGTGTAATGTGCAGGTGGTCTACTTTTGGTGTTGCGATTTGGCCAGGTAAGTGGTATTTCATTCCTACCAAATGGGAAAGAAAAAATGCCTCATCAATTAATTGCTATGATTGTTGTTATTGTTTTCGTTACTTGTTTGTTGGCTTTGATTGGTGTCTATTCCTTTCATTGTATTAGACTTCCATGAAATGAGATTTGTTTCTTCCTTAATGCCTATCATGGACATATTATTTGCAAGGACCAAATAGAATTTCTCTCCTACGAGCTCATTAGTGAAGCATGTCCTCTGGTATTGGACAATTGTATGGCTATTGAGCTCGGATTGGGTTCGACTTTGACATTTCTGCACATGGTTTGCATTGATAAGATTAAGTTTACCTTAAATAAAACATACATAGCATGTAGGCTATAGATTGTGTTTAAACAAGAGTGATAAAGTTTGGAAACAATGGTATCTTTCAAGTTGAAGCTCCATGTGGGTTGGGTGTTATTTATTTCCCTTTGTTCATTGGTGTTATGGATATAAGAGAACATATCTCTCAGTACATTTTCATGTTAGCTAGGAAGGGTAGGAGTAGGAATCAAATCCATGTTTGTTTGTAATATTGTAAACACCATATGGGCCAGTTGCTTGATATGTGACTAGATAGGTTATGAACAGGTGACTAACAAAAAAATTGAGTTATGACCTCAAATGAAAAATTTATCACGGGGATCCCGGAAAACACAACAGAATGAAGAAAGTTTTATTTACTAAATTTTTGCTCCTTATTTTATTCCAGGAACCTTCAATCCGTCTTCCCATCCTGTTAACTCTTATTTTATGATACTGGGATCCTCATGAACCACGATATTTGCTACTAGGAATTATGCCTTTTCTTGGTGCCTGATAGGCATACCCCTTATTTCGTCTTGATCCGTGGGATATGGTGTTGGTCCTTGAACTAAAAGAGACGTTTAGCGAGGTGGCTATGAAACTGTTTATTCAAGGTACGCCAAGCGGGGTACTAGGTAGTCTCTTGTATGGTCTCGGTACCAATCCTGCAACATCGATATGACCAACATTCCCCATTCTAATGCATTCCCACATCATGTTCAATTCGCAACTACTGCCATATTCAATGTGGGGTGCTCCAACAGACTCCACACTCAAGAACCTTGGAAGATCCATAGTCTTAAGTTGATTCTGTTTATATTTGGTCTTACTAGAAGTAATCCTTGGAGCCAGGAAGAGGGACGAACTGAACCGAGCCTAGCCAAGCCTAGTTCAAAGAGATTAACCCTCAAACTTAGGAGCTTTGTGAGAGAAGAGGTCCAAAGGAAAATTTATGTTTCTTCATGTATCTCCTCCAAACTTTTTAAAAGAAAATTGAAATTTTCTGTGTAGTGTAGAAACACACGAATATAAAGGTGAACTGTTAAAACTTATATCACATGATAGCTATATATATGGATAGAAATACCACGATGTTCACTAGGTTTCTTTGCTTCCGCTGAAAAAAGAGCATATATGATAGAGCTCTTCATAGGTGGGTAGGTAGGTTAGGTTTAAGATGGTATCATTGGCATGAAAACTTTCAGAAACTTGATATTTATAGAGAAGAGTTAACGGACATGATGCTTTCCTATTTTTCAAGAGTAGAATTTCAATAATTAGGATTTTTCCCCATATTTTGTTATTTGTTGCACTTCAATTTAGTTTGAGCATGCTTGCACATTCATGTAATGGAGAATATAGCTAATCAATTTGTTGTGGATGTTAGATTTTTCATCAACTCAGTATAACTTACTAGAATTGGTGCTTGTCTTGTTTTCCTCACCTTTCATTATGGTGGATTCCTCTAAATAATAATCCATTTAGGATATTGAATCATTTAGGTTGGGAAAATGGTGTTAGTGTTCAGATCAAAACTTGGTTCAATAATTTGAACTTGTCTAGATTGAATACATGATCTATGCCCAGTTATGGTGAGAAATTCAACTTGTAAGCATTCACTTTTCTCCTTTTCCTAAGCTAGAATTCTTTGCAGTGGCTATTTTGTGTTGTTTGGTTGTTTTGACTTTCTTTTGCAGTGTCATGCCATACAATTCTTAATGCAAGAATTTACAAACAATAATTTACAAGCATTCTTTGAATGCTAGGTTGTTATTAAGCTATTATTGTTGTGTTATATAGATGTGGTTGTTCTGGTACATGTTAGGAATGGTAGATGTTGGCAGTCCAAAATCTATCCTGAAATCTATCATGACACTCTTCAAGTAAAGCTCTATGATTTGTTGCACAATAATACTCCTCTGATCATTAGATTGGATTTTTGTATGTACATCGCCCATCCAGATCACAAGGTTTTCCAGGGATAGGTAAGGGAAATGGCTATTAGTTTTACTCATTTCAGAATATGGAGCACATAGATACCCCAATCTCAAGATTACACATAGTTTTCTTTTAGATTTTCCAATATATATTGCAAGGGGAAATTAATACTTGATGTACTTATTTCCAAAGATATTAAGTTTTGAACCATCTCAATGGCAAGACAAAATAAAGTCAATTAAGAATGGACCATCTCAATGGCAACAAAAAATAAAGTCTATTGAGAATAGAGAAGTTTCTATATAGGATCTTTTTAGAATTTATTATAGGATTTTTTAGAGTTTATATTCAATGACAGAGTGAGAGTGTCTTTTTTTCCAGTTAATATTGACAAAAACGGTTCTTTTAAACTTTTGCAAAATTATATTTATTTTTTAATATTTCAAAGTTTGTTCTTGTGGAAAATCGGATTCAACTTTTACAAATTACTTATATTGTATTTTGGTTGTATGGTCTCTCAACAAATACTCAAATTGTCAAATTGAGCATGGGAGAATTCTATTCCTATTTATTATGTAAGAGGAAAAAAACCTAGAAATAAAATAGAAGATAATCTTATTATTATATTGTCAAAATAATAAATAATATACATTGAAATTAATTCTTGAGTTAATAGGTAAAGATGATCAATGAAAAAAATTTCATAAATTTAATTTTTTTCTTATATTGTTAAAGTATTTATTTTTCTTTACTTATGATATAGTTTTATATCTACAATATTATTTTTTTTAACTTTCAATTTCATTCTACAATTTAGACATTAATTGATTTTTTATATACTTTCTTAAGTTTATTATGGTAATTTTTTTAACTATTATGATATTTCAAAAAGCACTTCACTTTAACCTGTAAATTCTAAATAACACTCTATTAAAAAAAGAGTTATTATGTCTTTCACTTTAACGTGTAAATTATGAACAACACTAATCATTATATCTTCACTTTAACCTGCAAATTCTGAATACACTATTAAAAATAGAATTGTTATATCTTCACTTTAAGTTGTAAATTCTAAATAACACTTTATTAAAACAAGAAAAATCAGAACTCCAATTTTTTTAGTAAAATATTTATCTCTTTATCTAATTTTAAATTCTTGAACAATTTTTCATGGAAAATAGACTTGACCAAGTAAAAAAACTTTAATGTTTCTAGCAACTAGTTGGATATCACATGAGTCATAACTAGTACTAATGAAACTTTACTAGATATTTCTAAGAAAACTAAAAATTTGGATATATCATCCAATTTTAAAAATAACAAACTTCTTCAATAGTTCGCTTGTATGCTAATATTAATCTAAGTAGTTAATATAGTTTATCATTTTAGGTCGATGTAGTTATTATAGTATGTCATTATGTGGTTGCTAGATTAGCTTGAATGTAGAGTATAGATTACTTAGGAGCTATTATAGGATCACTACAATGTAGTGAGATGTAAACATGTGTTTTTTTATTATTGCATTTGCATTTTTCTTTGGTGTTTTTTTTTACTACATTTGCATTTTCCTTTGGTGTTACATCCATTTACTTAGGTTTTTATTAAGTCATTGACATATATTTTTAGCAATTGTTTATACCTTCATGCAATTAGCTCAAGTCGGGGACATTGCCATCTCATGGCTCTTGTTTTATATATATTTTTGTTTTATGTTTTTATTTTTTAATTTATTGTTATATATACTTTTGTTTTATGTTTTTAATTTATTGTTTATATATAATTATTATTTAAAAGTATTATTTATTATTTTTACTTATTATGTACTATTTATTATTTATATATTGAAAAACAATAATTTTAAATTAAAAATAATATTTAATTTTAATATTAATTTTGATTAAAAAATAAATTAAAAATAAAATGATGAGCTTAGTGATGTTGACGTTGACTACATTTGTGTTGATGAGTATAATTATCATCACCATCTTGATCGTGATCATCATTAAGAACCTCATTGTCATCATAAGCATCATCGTCATCGTCGTCGTTTGTAGTCATGATTGTTACAACCATGAACCTCACCCCCACCCAAGAGCTGGCTTGGGAACTCGGTTGGGAAAGATGAATGTTCAGTTGGAAAGACATAGGAAGGGGACACCTTGGCTAAGAAACATAAAGAAGGCGGGGCACGTAGAACAAGTATGGGTGTGCCCCCACAAATGAAGCCCATACCCAAGCAAGTGGAACTTAGCAAGCCCACAAGTGTGGCACCTCGGTAACATGTTGGCAAGGGTGGCCTAGGATAGTGCGAAAGATCTCGAAGTGCTCAAGAGAGCGGTTGGATGTACCTTGGAAAGAAACATGGATTAACATGTCCAAACAACCCAAGCACTCCACTAGAAGCGCACTTGGAACCACACAAGTCACTAGGGACGTTCTTGGTGGAGGCGCTCAGTGAAGTTTGAGTTGTTGGACTGAGAGCTTAGGAGATATGCACCCCAAACCTCGACTAGACAGATGGCTAGCACACTTAGTGCACTTGGGGGAGTTCAGAATGGAGACAAGCACCTGCGAAGATGCACCCGACATCCGACCAACGATTAGCATGACAGACCAACGGACTGACAAGTGCACATGCATGGGAAGTGGACCCTCTGGTGGATTTAGCGTGTCGGCTTGGAGCTAGCATATGCGCTAAGAAAAGGAGCATGCCCACCTTTGGTCCCGCGCTCACCCTTGTGACATGTATAAAGGCACGACACCTAGGATGGAAAGAGGCAGGTTTTGATGAGCATCATCAGACAATTAACGAAGTGACAGACTCTGAGGCATGCGAGCAAGGGAGGCATATGAGCTTAGTCGTAGGAATAGTCGCTAAGTGGTACAACTCAGAAACGCAACAGGGTTGCGAAAGAAGTGTCGGTCTGGAAATTTGGCACTCCATATGAGTTTGGTCCATGTGAGGGTTGACAACTACAAAGGTTAGTTGGTTGACAATATTAATAGTTGGACACTCGGGTGGGGTCAACTTGAATCTTTGTATTGTTGTAGACGAAAGTGTGTTTACTGGTTGGGTGCACACTAGGAGCATTCCCAGTGTGTGTTATATCCATTATTGTAAAGTTGTTATTAATACAAAGTGAACAGGACTAGCCAGTTCGACAACCCCGCCATTGTATTGTTCTCTTGTGTAAATTTCCTTGATGCATGAAATTGACTAAGTGTTCAAATGATCGTGAAGAGAAAATTCGTGCAATTACTTTTGTGGATCTCTAAAGATCGAGGTGCATGGCACCAATATTACTAATAGAAGGTAGACAATTTACAAAATTTACACTTCATTGTCAAAATTGCAATTTTTCATGACACAATTAAAAATGAATAACATAAATGACTAATTCATATTCTTCTAGCTAGTCATTTTTTATTCCATGACTAAATTGGTCGTTTATGTTAGTCATTTTTAACTCTGTCAGTTATTATCTAGTCATATTTGTTAACTAGTGACTAAATTAGTCCTTAATTTTAGTCATTTATAGTTGGGTCAATCAAAATTGCTATGGTGAGGTCATTTTAGTAAATCACTTGAAAAACCTATGGTGACTAGAATTTTTAGTCACATAGTAGCCAATTCTTCATTTTGTACTAGTGTAAAGGAGGCATCTCAACATGGGTACTAAATGAAAAATATGATCTAACTAGGGAACCCATGTATAGGACAGCTCTACCATTCACACAATACCACTTCTAATAACAGCATGAAGGTTCCGTGATATCGTGGAATGGGTTTGTACCTAAGGTTAATATGAAACAGTCATAAAGTCATGCAAAATGTAGGCGGATGTGAAATCCTAACCTATATGCCAGTTCAGACATTATACCTATGATATGCATGAACGGATCAAAGACTTGGTCAAAATGCACTCAAAATGGGACCCTACAACACAATATTAGGCCAAACGGTCCAAAAATGGTCAAAAATAGCCCAAACTATAGAATAGTGGGTAAGAATTTCAAATTTTTTTCTATAAAATAGTGAAAAAATAGTTTTTTCCATACCATTTGAAAATTTACCCAACATAGTGTTTTTGGACTAAAAAATTTAGAAGCTAATTCCGGGACCATCTGTCCACGAAATCGTACATCGTCTGGTTCAGGTAGATCATCATGCCCGACTCTTCCATTTTCATGCTTTTATTTTTAATTTTGGTGGTCAATTTGTTTATCCTAGGCCATCCCAATGAGGGAGGTTTCATCCCATGTAGAAACTGGGTCTTTTTCTGCGTATAGGGCTGGCCACACACAGAAAAAAATGTGATACCCACATATCTACATGGATGTTTTGAAAACAGTCGCGTATAGGGCCTCAAATAGAAAAATCAAGGTAAAAAATGAATGAAACTTGGAAATTCTTGTGCAGGATGGTTCTTGAGTGGAGAGAACGATAACTTAAAGATGTTGATCGGTCCATGTAAGGTGACTTAATGGCTCAACAAGATTTGAGTAATTGTGGTTTGTACTAGTTTTGGTATCTTGGAAACTTGAGGGAAAAAGCAAGGCTAATACATATGCTATTATACTATTGGGATCTTGACTTGGAGAAATTCCAGTTGGACAAGATGCCCCTCAACCCCTCAACCTTGAGGTTGAGGATATTTATTTCATTATAGGATTTTCCTGAAGAGGGGAACACCTACAAGCTCATGGGATAGGAGGTGGACTGGCCATAGAGGAGTACAATGTTGTTTATTTCCTCCTAGATACAGAAAATGTTGGGATTCAAATACCAACAAAATCGATCTAGAACCTAGGGCTAAAGGTCATACTATTGGAACTTGGAAGGATAGTGGGGTTGGAATCCCTCCAATAGGATTCAAGGAATTTGATGTTCTATGTGGTGGAGTGTATGTAGCTTACTATATATGATTGGAGTACCGCACTACTGAGCAACATGAAGCAACAAATTACAGAATACAAGATGGGAAGGATAAGGAACTTCAGTTCTAAAAGCATCTTGAGTACTTTCTTTTTTGAGCATGTGTCGGGGCTAAGCCCAAGAGTTAATATTTCCCCACATGGTGCTCTGGATCTGGCTCAGCTACGCTGGGAAAATGTGATGCAGAGACTAGGAGGGGGGTGCATGGCCAACCCCTACCCATGAGACTTCTTTCTTTGGTGGCCTAGGAAGATCATCACCATGTATGACTACCCCTACAAGGGGATAGACTTTCGTGGAGACCCAAACATTCCCATTCCACGAGGATCTGCATATGGGGAGATGGGTAACGAATCTTGACTTAAAATTATTTTTTGAATTATTAATTCTTTGTGTTTTTTGATATATGGAATAAAAAATACATGTTTTTGGTGTGATGACATATAGTGATACTCGGTCATGTATGAGAAGATGTCACCAATTCTGTTACAGAGAGAAAATTCCTATGGGTTGGGGGTACCACAATAAACAGTATGACACCAGAAATCAATATTTCCCAATATTTAAGAGAATTAAGGAAATATAACACTAAGGGATATAGAATTGTACCTTATTCTAGACGGTTGAAGTAGATCCTCGTTGAGCTTTTCCAATGCAATTGCAATTATAATTTGCTCTCAACAAAAACAAACAAAGAAAGCATGATATATGTAAATGTGTTAGAGATACTCTCAGCTAGCATATATAATCAATCATGTATAAGTAAGTAAATACATCCATGGATTCAATATCCATATTCAAAATGCACATGAATTGGACAGGAAAGGATATTTCTATTAATAAATCAGAAATACAATAGTGACAAACTCTGTCGGCACTTCTGCGAACCGGAGAAACTGAGTCCTCCACCTGGGGATCCACCAATTCAATCCTCCATTTCTCTAAAGAAAGCTCACAAAGAAAAGGAAATATTGGGAAGAACACTATGTGCTCCAAGGGACAAAGGGATGCAGACTCAAGTATAAGAAAAACTGAGGAAATAATGGACTAGAGTTTCCTTACTCTTTAATTTCTCCTCCTTCAATTTATCCAAGAGGCTCAATATATAGTGATCCAAAGATGTAACGGAGGGTTGAATCCGAGCATTCTAAAGGAATATGGAAGGCCAAGAGACAATATATTTGGACTCATATGAGGAAAACTCCAAAAATATTTTTCTTTTTGTACACATCCCGATGTACACAGATTTGAGGTCAAAATCTACGTATACATGCGAGTATTGCTTTGAAAGTCGTGTATAGGTATAAACATGCAATTTTTGGGGATGATATTGGAACAACAAAGTATAATATAAGTCCATGGGGTCCAAAGATTTTGCAGAGGGACAGGGAAGGCCATAAATGTGTGATCAACCAGGTGTGGTAAAATCAGCTATAACAATGTCGATAGGCACAACCAACAACTTAGTTTTGTGAAGATAGTTGGTGGTTAAAAAAAGGGTAAAATATATAATTTTATATCCATTATTCATATCGTATTGTTAGAGGAAATATAAGCACAAAACAAATACTATTTAATAAACAAAAAAATAAAAACTGATATGAAAGAAACAAAAACAATTTGTCACCCCTTAGCATAACATGATACGACGACCATGAAATGAATCCCTCTTGTACACTTGTTACACTTGAGTTAATCTTGTTGATCGGCTCAAACAAGTTCAAAATGTGAGATAATAATTATTAATATGTTGACATAATTAGTTTATATTAGTTTAAGTAGAATATAACATAATTACCAAAACAATTAGTTATATATATTTTTTATGAATAAGATATAATAATAGATTATTTGAAAGCATTGTTAAACCCTTTGTTTGAATGGCTAATAATTATGATTGAATACCTAGTTGACTTGTCTAAGTGCAAAATATGTATTCATATCTGAATTAAAGTGTTAATTGTAACCATTACTTTTAAACAACCTTGTCTATTTTGTATAGCCTACTTGACAAGAAATAAGTGTTAGCCTAGCCTTGCTCTTGGTACATGAAGGGATCAATATTGATGCTTTTGAAATAATTTTCCATGATAAATTTATGCCAAAGGATATCCACAAATAAAGCACCCCATAAGCTTTTAACATATAGTTCCCTAGAAACTTTAAAAATATCTTTGATACCCCAGGCACCTAGCTCTTTTGTTATAGCAATGATAGCCCATTTGACTAAATGGTATTTTTATTTTTTCATAGATCTAGTCCATAAAAACTTGAAGATTTTTTTATTTATAGTATGTAATATGGATATAGGTGTCTCTTCCAAGGAAATCAATAAATTGGGATGTTTTAGAGCATTGAATTGATCAATATCTGTCTTCCACCCATGGATAGCCATTTTAAACACCAATGGCTAATGTCTTCTTAAATTTTTTTAATTAACCAATTCCAATCATTAATAGTGTATTTGTTTGGTTTTAAATAATAACCCAGATACTTTGTATCTTCCTCAACAACTCTAAACTCATAAGCAAAGTTACACCTGAACATTTCCAAATCGCTTTCCAATAAGCCGTGATGTAAAAATATAGACTTCTTCTCACTTATAAACATGCTTGATGTTTTGAAACTATGGGATCCTCTTCAACTATGAAATTTCAAAAATATTGTGAACTTAACAAACTTCATTCTTCGATAGCCCAAAGATCATACTTATCTGTATCAAATGGATTCCATAGTCCTAGTGGTGTCAATAGATTTCCTACCTCTTCAAGTTCTTCTAGTATTTCTTCTGGTAGCTCTATCATCTTCAAGATTAGATCTTCTCCAATTTGATCTATGTGCTTTCCACTTTCTGAAAAGGCTTACCCAAAAAAAAAAGCACTGATTAGGACATACTCTCTAATACCATGTTAAATATTAAAGAAGATAAATAGTAAAAGATGGAACAGAAAATGGGCATATTGATTGCGACAATGGAATGCCTTCTCATTATTAGTTAAATGTATATATAGGACTACATAACAACAAAACCATGGGTAAATACCATGATAGGTAAGGTGACCAAATCAACTACTCTACTAACCAACTAATTAATGCACAATTGACCATTGTGAACCACTAAGATTACAATTATTAACATAATAAACATATGTATACTCTTTGCATATGTGCCAAAAAGGAATGGCTAATCCCATTTATTGACACAATTGTAGTATATTGATTATTTTGAATATGAATAGAAGGTTGGTCTCCTTAAAAGAAATCCAATGTCTCAATTATTCTTTAAATGAGTACTTATTTTGAAATCCAACCTCAACTACTCTTAAAAATGTACAGTACATATTACTTATTGAATGATAGAGGTGTAAGATACATGAACCTATTATTATGTTCCCGACAGGGAATATATATGAATCGCTTAGGTCAATTAACTCGACATACATATTTAAATTTTTTAGTTTTCAAATGTTTTTAATATAGTTTCATTAAATTTTATTTTTTGAATGATTTAAATATTGATTTAACTTAATTTCTATTGGTCTTTTTTAGGTGACGTTTGCTTAGGTCTTTGTGCCCCAAGACCCAGTGGGGGAATTATATAATCGACAATGTTTAGTAATTTGTGCACTTAAAATTTCTGTTTTTTATGTTATAGTTTTTTCCACTTTGCATAAAGCTTTTATGCCACAACCTTTTTATTGAGAAACAACTTTTTATTTTCTACAACTAACATCTTCTCACATGGTCTGACTGCTAACATCCTTGACTGTGCAGTCATTCTGGGTAGCTGCTCTACACACAATGTTAAGGTGGCGATCAGGTAAGGTTCTAATGTGCAATGAATTGTCCAGGAATAATAATAGTAGAGCTTATGAACTTTGAAATGACAGGTTCCATAATAATAATGGAGCTCAAGAACTTTGAAAGGACATATCCCTGCTGTAATTTGCAAAGGTTTCAAAGACTCAAAGTTCTCTAGTTAATTGAAATATTGATGATTTGTTTTTTTCTACTTTGGAAATATAATTTTTATAAAATTATAATTTTCATTTATTTAAGTTATTACAAAAGTAAAAGTTCAGGCAACTATGGGATAATTTAAAGTTGCTGTGGGTACAATAATGATGTAATGGAACGTTTTCATAGAATAATTGAATGTCATGGGCCTCACCACCGTTCTATTGATATGCTTCTTCGTCTATCCAATCCAATACTCCAGCAATCCACTGAACTAACCCCCTCTTCCTCTCCTAATTTATATACATCATATATTTTCCTGAGTGTTTTTCATCTGTGCTCGCTGACTGCTCTTCATATTCGTACTCTATTCTTCTTGTTTACTGATACTTTGTAAACAAGAAGGCAACACCATAAGCATCACGATCTTATGCTTTGCAATAGCCATGGCCGCCTTGGATCTTGCGATTGGAACTGCAGGCAACACCATAAGCAGCACGATAACCAACGTGATTATTGATCCACTTATTCAACAAATAGATGGTGCAATTCATTTGGATGAAAACAAAAATCTTCTAGAGGCTCAGTTAAATCGCATGAAGGGCCTCGTACTCGATATTCGAGATCAATTCCAAGATCAACAAAGGGTGCTTCCAGCAACGGTAAAGAATTGCTTGCAAAGGATGGAAAATGAAGTTGCAAAGGCAAGACAACTGATCGATTGCTCGCTACAGCTGCAGCATTGTCTTGATTGCCTCGGTTGCAAGCCCAAACTCGCCAGGAAAATCAGACAATGGAATACTAATTTTGAGGAGCTCTTTAGAGAGGTTCAAGCTGACATTTCTGTCTTTCACAACGCTTGAGGGATTGTCTCGTTTGCATCGTATCATGCAGAGCTATTACTTCAACATGGACCAGATTACGGCTTTGTCGGTGAGAAAAATAAGGAGGCAGAGATACAACTAAAAAATGGCTCATGGAAACTCCCCAAGTTGGCTTAATTAAGGTTTGGGGAATAGGCGGTATTGGAAAAACCACATTGCTCAAAAAAGTCTACAACTACTTTAAGGTCAGGAACATTTTTGATGTTGTCATTTGGGTCACTGTGTCTCAATTTTCTATTTTAGAGTTGCAGAATTGTATTGCTCAGACAATCACTTTAGACAGTAGTTTTTTCGGTTCTAATGCTGATATAAAGAAGATGAAATTGTCTGCACATCTCAAGATTAGGAAATTTTGTCTTGTTTTTAGACGACATGTGGGATCCATTGAATCTGAAACAATTAGGCGTAGAAATTGGCAATGGAAAAGGAAGCAGAGACATATTCTCTACTCGTAATGGAGATCTGGTTCGACAAATGAACACAGAAAAGTCCTTACAATTGCAACCCCTATCACTAGAGGAAGCATGGGAGTTGTTTCACAATGTAGCTTTCAAAGTTGGGCATCTTCCTAATGGTATAGAGCATATTTCCAAAAGAGTAGCCGACGAGTGTAAGGGTTTTCCCTTGGCAATAAATGTAATTTCCTCAACAATGATTGGCATCACGGCTGTAGATTAGTGGACACTTGCTTTAAGCCAGATGCAAACAGTGGATCCGAATTTTCCAAGAACTCATCCTCACGTTGAATATGAGTTGTATCACATATTGAGATGTAGTTATGATTGTTTGCCCGATGCTGGCTTGAAGAACTGTTTTCTATATTGTGCTATGTTTCCTGAAGATAAAGACATTGAAGTGGACAAGTTGGTTGGAATGTGGATTGCAGAAGGGATTGTTGAAAGCAAAAACCCAGCGATGTTGGAGGAGACAGCGAAGAGTTATATAAGATTGCTTGTAGATCATTGCTTGTTTGAGGAAGAGCGCTTTCCACAGGGAATAGTTTTCTTAAAAGCTCACGATGTTCGTAGGGATATGGCAATCTACATATGAGAGAAGGAGGAAAATTGCTTATTCAGGGCAGGTCAAATGCATGAACAATTTCCTTTGGAAGTTAGGGAGAATTGTAAAAGAATGTCATTGTATGATAATAATATTAGATGTCTCCCACAAAAAGGATTGAAATGCACAAAACTGGTAAGTCTAATCCTCAGAGGAAATAAAGAATTAGAAGAGTTTCCAGAGGAATTTCTTATCAACTTCACTTGCCTCAAGGTGTTGGATTTATCTAGAACTAAAATAAAAGATTTTCCAACGTCATTGTGGCAACTTGGAGGTGAATTCATGGGTAAACGCTACCCTACAGCTGCAATGACAACTAAGGTCTCTTTGATTTTTATTGATAGAAATTATTAAACTGTCATCCAAATTGATAATATAATGACAGCTAAGGTCTCTTTGATTTTTTTTGGTAGTCACTTGTCTTCTCAGGCATGGAGGCCAAGGTCTCGAGGCCGGGTGTCTTCTGCGCTACGCAACCTACTCGTTTTTCCAGACTTGTATGAGTTTTCTAGTTTTGTCGTAACTATTTGCTGTTTGATTCTCATATATCATGTCTGTTGATTGTCTTGATTTCATTTTAAACGCAGCATTGCCTAATTTGACAACTAATCAAGTTTCAAGTGAGTTCAAAGGTGGTTCAAGGTCAACGCACACCACAGTTTCTTAATTGTGTTAGTAGACTCTACTCTTGATGCTGGCGACAACAATAACATCAATACACCCACGAAGTGCAACTTCCTGACATCAATACACCGACGAAGTGCAACTTCCTGACATCAATACACCGACGAAGTGCAACTGCCTGCCTTAAGGCAGAGAATTTCCTGGTGATACCTACTGGACGCTTCTCTAATGGAAAGCTTAATTCATATCTCTTGGGTATAACCTCCAAATACTCAACATTTATATTTCTGTATGCATTCCAAGGATTGATTAGTTTTTCAATGAAAATAGGATGTTGCGGGAATGAATTTTTTAAAGTTTAGATTAATGGACAGTAGTTATCTTTAAGCATGTTATCAGGCATGTGAATATACAGTTAGGGCTATTTATGTATCTTATGAATATATAGTTACCCATTTGAGCATTGGCTCTGGAATGATTTTGTTTCAATGAAAATAGGATGTTGCAGGAATGTTTTAGGGCTATCTATCTCAGAGGTTTCTGTTGCATGTGACTTGAATGAACTTGGGTATTTTGTGGGTATTCTTTTATATAATTTGAGACTTGGTCCCCAAAGGCCTTACCTTGTTGGTTGGTTCTGACTTGGTGGCAGCCATAACTTTGAAGAACATATTATGTCTCTCTTTCTCACAACTGAAAGGTCTTACTGGGTTGGGTTGGTCCTCGCTGATTTCTGGATTTGTTTTTGGATTGAAATACTTGTGTAAGGTTGACTTCCCTTTAACATCTTCAAACGCCTGAATATATCTTGGATCCATATCCTATTAAAATATTTGCCTCTAAACTTGGCACTTTGGATTCCACTGTACTTCTATGGGCCTGATTAGGTTATTGGTTCATATTTGTTTGTTTCGTAAGGTCCCTTAGAAAGTCAGTAAAAAAGGCTAGTCTCTGGAACCTTGTCGAGTATTAAAAAGTATATGGGTTTTGGGTGGTGAGGAAGACTCTAAGTTTTTATTGTTGTATGTTTTGAAGGTCATTGACAGAGATATATAAGAATCAGCCCCAAGAGCTTGCTCAAAGGAGGTGCTTCAACCTGCCATCGTACTCCTGTATCAGAGAGGGGCCTGATCATGCACCCAGATTTAAATCTACTGTTAATTTCAATGGAGAATTCTTTGAGAGCCCAAATTATTGCAACACATTGAGAAAGGCTGAACATGTTGCTGTAGAGGTGGTACTCAATACTCTTTCTCAGAGAGGACCTTCCCGAGCTCTTGTTGTAAGAATCCTGGTATGATATTTGCTTTGGTAGTGTTTTGAGATTTATTTTCTGGATGATCTATTTCCCTTTGGTGGGCATTACTTCCATTTTACAATATTGTTTTAAAGTTTGACTTTATATTTGACCATTTCAAGGTTTAAGGTTTAGCGGCTTGCTGTATTAAAGGTGCGGGCATAATTTTTGGAAATGACTGTTTTATAGGTCATTTTTATGTCACAAATTTTGAGCAAATGCAGATGAATTGTAAAAGTATGAAACATGGTTTTTTTTGGAACATGTCTATTTAGGTGACACATGTATAAGTTTATAGAAATGAGTAACATTTTGTGTGTCGTATGTGGTTATTTGAGACTGATTTTTCTAGATTTCGTAAATCACCAATCTGGGTTTGAGAGCGTTTGATTCTTGAAGTTCCATATCTTTTGCATCTATTGAAGATGTATTTTGTTTTTAGTTCTATGCTTAACAGATTTGTTTGTTTAGTCGATGGAATATTTTGATTCCCCTTTGGTTCTAGATCAAAGATTTCTTTGTTTAGTCGATGGAATATTTTGATTCCCCTTTGCTTTTAGATCAAAGAGATGTATTACATCTTCTATATTTTGTAAAACATAGATGAAGAGAGCGGTTAGAGCATTATGAGTTTGGTTGTATACATTTTGTAAGGAAATCCTGTGGAATGGATTTTTGCCTGTATGATATAAATAATTTTTATCATTTTTTCTTTAGTTGTGTTCTTTGTAATTCTATTTACTATTTCTACTTATGTAAATGAATGGAAGACTCTTGTAATAATGGAATCACTAACTGGTATATTCTAGAAATAGTGAAATGCTCATTGTTTATAGCCTATTGCCAGTTTTCATTTACATATTGTGATTCATTGGTAGAATGTGTTTCTATTCAATGAATTTTCTGTCTATTTTTTAGTGGTGGTGAAGCAGTTTGTGAAACCATTTCCTGTAAGTGTGTCTTTTTTCTTTCAGCTACCATTATTAAATATTAAGTATTTGAAAGTGTAAAATTCTCATGACTTTATTTCAGAAAAGTCGTACAATCTAACCAAATATTCTTTTACTGGTTTCTATTATTTTCCTTAAGCAAATTGTCCATTTTCGGATAAGGGAGCCAAATTTCCTTTTTACCTCAAATAATTATGAATAAAACTTTTAGCTTTAAGAAGCAAAACGTTGCAGTTATAACCATGTTATGCCATGCCTCACGGCGGGAGGGGAATTAAAGAAAGAAACAAATTCACACAATTGAATATTTGGTCAATATGCATAGCTATAGAATATCTTTCGATTCATTCAACAATTCATTTGTTTTGTTCCTTTTGCTCTCACAAAACAAAAAATTAATTAATAGTTTTTAAATTAATTACTACTTTAAAAAAGGGAATGTAATGATTAAAAAAGGGAATATAATGATAGCCTCCTCTTGAAAAATCAATTTAAATGTTTGCAATGTTAGTGAAAATGAGTGTTAAAAGGTATTGTGAATATTAGGGTGAAGAGATTTTGGGTATCCATTTATAAAGTGAATGAGAGTTATATGTAACATTATAAAAAATAAAAATAAAAATAAAAATTATTTTGATAAATGAATTGGAAATTTTAATAAGGTTTATTGTTGATTTTTGTAAATATATTTATTATATTGATTTTATGCCAAATTAAAAAAATTGTAGATTTATTTTGATGTTAAACTTAATATATTATTTAAATTATCTAAATTTTTATGTACATTAAGTGTGTTTATTTATTTATTTTTGGAAAATGTCATATTTTTAATATGACACTTCTTAAAATGAACAAAAATTTTAATTATAAAGATCGTATATGGAGTGGTGTCCTCACTTTAGTTGCCTTTCTTTTTCCTTTCTACCCTTTCTTTAGAGGATAAGTTACTTTTCAAGCCCAAATGTGCAACTCCAAGAGAGAGGTGGGTACCATTTTAAAAGGAGAAGTTGGTTTCTAACTTTGATAGTGAAGGAATTAACTTAACCACCCAACAAGCATCAACAATTTATCATCTAGCTGATAAAAAATGGTTCATCCCCACTTTGTATTTAGGCTTGTCTTTATGTCTTTCATGGCCTATTTCAGATAACCACCCAACAAGCATCAACAATTTATCATCTAGCTGATAAAACATGGTTCATCCCCACTTTGTATTTAGGCTTGCCTTTATGTCTTTCATGGCCTATTTGAGAAGTAGAAGTCTTCTCGCAAAGCTGGTAAAGCTCATCCTCACTTTGGATCCATTGAAATAGAACTTGAGTCTAGAGTCTTCTAAGTAGTCAAATCTCTACCATCCTCAAAAGGATGCCTAAGTAGGCTATACAACATGTATGAACTATTTTTATTGAGTTTTTAAGTAGGCTATAACTAAATTTAATCTATTTTTATTGAGTTTTAGTTTTTTGCGGAGGCAATTGCAAACCACAAGCTATCACAAATACAATGTCGGGGACATTGCCACTTCGTGGCTCTTGTTATTATTTAATTATTTCTTATTGAATAGTAGAGAACAAAAATGTCCATCCTTGTTGTACCGTGTGAAAACTTAAAACTCCATCTATTTTTAAGATCACCTAAACTTTATTCCTTACTTCACAGATGAGAGCTCCAATTAGTCTTAATTTTATGACGTGACCTAGAGCACGGAAAGATCTATCTTTTCTTATGATATTCTGTATTCTTTTCTTATGGACAGACAAGTCTGGACCGAGATAGCCAAAACCGAGCCGACTAAACTTGAGTTTAGGGCTCAGTCGAAATTCAAATTTTCACTTTTTACTTTTCACGTCGACCACTTTTCTTTTTCCACGAGTCGGGTGAAACTTGTCTATGTCCGACTAGACAAGTTTATAAATTTTAGTCGGTCCTTCACTCGACTAAAATTACTTCGACTTACTTGTCCGACTGATTTTTACCTCGACCACTTTTACTCCGACCAAGTCGGACCTTCGACCAAGTCGGCTCTCCGACCAAGTTGCTTTGGTCGAAATCTGCACGATATGTTTCTTAGTCTAAAGACTTAAGAAATTACAAATGTTTTTCACCTGTGAGTAAAATGAAGTAAAATAGACAGATTTACAAATCCAAATAACTTATGAGAAACATGTGCCAAATATGTAGGAAGAATTGAGTCGACCAATGTGCCGTAAAACCTGGAACTTTCACGCAGTGAGATTTTTATGGGTTCTTGTTCTTTCACTTAACAGTAACTGTAAAAGACATTTACAGATGTAAATCTGGAAACATGTGTGGCCAAATAATCATGCATTCAACCACAAACTATTTCATATATTAACTATGCTGAAATAACAAAATACTACAAACTTGTCGGTTACAAAATGGTCGGTCCAGACTTGTCCGACCAGACTCGTCGATCTACAGAGCTTGAGCTCGTCGACTAAATTGCATGTACAGAAGCTTGAGCTTCAACTGTTCTTTCTCACCCTGAGTTCCTCTGCTGTCTACTATCTATCTGTGTTCTTCCTGTGTTCTCTCTGAGTTCAACTGATTTACAAAATGCTTCTTCTATTTATAGGCAACCTGAAGATTGCTACAGCATAGACCGACTTACTTGCCATTAAAGACTGTAATAACTATCTATCTAACAACTTAGCTTCTGAAATAAATTCGACTGCTTTACAGAGCCGAATTGTGGACTTTTCCTCCTTGTCAGACTGACAGACAAGATTTCGACTTGTACGGCCTTTGACAAAGTCTGCTGGAAGTTGCGTACTGATCTGCGAGTAATTACGTTTCTCCAACATTTAGGTCGTTAGGCATTATTTCTCTAGAGTGTTTTGGAAAAACACTAATCACATTCGTCGTCTGTCTCTTTGACGAATTAATACTCGCCACATGTCTATACAACATGAACAGTTATCAAGTCCTGATGATGCAGGATGTCTCTGTGACAAGCATCGTTCAAAGTTTCAATTTCTTCATTTTGACAGATTTTGGGAGAGACACAGAGGCACATCAACAATAAAATGGGCCTAGGCTTGAGCTTGTTGGCAGGGAAACGTTTTAAGTGAAATTGTCAAGAAGACCAGACAAAAATGTGGGGTAGATATTACAGGGTTCCGTTTGCCCCATATTGATTGCGCTTCTCTGCATTTTGAGTTTTTGCATTGGTATGCTCTTCGGTTGATACGAAAGGCTCAGATTATATTGGAAGTATTATGTAGCTAATTGACATGGAAAACTATATTTATGCAAGTTCTTTTAAAAATGCATAACAACTTATGTTGTACATCGTTGAATCGTTTTGTAAAAGTAATGGAAGCGTTTAAAAGAACGTTTAGTTCCCTCGCATGATTCGGGAATTGTCAACATTTTCTGAACAAACAATGTTAAAATGTATTTATGCAAATTCTCACTTCTTCACGACATGCATGCCAAAAGATACAATTTATGAACAAATGTACGAAGTTTGATTTCAAGGACATAAAATTTGAGGTTATTGTCCTGTTTTTAGCTTTGATACTTCAGATTAATTTTTTAGACTTATTCTCCATACAACTGACACAAAATGAACATATTTATTCAAAATATTTTCAAGATCCATAACAAAAAACAATTTTTGCGGGAATATCCAAAAATTAAAGCTTATGGTAAAACTTCCAGTTCTTTGACACAATTTAAGCACATTCATAGGAACATCTATGCAAAACTCCTGCCATAAATTCTAAAATAAGACAAAGTGTGCTTCGTCTGGGTTAAAGAACCTAGGATTTGATTTTAGTTGCTCATGTTTGGCTTCGTTACTCCGTATTTCGTCTTCTTTCATCAAATTTTGCAAGCTCAATTCAGAGACTCTCTATTGCGGCTTCAAGTTGCAACGATGTTGAATACGCCTTAAGTCCAGTATTTTGTCAATCAAGATTGAAAGTTTGCTTGTTCGCAACTCTTTCTCGTTTTGTGCATGGACACGCAATAGCGATATTAGATAATTTCCCGATAATCCGTAAGCAACGTGTATCAAATAAGAAAAGAGAGGAAAGGTTTTGGACTTGAATATCTTGAATCCTTTGATGTCTGGTGCATTCTGTTTGAAGCAACCTAGAATCGAATCGTTTTCGAAAATCCGTTGAAGATAAGATTGCATGTTGTACATAGAATCTCGTTTTGGTGAATGCTTAGCTGTTTGATCCCTCGTTTCTGCATTAAATTTTCCGAGGGGATGTTTCTGCGGCACTGTAGAAGTGTAGATGGGAAGAAAAGAGGGTCTCCAAGAAGTAAGCACACTATTTTTTATGCAAGAATATTTTTGATTAAAGTTTAGCAGGAGAGAACAGGATCCCTGAAATGGATAAATCAGACTCGGAATATCGAAGAAGTTATTCTAGGAAGTAGTGCAGGGTCGATTGGTCCAAAAACCCAACAACCAGATGTAGATTATTCTCCATCCTGTTCTTCGTTTCAACAAAAACAACTCAGAAAAAATAAGGCTTTCCTACTGGACATTGTTGTGATCATGGATTGCAGTATATTTAATGAAATTCTCAGACAAAAAATCCCATTCCACAAAATATTGTGTAGTACTAAAATAGATATTATAATTGCTTCTCCATTTTCATTATTCAAATATAAATCTCGAAATAAAAAGTTCAAATGCATGTTATATTGTGTTTATTAACTTAAACCTCGATAAAAGTCTTCTCCCATAAATTGTCACAGAAATTTCTCCTGTCCCTGTGATAAATTCCCATCGCATGTCAATTAAAACAAGGCAATGAAAGAGAGGTCAAGAAGATCAAAACCCAACTCACCGGAATGGATTCTGCAGGCAAAATGATGCCAAAAGAAAATCAAATGTGAGCGGAGTTTACAGATATGAGTGCTCTTGGTGCCCCTTTAGGCCCAAACTCTACTTCCATTGGATCCATTGGTCATGGGTTCCAACTACTAGTAGATAAGGATCCAGATATTTTCAAAGGTATCGAACCTTGCCCATAGTTCAAGGTTTCGTGTAAAGGTTTCTAGAGTAGTGGATAATATCTTTAATTCTGAAGTTATGATGGACTACAATAATTTAAGAATTTTTCATAAAGTTAAGAAAATGTTAATATTATAAACATTAATATTGTTTAAAAAATAAATAAAAGACCTTAATAAATATTGATTAATGTATGGTATAGAATAAGTTTGCATAATACCTTAATTCCCAATTTTTGCCTAAATCATTTAAATGAATATGTTTAAAGAATTCTATTAAAAGTTAATAAAAATTTAATATTATTTTAAAAAATATAAAAAATATTTATTAATTTTAATAATATAAATATTTTCAAAAATGTTTTAGAAATAATAAATTTTGGTTAATATAAATATACCATGCCTCTTTTCCATCTCAAAATGTAGAGTGTAAGTTAGGTTCTTCATATAATGATGATATTCATAAATGAATGATGCCCATGTTGTTTGCATGTACAATGTGGGTTGATGGTCCTATGTTGTTTTTTAATGTTGTTGGAATGAAATTGGTCCATCTTGAACTTTTTACGAAATTTTAAGGGAAGAATAAGTAAATATAAGTAAATACGAGGAGAGACCATTACTCTAGGAGAAGAAACTCTGGAAACCAGTGGACATTGAAAATCTCGGATTAGGAGGACACATGGAGATAAATCATTATGTGAAGGGACGACAATTATATAGAGTGTTTTTTAAAACACATCTCGCAAAAAAAATACCGTTTTCATATATTCACATGACCTTTAAATTTAAGTGTGAGGAGTCCATGATGGAATGGCTATGTGACTCTTAAACATGTAATTTGTTTGCACTCACTTAATAATTTTGGAAACTTTGGATGGACTACGATCTAAGTCAAGAAACTCAAAAAAATATATTAAAATACAAGAATATCACTATATAGAGTAGTCAAATCATCGAGATTATGTTGCCAAGTGTCCATATTGATCCCGTTTATGTCTAGTTTTTATGCAAAGACTTATTTGACCCTACCCAAACAATATTTTTTTTCACAACAATAATGTTTCCCTAACATTCCCTAATTATTAAATTTCCTCAAATGTTGTAAAATCTTGAGATTATTGTTCATTTTTATGGCATAGTCGATAATGGAATCCAAACCCTTCAATGCGTCTTCATAATCCTAGAAATATCTAATAATTTGAGGTTTTCTATATAGATAGAAGGGCCTCTACTCCATTGTATCAATGAAACCATGCAGCCTAACTCTCTCCCAATACATGAAGTATTCCATATTATTGTTGAAGTGGTGTTGGAATGTCTGAGATGACACCCCTTGGAGGAACTGCATGAAAAAAAATCGGATAACCTCCTCCCTACAGTGTAGGATTGAAACACAGATGGCGACGAAAGCCTCTGGAGTACTCAAAGGTTTTACAGGGGCTTTGAAGGGATCATAAAAATATTCCTTACTATAACAATTATGAGCTTTGAATTTTTAAAGTATGAAACTATTCGCAAGCACTTCATACTTTTCTCATATTTGTTTTTTTCTTCGTGCAAATATCGGGGCTCAAACATAGATAGATTTTTATGGAATAATCATGTTCTCACTTTCTTCATTTTGAGTTAGCATAGATCAAGGCTCAAACAAAGATCAAATTTTATGGAGTACCCATTGCGTAACGGCCTCTCAAGGTAATTCCCCTTGCATCATTTTAATAGCTGAATATTCGGACTAGGGTATCTCTATTATGGTTGGGTCATGCCTTTATAGAATATCTCCTAGATTTTCCAAATACTTTGGTGCAATATCCTACCTAAGCTATGATTTTTTAAACCCTAGATGATATATCAATTGTAGTGTTAAGTGTGCTAGAGGGAGTTGTGACTTTTAGGGTGACTATTTGTGGTTTGGGATGAGTATCATTACTTCTATCCTAATGAGATCTTCTAACTTGGTGACTTGGTTTTATTTTTGTGTGAATCTAACCTAAACCCATAGAAATTTAACCTTCTCTCTCTCAAAGTATCACTTATGACATAGTGTCCTTATAGTGACAAGAGCTGACTCAATATGTCTAAATATAAGGCAGATTCAAACAAGATCTATTTAACATGTGTTCTTTAATTACTATATATTAGTTTAATTGTACTTTTGTTATTGTTTATGTTTTGTTTATTGGAAATGGTAATCCATCTCAAGGACCAACTTTAATGCAGTGACAAGTAGAGTGTTAAAGTTGAAAGAGATGAAAATTATGTTTAAGTTTATTGCAGCAGCACTCTTCTGGATCTAGATATTTTTTTTATATTTTTATGCATTAAAGCATAACTTTTGTTTTTTCTCTCTATTAACCCTAACCTAACTCATACTTTCGCATGCGCTTCCCATAGCCACCTCCTTCAATTGAGATAAAAAAGGCATCTTAAGAAACTTTAGCTTTGGCAAATACTCAATTAACCAGGTGGATCTTGGTCAAATTGACCAAGATAATGATGTGTGATGTCCTCTCTCCTATTCATTTATTTCTAGGTTGTTTCTCAAGGGACTGACCACCCCTTCATGATGTCACCTGAACCTAACCCTTAGCTACATTGTCGAGGACGAGAGGATCACATCATCAGTTTGGATCTTCTCCGTATACGATGATGATGATATATATATATATATATATATGTATATATATGTATATGTATATGTATATGTATATGTATATGTATATGTATATGTATATGTATATGTATATGTATATGTAGTATATGTATATGTNTCAAAAAATCCAAGTAAGTTGAGGGATGCCTGATTTTTCAGGTTTCTATTGCATCTAACGTGCACAAAAAGGTCCCTCATCTTCTTGCACACACCCATATGTATATGTATATGTATATGTATATGTATATGCATATGTATACCTTAAGAGAAAGAAATTATTTAAGTCCTTGGATGACCCATAACTATGTTGTTGTATGTCTTT
Source organism: Pseudotsuga menziesii (assembly GCA_001517045.1). Lineage (NCBI taxonomy): Eukaryota > Viridiplantae > Streptophyta > Pinopsida > Pinales > Pinaceae > Pseudotsuga > Pseudotsuga menziesii. The sequence goes on along the minus strand of LPNX010789960.1, from coordinate 133,100 downwards.
TATTGGGCCATGACCTTGTCTCGAACTGATAAACGTTGGATGTAGTATTTTAGGGGGATATTTAAGGGTTTCTTCCTATTTGGATACTACATTAATCCTAGACAATCATTTGTTTTGTATGCCTTTTGGACTTGACATGGATGTGGTTATATTCTCCTAACAGGTTGTGATTGTTTGAATCTTTTTCATATTGGGTTGTCTTTATTCTAACCAAACCATGAATGTACATAATATCTCATAGATTGTCCATGGAATGTGGTGAACTATACTACCTGAGCTATGTCTTTGTTAAACCCTATACGGTAGTTCAATAGTAGTGTTTGGTATGCTAGAGGGATTTGTGACTTTTAGGGTACCTATTTGTGGTTTGGGCTGACTATCCTTGCTTCTATCCTAATTAGATATTCCCACTTGGTGACTTGGTTTTGTTGTTGTATGTATCTAACATAAACCCATAGCACTTTAACATTCTCTCTCTCAAAGTATCTCCTATGACAGTTGGTCCTTACAGTGACAAGAGTTGACTCAGTATGTCTGAGTATAAGGCAGATTCAAACCAGATATATTTAGCATTTTTTCTTTAATTACTGTGTATTAGTTTATTTGTACTTTTGTTGTTGTTTATGTTCTATATATTGGAAATGATAATCCATCTCAAGGACCAACTTTAACATAGTGACCAACATAGTGTTAAAGTTGAAAGAGATGAAAATTATGTTTAAGTTTATTACAACATTACTCTTCTGGATATAGCTTAGTTTCTAGATATGTTCATGCACTAAAGTATACATTTTATTTTTTTCTCTATGTTAACCCTAACCTAACTCAGAATTTCACAGGTGCTTGCCACACCCACCTCCTTCAATTGAGATAAAACAAATAAGTTTAGAAACTTTAGCTTTGGAAAATATTCAATTAACCAGGTGGATCTTGGTAAAATTGACCAAGATAATGATGTGTGATGTCATCTCTCCTATTTGGTTATTGCTAGGTTTTTTCTCAAGGGATTGGACACCCATTGATGGTGCCACCTACACCTAAACCTTAGGTGCATTATTGAGGACCATAGGGTCACATCATTAGTTTGGATCTTCTCTATATACAGTGATGATACACACACACACACACACACACACACACACACAGAGACCTTGTGAGAGAGAAAATATTAAAGTTCTTGGTCTTCTTTGTGCTTGGTCCTAGAGCCCTTATTGTGTGTACCTTTCATATGATGACTTTTATTTTGTTTATTTATTGTTATTGACTATACGAACTTTAGTACCCTATTCTAAGTCAACCTAATCTTATTTTTATTTTATTGGTAACTATCCTAAAACTTAGGGGTTACCTAAGAGACCAATCTAGAAGGATTGTCAAGATTATAAATTTATTTTTCACTTATCCATTTTTATGTGCCATCTAGACAAGAGAGAAAATCATATCTGATTCTTTGTTTGCTTTAGAGTTTTTTGCTACTGAGTTTCTTAATGAGCTTGCCACTTCTTAACACCTAGGGTTACTATTGCTTTGAATTGATGTCTAGGTTTCTTGCTAATATTGGAGTGAGACATGATTCTTCTATTAATGTTTTTAGTAGGTGGTGCCCTCATTACCTTCTTCCTAGGATGATTCTAAGGCTCATTTTGATTCATGTTTGTAGGATTTTTATACATGGCTTTGTCTGGGGTTCATAAACTTGATTCGTGGTTTTTTTTACCGATCAGTGGCTATGTATGCCCTCGTGCCCTCTTCGTCGCTCTAGCTAATCATTTTTCACCACGTCTGACTATCCTATATCCATCGGTTTGCAAGGTGTCCATTGTTTTTTCATTGGTGTCCATGTCACCAGTTTGGTTAACGTTGCAGTCAAGAGACAACATACCTTTTCACTATGGTCTCTTGGAGTAGAGATTCTGTATCATCCCCTAGGTAAACGTTTTCCTTCACTAAAAGCTCATACAAATACCTAAAATAGTATTTCCCATTCATCTAAGTGTCTCAATAGATTACATAGAAATTATTCAAGAAAATAGTCCCTACTATAATGTTTTCAACACTACATAAATACCAATAATAGGTTGGAAACAAGACTTCATAGGATAAATACCTTTGGAAATATATGCACTCTCAACTGAAGAGATGCCTAATCAATAGATTGATTTGATGTGTTCAACTACTTGTCCATCCTTTGATTCCATCACTGACCAAACTCCAGCCTCAAGATGTACACCTTCTTTGGAAAGGATATCGACAACAGCATTAAGCTCTCTATAGACATGGGAAAACAATATGTAACTAAACTATTTTCATTTGATTTACCTGATGTTTGAGAGAAATAGGGAAAGTAAGGTCAACTTTTGATGAATCCTTGTGTTCTATTGAGGGATTACCGTGACACGTTAATTAAAGCTTCTATGGAAGGGTTGTCCCTTTATTTCCATATTATGATATGAAACTTTGGTTGCTAATGTTGGCTTAAGCTTCTTTAGTTTCCACAACATTGTAGAGTTGAACGATCTAGGAGTTACAATCTCAAAGGCAAATATATTGTTCTTGGTCTATTTTTATTGGAATGTTGTGGGGATAGGAGTAGATGTGCTTTTTACATTTACTTGTTATGCCTATTAATTGGAATGGAATTGCCCAAATATCTAAGGCAATAAAATTTATGCAAATTTCTCTCCTAGAAATATGGAAGTTCTTAATCCCATGTAGTGGGAGAGATTTTATGATATCATCTATTAGAAATTGTGCATCTTGTTAGAGTACATTCCCAGGAAAATGGGATATAATATGTTGGCACCACAAGATCTTGTGACCTATATTTTATTTGGAACGCAACACTAATTTCATTAATCATGGTCTTTTGACTATCTATAACATACGATTTTCTTTATGTGCTAGGACATTAGTAGTGTAAATTTCATTGCCTCAAGAAGAAAAAAACGCATGTTAGTCAACTAATCATTTGCAAGGGATAAAATTTCCTTGCTTCCTCATATGTGCACTGCTTCTAATTTTTTCTTCATGTTTTTCTATCTGGCATATAAGATCACCTTAGAGGTTGGGAATAATTCATGGAAACTAGATATTTAATTCATAGAGTCCAACTCCACATTTTCTACGTTGATTTTGGTTGTCTTTACTAATTTAAATTTTACTCATTCTGCTTCCTGGTATTTGTAGTTTTCCTATCAAGCAACTAAAAAATGTATTAAGAAGAAAGAAGCTAGAACAATCACTCATGTATTCACTGAATATAACCTTTACTAAAAATCATATTATTAGAGACTGGATGATATTTATTAGGTAGTCTTTGCAGGTCATTGTTGGCTCTTTTGTACAAATAAAATATCTGCTTGGATGGAGGCCTTCCCTTTCATAGATTACTGGAATCCATGAGTAAATCACCCTTGCCAAACTCTTATAACCCCTATCATATTGTTCATCTCATCCCATACATGTCTTGAATAAGCACAAAACATTAACCAAATGGCTTATTGTTTCCTCATCCTCCTTACAAATTATACATTGGCTAGGCCCTTGCTTGTTCATTATACCAAGGCAGATAAAAATTCTTTCTTTACACAAAGGCTTGATATTCCATTTGTGGTTTCCACCACATTCCCTTTATTTAGGCCACTAAATGACAAACAGAGTTTTGTAGACTTATATAGGGGTAAAAATACCATTCATGAATTTTTTCACTAGTTCAATTCATCGTCTACCTTCTTAATGCAGTTATGAATCGCTTTCAGTTTTGTTCTATAGACATCCCTTAACTCTCCTTCAACACCATAAAAACTACAGTAATGAAATTCCATCCCTACTGTAAGGTTCCTATTTTTGTAAGATTCTTTCAAGGATATAATTTAGCTATATTTTTTCTTCTAATTTCCATATATAATTCTACTTGTATACCAATATGTTTTTTCCTTACATTATCTGACTCATTTGTGATAATAAATAATGATTTTAGTTACAATCCCATCTTTGACTTCATCAAAGCTGTGCGATTCTACAACGTACTCCATGAGATTATGTAACAACAATTATTAATTGTGCTTACTCCTCAATGCAATCTTCTAAACTCAAAAAAAATTCTGAGAAATTTTATCCTTTAAATTATTAAATTAAGTCATTACATTCTGATCCATTAATTTATAAAATCCCTTTAATTATTTTAAAACAAAAATAAGTTATCTCGGGGATATTTGACAGTGGATTTATTGTTGTTTTAAATTACTATATGTTTAGTTTCAATTCCAAAGTTTAATTATGTAAATTGTTCATAATTGTTGTTTCCAATAGAGTTTTCTCCAACAATTAAAACTAGAGCAACTCATTAAAATGTCAAATAGATACAAACATCCCTTTCCATGGATTCATGTGGAACAATCCTCGATTTTTATTTTTTACTTTGTATCAACAATCATAATAAGTTATTGGATTTAAAAACAAAGTTGGAATTCAAAGAATTGATGTACAACATGAAAGGTATGGGGGATGATATGGCACAATTTACTATCGCTTATAGGGCTTGTGCAAGCTAATGCTGGTCACTTATGATGCACTCATTGCAATGGACTTCTAGTAAAACAAAAATATGAACATCGAAAAGCAATATTAGAGGTACCTACACAACTTTTTGGAATATGGCGTAAGAATATGAAACGTGGACAATCAGATTGCCTTCCAATATATATAACTTTTATTTATGGTAACTAAGTATAGATACCAAAAAATGAGGTTCTCTTAAGGTTGGTATGTTATTTTTTGCCAAAAAATAATGAATATATTTGCATTGGCCAACGCATTTGGTATGCAAATGGTGGAATTTTGTGAAAAAAGTTATATAGAGTTGTAGATAATAGGTGTGTCTAGTACAACGTTATTTTTCCATATTTATTTATGTTATATTTTTTTTTTAAAATTAAGGAAGTTAGTGACGCCCTAAAACGACAAGTTCAAGCGTTGGTCCATGACATCTTGGTCTTAACATAGTCAATGAACGATATTTTTTTTAAGATATAGGTCTTTGTGTCTTCTTGTGTGGGTTATTTTCTGTTTTCTAAATAGGTGAGCCAATCAAAAGTTATAGCCGAAGCAAATAGCCTACCTTTTGTGTTAGATTGACGTTAGTCCATTTAAAATTAAATAAAAAATAGAAAAAGATAATAGATTTAAATAAAAATTACATATTCAGAATCTATAGACAGAGTTACACTATTGTGTGAATTTTCATCGGCAGTGGACAAGTGTGGCATATGAAAAATCATGCATGAAATAGGAGAAGTGGCACAAAACATGTTTTTTGTTTCATAAGACAATCCAAACCACTTGATTTGGAAACCCGAACCTAAAATCAAAGCAGCCAAGTCATCAACCATGTAGGTTGGAAAAAAGGTGCCTACCAAAATTCAAAAGTTAAAGCAACACGTACACGCGACAAACATGCATGCGCGTAGTTTAAAACGTAACGCCTATGCCTAAAAGAGTGTTCATGCTTCCGAGTGCATACGCGTTAAACACGCATGTGCACATTTGTTTAGTATTTGAAACTTTTCTTTCATTTTATTTTCAAGCATCTCAATCCCCCCTCTCCCTAATTGTAATAATGATGATGCCGAGGAGGAGGAGGAGGAGGAGGAGGAGGATGACGACGACGACGACGACGATGATGATGATGATGATGAGAATGATGACAATGATGATGATGAGGATGATGACTATGGTGATGATGATAATGATGATGAGCATGACGATGACGATGACGATGAACAATGATTATGATGATGATGAGGATGATGATGATGACAATGACGATGATGATGATGATGATGATGATGATGATGATGATGACTATGATGATGATGATGATGAGGATGAGGATGAGGATGAGGATGAGGATGAGGATGATGACGACGATTATGACGATGAATTATGATGATGATGATGATGATGATGACCATGATGATAATGACCATAATGATGATCATGAACAATGATGATGATGATGATGATGAGGATGATGACTATGATGATGATGATGATGACGAGGATGATGATGATGATGATGATGACGACGACGATGATGATGATGAACAATGATGATGATGATGATGAGGATGAGGATGAGGATGATGACGACGACGACGACGGTGATGATGATGATTGCGATGAATATGACTATGATGACAATGATTATGATGACGATGATGATGATTACGATGATGATGATGATAATGACCATGATGATGATGACCATGACGATTATGATGAACAATGATGATGATGATGATGATGATGATGATGATGATGAGGATGATGATGATGATGATGACGACAATGATGATGATGATGATGATGATGATTACGGTGATGAGGATGATGATGACTATGATGATTACTATGATGGTCATGATGATAATGATGATGATGACGATGATGATGACCATGACGATGATGATGAACAATGATGTTGATGATGATGATGAGGTTGATGATAATGAGGATGATGACAATGGTGATGATGACGATGATGACGATGATGACGATGATGAGAATGATGATGATGATGACAACGATGATGATGATGATGACCATGATGAAGATGACCATGATGAAGATGATGAACAATGATGATGATGATGGTGATCATGATGATGAGGATAATGACAATGATGATGATGATGATGATGATGACTATGATGAGGATGAGGATGATGATGATGATGACGATGATGGTGATGACGATGATGATGAACAATAATGGTGATGATGATGATGATGATGATGAGGATGATGGATATGATGATGACGATGACAACAATGATGAAGATGACAATGATGATGATGATCACGAGCACTATGACTATGATGATGATTATTATGATGATGAGGATGATCATGATGACAATGATGATGATGACCATGATGATGATAATGAGCAATGATGATGACGATGATGATGAGGATGAATATGATGATGACGACGATGAAGACAATGATGATGATGAGGGTGAAGATGATGAGGATGAGGATGATGAGGATGATGATGATGAACAATGATGATGAACGATGATGATGATGATGATGATGATGGTGATGAAGATGAAGATGACGATGATGATGACAATGATGATGATGACAATAATGATGATGATGTTGATGATGATGACCATGACGATGATGATGAACAATAATGATGAGAATGATGGGGATGATGAGGATGAGGATGATGACCAAGATGATGATGATGATGATGATGATGATGAACAATGATGATGATGAACAATGATGATGATGATGAATATGATGACGATTATTATGATGATGATGGTGATGATTACGATGATGAGGATGATGATGACTATAATGATGCTGATGCTGCTGATGATGATGATGATGATGACAACGACAATGACGATGATGATGATGATTATGTCCATGACGATGATGTCCATGACGATGATGATGAAAAATGATGATGATGATGATGATGATGATGAGAATGATGATGATGATAACCATCCTCTTCCATTTCACTCTCTATAATTATTTGGTAAACCTTCTATCTCTGTAGTTCATAAAAACCTACTCATGACACCCATATCCCATTTAAATACCTATAAATAACTCGTACAAGGGGCTCATGTGTTGGTTCAAGGACTTGTTGAAGGATCATACAAATTAGAATGTTCAACAATATCATGATTTCTTACACATTATAGCGGTTTCTCATGGTGATTGAGCCCTAGAAGTGGTGTTTTTAATCTAAGTCCCTAATGATCTTTCTCTACCCCCCTTCTCTCCATCTCTCTACTCTCTCTCTCTCTTTCTCTCTCTCTCTCACACACATAGAACATGTCATGTTACCTTGTTTATATCCTANCTCTCTCTCTCTCTCTCTCTCTCTCTCTCTCTCTCTCTCTCTCTCTCTCTCTCTCACACACACACACACACACACACACACACACACACACACACACACAGAACACGTCAGCCATCCTTTTCCATAACGATCGAACGTGTTGTACCTCAAATGACCATGTACAAAGTAAGTGAATCCATTGTATGATTTTTAGTAACGATATAAATTTTACAGAGATATTGGTGCCCCATCTATCTATTATTGACCAAGGGATTGAGGTCATGTGTTATTAACAATAGCGTTATTTAACATGCATTATTAACCATGGATGCCACTATCGCTACTGTCATGACCAAGGCTAGGGATTCAGGCCATATGTTATAGACCATGGTCACCACTAAACCTTTGTTAAACCTTGACACCCATCCCTGGTCAGTGTTGGAGGCCTCCCTTACCCTCCACTAGCCATAGGTAATGATCCTAAGACCTCATAATGGCACCCATGGGCCTAAGAAGAAAGTAGTGGTGAATACTATATTGTAAAAATACTCATACATGTGTGAATACCAATACATTGTTGAAGAAAATTAGTCATTAAATGGTATATTAAATTTTAGTGAGTTAATGTTGTAAATGTTAGGCAGCAGTGCACATGTGTGTTTATGTGCGTACGCTTAGAAACATATGCATGATCCTATACACATGTGCTTTCACCTATTGCTAGTTAAAAAAAATAGATATCTACTTTCCTAGGTTTGCTACCAATTTTCATGGGTTTTCTACAAATTTTCATGAATTTTGTGCTCCTAAACCTTGCAACTTGGCTCACACTCAATCATGAACTGGATACTCTTTTATCTATTAGATAGAAGATCAATCTTGGAATCTAACAAACATCTTGAGTGGTCTTGGAGGTTAGTGGATAGAATCAAACTACAAGTTTTCATTGCAAGAAGAGATCATTTTGAAAAGGTATAATGAATTGTAAATAATGATTTTCATTCACAAGATTTGAGATAATTTCATTGATTTATGTTTTATCATATGCCTACAACAATTTGAGACTCTTATCTCTTATGTTTTATGTTTTATCATATGCATAAATGAAGTTATATCTTGAGACTCCTCAATTTGACAAAAAAACCTTTGAAGCAATAATGGGAAAGGGTCCATATTGAATAGTTCACCAAGTTGTCCATATTCTCTATACAAGATGAAGTATGCAATGTGTACCAATAATGATTTTCACATGAATATATTTTGATTTCCCACAAGGATGGCATAGATGAGGTTCTCTCTCAAGAATCTTCAATTTGTATAAAAACCTTAGAAGAAATCCTGGGAGAGGGTCCATATTGAATAGTTCACCAACTTGTCCATGCTCTCCTCTTCATGCTACATTTATCATAACATGCCTTTGAACTTTGTTAGATTTTTAACATTTAAGCTATATGATCCTAGGATCTTATTTGGGAGAATAACAAGCACATCAATCAAACAAAAGAGACAATGAACACAAATATTTTCCTTGGGGAAACCATAAAGGAGAAAAGCCCGCAACTTCCTCAAAGATAGAATCAACACCAAAAGTAAAACACAAAGACAGTAAGATGACCTCCTGACAGCAGTAGCCTCTCTCTTGTTCTAGCTTCTTCTCTCTCTCTTAGTTATGCGCTACAACTGAGTGTGAGTGAATGAATATGAATGTGTGATAAATAGAGAGGCTCCCTCTATATTTATACTAATTCCCGATTTGACAATAACTCACTAGGGCCAACTTCTCTAGGAGAGTCTAATAACCCTAGGGAACAATAACTACGGGAACTTTAACCCTTGATCAATAAGGAGGGTTATACTCTATGACTTTACATGACTTGTTTACATGATTGAATCTCCCAATCGGAACATCGAGGCATGACATGACTCAATTGCATTACAAATACTTCCTGGAATAAACATCGGGGTACAAAACATAAGATATATAAGTGAATACATTCTGAATTTACAAATACATCAACACTCCCTCTTAACTAGGAAGGTATTCTCTCGACACAATTCATCAGCAGAAGTCTTCTTCTCTGTATCATCTAAATCATCATATATTCATCTTCAAGTCATCTTCATCTTCATGTCATATTCATCTTCAATTCATCTTCATCGTCAAGTCATCAATTCTGGATCATCACTAGATCTGGATCATCATTGGATCATCATCAAGTCTGGATCATCATCAAGTCTATATCATCACTTGATCTGGAGCACCACTAGATCATCATCAAATATGGATCATCACTTGATCTAAATCATCACTGGATCATCATTAAGTCTGGATCATCACTTGATCTAGATCGTCACTGCTGGATCATCACCAGGTCATCATCACTGGTGCTATCTCATTTCTACTTGTCACAGGAAGTTCTATAGAGCTAACCCTTTTTCAAGCTGGTTGTAGGCCTAGCATTCATGTAGGTATTCATCGTCTTCAACACTTATATCTGACCATGGAATGAAACATGTTAGAAAGGCCCGCCCAACACTTACATATGACCATGGAATGAACAATGTCAGAAAAGCATGCCCAACACTCACATTTGACCATGGGAGGAACACATACAAAACCCATGTTAGAAAGGACCAACACTCACATCCGACCTCATGATATCAGAAAGGATATGCACTTACCTCCCACCTCATCATGTCAGAAGGGATCTCCACTTACATCTAATCTCATCATGTTAGAAAGGATTTGCACTTACATCCGACCTCATCATGTCAGAAGGGATCTTCACTTACATCAGACCTCATCATGTCAGAAAGGCTTTGCACTTACATTTGACCTCATCATGTTAGAAGGGATCTACACTTACATCTGACCTCATCATGTCAGAAGGGATCTCCACTTACATCCGACCTCATCATGTCAGAAGGGCTCTCAGCTCTGGGCTGAGTGTCAGTCCCAGACTAAAACAAATTATTGGTAACTTACCAGGTTCCTCCATTCTCCCAGAGAATGGCCTCTCAGCACTAAGCTCAGTTTCAGTCCCAGACTGAATCAATTTCCTGGTAACTAACCAGGTGTTTCCATTCTCCCAAAGAATTTCCTTTAGCACTTATATCTGATCATGTGGGAACACATCCCTCAATCACACTAGAATGGATTTGCACTGATCATGTGGGAACACATCCCACAATCACATCATAATATCTCTGCACTGATCATGGGGTAACACAAACCAATTTTATGTCGGGGTCAAAAAAGCAAATCGGGGGGGTGATTTAATATTTCGTCGGCTCCTGCAGGTGTGTTTAGGCATGACCTCCATGGAGATGACCGCCATGGGAAATCCACTCTCGGCCGCTCAACAAAGGGTTTTGCAATGTCGATGAACTGTTGTCAAGGTTGCATGGACCCTATTTTCATGTGACTTTTAACTCGACATAAATAAGAAACCAGAGTTCGGATCGATGAATCGTCAACTCCGTTGGTATCTTGGCATTTTATTACCTCTAGTGGGCCCTATTGACCATGTTTACATGGCGCAGTGACTTTATTATGCATCAGTTTAATAAACTAGTGTTTTGTTGAGTTTCTTTCAATGCAACTCTTGCATTGGTGGGTCAACTCTGCAAAACCCTCTACTGTGCTAGTATTGGTAGTGTTCCCATATCGATATTTCCCATACACACTTTCCGAATCCAATGACATGCAATATTGCTGCTCCATTTCATTTTTCACTCCCGAACCTAGAGTCACCAAGTGTCCCTAAACGACATTTTCATGCGACTTTCAAATCAACATAACTTAGAAACCGGAGGTCAGATCGACGAACCATTGAATCTGTTGGTCTCCTGGCATGCCATTACCTCTAGGGGGCATATCCACTATATTAGCATGGCCTGGAAACTTTTTTGTGACATAGTTTCATAAACTGGGGTTTTGCTCAGTTTCTTTCAATGCAACTTTTGCATTGGTGGGTCAACTCTACAAAACCCTCCACCGTGCCAGTCTTGGTAATTTTCCAATATCAAAATTTCCCATACACACTTGCTGGAGCCAACAACATGCAATATTGCTACTCGATTTGGTTTTTTGCTCCCGGACCGAGTCACCAAGTGTCCTTGAACGACGTTTTCATATGAATTTCAAATCAACATAACTTAGAAATTGGAGGTCAGAACGAAAAACCGCTGACTCAATTGGTCTCCTGGTATTCCATTACCTCTAGGGGGGCCTCACCATTGCATTTGTATGGCCCAGTGACTTCATTGTGTATAAGTTTGGTAAACTAGGGTTTCTCTCAATTTCTTTCAATGCATCTCTCGCATTGGTGGGTCAACTCTGCAAAACCATCCATTGTGCCAGTATTTGTAGTGTTCCCATATTGACATTTCCCATACACACTTTCTAGAGGAAAAATCATGCAATATTGCTACTCCTTTTGGTTTTTCTCTCTGGGACCGAGAGTCACCAAGTTTCCCTGAATGACATTTTCTTGCGAATTTCAACTCGACATAACTCGACAAGCCGAGGCTAGATCGACAAACCATTGAATTTGTTGGTCTCTTGGCATGCCATTAACTCTAGGGGGACCTCTCCACTATGTTTTCATTTCCCAGTGACTTCATTGTGCATCGGTTTTATAAACTAGGGTTTTTCTCAGTTTCCTTCAATGCAACTCTCGCATTGGTAGGTCAACTCTGCAAAATCCTCCACTGTGCAAATATTGGTATTGTTCACATATCAGCATTTCCCATACACACTTGTTGGATCCAATGACATGCAATCTTACTGCTCTATTTGTTTTTTCTCTCCCAAATTGAGAGTCACCAAGTGTCCTTGAACGACATTTTCATACGACTTTAAACTTGACATAACTTAGCAACCGGAGGTCAGATCGACAAAACTTCAACTTCGTTGGTATCCTGTCATGCCATTACCCTTAGGGGGTCTATCCACTGCATTTTCATGGCACAATGACTTCATTGTGCATCGGTTTTGTTAACTAGGGTTTTGCTTAGTTTTCTTCAATGAAACGCTTTCATTGGTGGGTCACCTCTGCAAAACCCTCAACCGTTCCACCCTTGGTAGTGTTTCCATATCAGCATCTCCCATACACACTTTTTAGAGCCAATGACATGCAATCTTGTTGCTCTGTTTGGTTTTTCTCTCCCAGACCGAGAGTCAGCAAGTGTCCCTGAATGACATTTTCATGTGACTTTCAACTCGACATAACTCAAAATCCAGAGGTCAGATCGATGAACCGTCAACATTTTTGGTCTCCTGGCATGCCATTAACTCTAAGGGGCCCTCTCTGCCATGTTTATATGGCCTAGTGACTTCATTGTGCATCGGTTTTGTAAACTAGGGTTTTGCTCATTTTCCTTCAATGAAACTCTCACATTAGTGGGTCAAATCTGCAAAACCTTCCATCGTGCCAGTATTGGTAGTGTTCCCATATCGGCATTACCCATATACACTTTTCGGAGCCAACGACATGCAATCTTGTTGCCCCGTTTGGTTTTTGCTCCCAGCCCAAAACTCACAAAGTGTCCCTAGACGACATTTTCATGTGACTTTCAAATCAACGTAACTTGGAAACCAGAGGTTGGATCGATGAACCGTTAAATCCATTGGTCTCCTGTAACGCCATTACCTCTAGGGGTCCCTCTCCACTGCATTTGCATGGCCGAGTGACTTCATTGTGCATTGGTTTTGTAAACTAGGATTTTGCCCAGTTTCCTTCAATGCAACCATTAGAGGAAATTTCAACTCAAAATGGGCCTCCTAAGGAAAATAATAAAATAATAGTAAAAATAATTAAATAATATCTATTAATTTTAGAGGAAGAAAAGAAAAAAACTACTTTTTTGTTTGTATTTTCGACATATCTCCTTGTGTTTTTACTCAAACTTCGATCGGGAGAGCTCGTTGGATGTGGAATTAAATTATGCATCCAATGAGTGCCCACTTTGCATAATTTTCATGGGCCCCACTACCCTAAAAACAAGAAATACCTGAAAAAAGTGTGACATCATCACGTTTTTTTCTGGTATTTCTTGTTTTTAGGGTAGTGGGGCCCGTTAAAAGTATGCAAAGTGGGTACTTGTTGAATGCAGAATTTAATTCCACATCCAACGAGCTCTCCCAATCAAAATTTGAGTAAAAACACAAGGAGATATGTCGAAAATACGAACAAAAAAGTAGTTTTTTTATGATACCTATCCCCAAATTTACATTAATTTTTTTTAAGACCTATACGGTATTTCAAATTTAAATCAATTTCATTGTCTAACACATGATGACATGGAATTTGAATTTGGGTTAAAAGGCCCATTTTGAGTTGAAATTTCCTCTAATGTCTCGCATTGGTGGGTCAACTCTGCAAAAATCCCCATCATGCCATTCTTGGTAGTGTTTCCATATCAAAATTTCCCATACACACTTACCAGAGCCAATGACATGCAATCTTGCTGCTCCGTTTGTTTTTTCGCTCCCGGACCGAGAGTCACAAAGTGTCCCTGAAAGACATTTTCATGTGACTTTTAACTCGATGTAACTCAGAAAATGGAGGTCAGATTGAAGACCCTCGAATATGTTGGTCTCCTGGAATGCCATTACCTCTAGGGGTCCCTCTCGATCATTTTTGCATAGCCCAGTGGCTTCATTGGGCATTGATTTTGTAAACTATGGTTTTTCTCAGTTCCCATCAATGTTATTCTTGCATTTGTGGGTCAACTCTGCAAAACCATCCACCGTGTCGGTATTAGTAGTGTTCCCATATTGGCATGTCCCATACACACTTGTCAGAGCCAATGACATGCAATCTTCTTGCTCCGTTTGGTTTTTTTCTCTTGAACCGAGAGTCACCAAGTGTCCCTCAATGACATTTTCATGTGACTTTCAACTTGACATAACTCAACAACAGAAGGTCGGATCAATTAACCCAACTTCATTTGTCTCCTGGCATGCCATTGCATCTAAGGGATCCTCTCCACCGTGTTTACATGGATCAATGACTTCATTTTGCATCGGTTTCATAAACTAGGGTTTGACTCAGTTTCATTCAATGCAACTCGCACATTGGTGGTTCAACTCTGCAAAACCCTCCACCATTCTAGTATTGGTAGTGTTCCCATATCTGCATTTCCCATACACACTTTTTAGAGCCAACGACATGCAATATTGCTACTTCATTTTGTTTTTCTCTTCGTTGGTCTCCTAGCACTCCATTACCTCTAGGGGGGCCTCTCGATCGTATATTCATGGACCAGTGAATTTATTGCGCATCAACTAGGGTTTTGCTCAGTTTCCTTCAATGCAACTATCCCATTAGTGGGTCAAGTCTGCACAACCCTCCACCATGCCAGTACTAATAGTGTTCCCATATCACAATTTCCCATACACACTTGCTGGAGCCAATGATATGCAATATTTATTCTCTGTTTGGTTTTTCTCTCTCGGACCAACAGTCACTAAGTGTCCCCGAATGACATTTTCATGCGACTTTCAACTCAACATAACTCAAAAATGGGAGGTCGGATCGACGAACCATCGACTCTATTGGTCTCCTAGAATTCCATTACCTCTAGGTGTCCCTCTCCACCATGTTTGCATAGCCCAGTGACTTCATTGTGCATCGGTTTCATAAACTAGGGTTTTTCTTAGTTTCCTTCAATGCAACTCTCGCATTAGTGGGTCAAATATGCAAATCCCTCCACCGTGCCAGTTTTGATAGTGTTCCCATATCAATTTCCCATACACACTTTCCAGATCCAATGACATGCAATCCTACTGCTCTATTTGTTTTTTTCCTCCCAAATCAAGATTCACCAAGTATCCCTGAATGAAATTTTAATGCAACTTTGAACTCGACTTAATTCACATACACACTTTCCAGAGCTGATGACATGCAATCTTGCTGCTCCATTTGGTTTTTCGCTCCCAGACCGAGAGTCACTAAGTCTCCCCAAATGACATTTTCATGCGAATTTCAACTCAACATAACTCAACAACCGGAGGTCAGATCAATGAATCGTCAACTCTGTTGGTCTCTTCGAATGCTATTACCTCTAGGGGGGATTTCCACTGCATTTTCATGGCCTAGTGACTTCATTGTGCATCGGTTTCATAAGATATGGTTTTTCTTAGTTTCCTTCAATGCAACTCTTGCATTGGTGGGTCAACTCTGCAAAACCCTCCACCATTACAGTCTTGGTAGTGTTCCCATACCATAATTTCTCATACACACTTACTGGAGACAACGACATGCAATCTCGCTGCTCCATTTGGTTTTTCACTCCCAAACCAAGAGTCACAAAGTGTCCATCAACGAAATTTTCATGTGGATTTCAACTCGACAACCAGAGGTCGAATTGAAAAATCGTTGAATTTGTTGGTCTCCTAGAATGCCATTGCCTCTAGGGGTCCCTCTCCACTACGTTTTAATGGCCCAGTGACTTCATTGTGCATTATTTTTGTAAAGTAGGGTTTTTCTCAGTTTCCTTCAATACAACTCTCGCATTGGTGGGTCAACTTTGCAAAACCCTCTACTGTGCCAATATTAGTAGTGTTCCCATATTGGAATTTCCCATACACACTTGCTGAAGCCAACTTCATGTGATCTTGCTGCTATGTTTGGTTTTTCTCTCTCGGACCGAGAGTCACCAAGTGTCCATGAACGACATTTTCATGCAACTTTCAACTCGACATAACTCAGAAACCGGAGGTAGGATTGAAGAATATTTGACTCCTTTGGTCTCTTGGTATGCCATTACCTCTAGGGGGACCCTATTCACCACTTTTTGATGGCCCAATGACTTCATTGTGCATAGGTTTCATAAATTAGGGTTTTTCTCAACTTTCTTCAATGCAACTCTCGCATTGGTGGGTCAACGTTGCAAAACCCTCCACTATGCTAGTATTGGTAGTGTTCCCATATTGGCATTTCCCATACACACTTGTCAGATCCGATGGCATGAAATCTTACTGCTCTGTTTGGTTTTTCACTCTCGGATCGAGAGTCACCAAGGGTCCGTGAACTACATTTTCATGTGACTTTCCACTCGACATAACTCGGCAACCAAAGGTCGGATCGACTAATCGTCGACTCTGTTGGTATCCTGGAATGCCATTACCTAAAAACCAATAGACCATATACCTAGACTCTATGTACCTACACTACAACAAAGAAACTATAAGTTCATGCATTACAAGTAGAAAAACATAATTGTATGAATTAGAAGTAAGAACTCATACATGAATTACAAGTATATAGTCAATTAGGGTTTCATGGATTGAAAGAATTTCCCATACATGGAGATGATGTATTATTTTAGTATATCTTATGTAGAACCACTTAGACCATATACCTAGGATACAAGAGAAAATAGAAATAAAACTAGGGTTTCACAAACTACAAACCATAAACCTAAAAACTAGGGTTTATAAATTTACACATATAACTAAAAACTAGGGTTTAATGAAATATAATTTCACATACATAGAGATAATGTGCTATGTTAGTCTCACCTATGTATAAATACTTAAACCATATACCTAAGCTACAGGCACAAATAGAAAAAAATAGGGTTTCATGAACTACAAACCACTAACCTAAAAAAAAGGAGTACAAATTTACACATACATTTACAAACTAGGACCATATACATACGTAAATAACTTAGACCATATACCTAATCTGGAAGAAAAAATGTCAAGAAATCTAGGGTTTCTTGAACTACAAACCACAAACTTAAAAGCTAGGGTTCACAAATTTAGTCATAGAACTACAAACTAGGGTTTATGAAATCATTAGGTTTATATCATTATATTTGTTAGTATCACTCAACTAGAAAATAGTAGACCATATACCTAGAAGATATATATATGCACTACAATATATCTAGGGTTTCATGAACTACACACCACAAACCTAAAAACTATGGTTCACACATTGTAGACATAGAACTAAAAACCAAGGTTTATAAAATCAATAGGTTTAGATAATTAGATTTGTTAGTGTCACTCAAGTAGAAACCAATATACCATATACGTAGAAGATATGTACCTTCACTACAACAAAGAAACTAAGGATTTATGAATTACAAGTATAAACAAATAATTGTATCAAATAGAAGTAGAGACACATACTAATCCAGGAGGATATTGGTGGCCACCCACCTATTCCACTTGGACCCCAACCATTGTTTCTTTCAATTTTCTAGTTTCCTTAATTGTAGCACAATTTACTATTTTTGGCAATTTTCGGGTCCTAAACTTCCGTAGTCATTTAGAGGCCCTAAACGACGTTTTTTCGGCATCGAATGGTCGAGAAAATATGAGTCCATTCTAGTCTCAATATTTGTTGTTTATGGATGTATTCCTTGAAGATATATTTCTAATGATGTATCATGCGTGTCAAACGAGGGTAGTATGCCAAAGTTACGACCTCGAGAAATTGATGTACCAAGTTATCCAATGGGGCCCACATTCTGGCGTTTCACCTCCCAGGGTTAGATTTTTGGATGTGTAGGGTTTCCATTGTTTATCAATAATATATATTCCTTCGAGCATCATTGTAACATAGAGTTCAGAGGCATGTAGCCGCCACATCTCTTCTCAGACATAAGCTACCGGCACTCTAGCTAGTTTATTTCCATTCTGTATGTAAACAAGTTTCAGTTCTTTGATTAATGAAATGAAGTGTTATTTCCACTACATATTTCTTTCTATGGTTATTTGTGTATTTTTTTGCATTCCTGCATAAATCCAGATCAGTGCTATCAAAGCAATCTACTCTTTCTCGATCCTTCTTTGCATGTCCCCAACGAGGGCGGGGTATAAAGAGTTTGGGCTCGATCTGGTTGAACCTTTGCAAGATCATCCTCACAAATCCTGACGGCCTCCCATGAGGGACGAAAAGAAAGACGAGGGCATAGAATATCCTATCAAAATGTTGCTCAAGGAGTCCCTTGAAAAACAAAGGAACGTGATGATGGATAACTTTTCCCAGATCCTTCAACGACTTCCCATTGGTGGCGCATCTGCATCTAGCAGCCACTCTGAAGGCGCAACCCCTTTTAAGGTACAAGTAAACTTTGACATTCCCATATTTGATGGCCTAATAGATGCAGATGATGTAGATAGATGGTTGAATCTATTAGAAGGATATTTCTCGGTTAAGGACTTTTCCGACTGGGAAAATATTACTTTTTCACTACTCAAAGCCGTCCCACATGTCAAGACTAGTGGGAAACCTACTGTGAGAGAAAGGACAAGGAGGAACCCTCTCTATTATTGGATATACCCACTTGGAATTTATTCCAAGATGCCATAAAAGGACAATATTATCCCATGGGGAGCTATGAGGACAAGTACATACAATGGACTATGCTGTGGCAACAAAGATATCAAGATGTGCATGAGATGACGAATTTGTTCCATACCCTATGCACCAACTTGGGTATCAAATATTCAGAGAAACATTTGGTGCTAAAGTACTGTAGTTGTCTGCACATATACATTCGTGAGTAAATAGAGTTCCTCGACATCTCCTCATTTGGTACGGCATACCGGTATGCTGCCAAAATTGAGCAAAAATTCAAACAAAAAAAAGCGAGACTTTGGATCTGTGAATCAGAAGCAAGTGAAAGGTGCCTCCAAACCATAGAACCAAGGACACAACCAATGCATGGAGACTCAATAAAACTTGCTAAATCCGCAAGCAAAGAACAACATTGCGAAGCCAAAGAAAGAAATAGGAAAGTGGTGCGATTTCCATAAGAGCCCCACTTACAACACCAATGATTGTTGAGCAAAGAAGTCACTAGTGGCTGAGATAAAGGCTTCCGAATTAGATGCATACACTAACACTGAATCAAAACCCAAGAAGGGGAATGCCAGAGGGAAGAATATTATTGATGAAGAGCCCAATGCCACTGTTGCCACCACAAAGATCCAAAAGGAAGAACCAGAAGATTCAGAGGAGGAGGAGCATCTTTTCCACTCCTAGATGTGGGTAAAGGGTTCCCTGCTATAGTTCATTGTTGACAGTGGGAGCCAAAAGAACCTCATTTTAGCAAAGTTCGTGAAGTGGTTGGGATTTTCGACCACAGCACACTTGCATATGTACACCATCTGGTGGCTTCACCAAGGACGGGATCTCCACGTCAGCCAGTAGTGTTGCCTTCCCTACAACATCAAGCCCTTCACTAATGAGGTATTATGTGATATTGATCCTCTTGATGTTTGTGATGTAGTATTGGGTAAACCATACTTATGGAAGCGACATGATGTGTATGAGTCTCGAGCTCCCGCTGTTATTATTACATTGGGAAATAAGTTGTACAGGATACCAGAGGTACCACTTCCTGCTACTATCTCTTTGGTTACTGCAAAACAATGCAGTAAGCTCATTTCAAAAACTGGAAAATTTGTTTTCTTGATGATCCGCCCTCAGGGTAAGAAGAATATCATGGCCATGACCTTCGGACAGGGCCGATCTGCATGACAACAACAAATGGACAAGGTCATGGAGGAGTCCTGGGACATATTCACCTCACGCATAGGGGTTCCTCTGCACTATCAAGTTAAGCACCCCATTGATCTGACCCCAGGTGCACCCTACCCAATGGACTGATCTATTGATGCTCTGTTCTAAAGAATGATGAAATCAAGAGAAAAATTCAGGAGCTTTTGTAGAAGGGTCACATCCGTCCAAGTTCATCGCCCTGTGGGAGCCCGATCATGTTGGTACAGAAGCAGGATGGGACTTGGAGACTCTGTATTGACTATCAAGCACTGAACAAGATCACTATCCAGAATAGGTACCCAATCCCATGGATTGATGACCTCTTAGACCAGCTTAAAGGGGCAAAATATTTTAGCAAGATCGACTTAAATTCTGGGTATCACCAGGTATCGATCGAACCGACCGATGTGTGGAAGACTGCCTTCAAAGCCAAGGAGGGCATTTTCGAATGATTGGCCATGCCTTCTAGGATGAAAAATGCTCCTACAACCTTCATGAGACTGATGGACGACATCTTGCGGCCATTCACCGACTCATTTGTAGTAGCGTACTTAGATGACATCCTAATATTCAGCCAGAATTGGGAAGAGCACCTCCACCACATCCAACAGGTCCTCCAAACACTGCGGCAACACAAGTTGTGTGCCAATTTGGACAAATGCACTTTTGGCATGACCCAGGTTTAGTATTTGGGATACATTATTGATGAGTATGGGGTACATGTGGATATGACCAATATCCAAGTCATTCGGGATTGGCCAGTCCCAACTACTCTAATAGAGCTTCGTAGATTTCTGGGTCTTGCTAATTTCTACCATAGGTTCGTGTTGGGATTATCTCATATGACTTGGCCCTTGAGTCAAGTCACCAAGGGAGGAGCAAAATAAAAATTCTTTTGGTCAGAAAATCAATAGAAGGCGTTTACAGAATTGAAACATCGCCTCTGTTATGTCCCAGTACTCACATTACCAGACTTGCAACAACCATTTGAGATCGAGACAGATGCCTCTGACTATGCTATCGGGGCAGTCCTTACTCAACAAGGGCATCCGATGGCATATCACAGTGAGAAATTATCTGACACAGTCCACAAATATCCCACTTATGACAAAGAGATGTATTCCATTGTACAGGCTTTCCGACAATGGAAGCATTACATTTTGGGGAAGGAAATGATCATCCACACAAACCATTGACCCCTGTAGTTCATACAGACACAAGGGAAGTTACAGAATGATCACCATCAAACTGGTCCACATATCTACAACAGTTTCATTTGAATATCAAGTATAAGAAGGGAAGCACCAATAATGTTGTAGACTGTCTCAGCTGACCACCGATCGTGGCAATAACCACCGTGCTCAACTCTTGTGGGCATGAGAACTCTGATTGGCTGCTTCTCTACCAGAGCGATCTAGAATTTAGCCACACATACAGGACACTCTTGGAGGGAAACCAAGTTCCAAATTTTCACCTCCAGGATGCACTATTATGTCACATGGAACACCTTTGTGTTCCTTCAAGCGAGTGTGCCAAGATGATTTGGGAAGCACACTACAGTTGGGTCGCTAGGCATTTTAGGGTCAAGAAAATAGTGGCAGTACTATAGAACTATTTCTATTGGCTGAACCTTAGATAGGACATTGAAAAGTACATCTGATCCTACACTGCCTGTGCCATTTCCAAACCATCCATCAAGAAGCAAGTCCTCTATACTCCATTGCCTACCCCTAGTCGACCTTCGGAATCCATCTCCATGGATTACATGTCAGGAATTCCTTCTACTAAGCATAGCAATGACTGTGTGTTCATGGTCATCGACAGATTCTCAAAGATGGCCATAATGGCAACCTGCAAGAAGAATATCACAGCAGAATCCAGTGCTAAACTCTTCTTTGAACGAGTGTGGGTACACTTTGGGATCCCAAAGTCTATAATCTCAAATCGGGATAGCAGGTTCCTTAGTACATTCTGGTCTAGCCTATGGTCAATGCTAGACACCAAGCTCATAAATTCCACAGCTTTCCATCCGCAGACTGATGGCCAGACAGAGGTCATCAACTGGATGATCGTACACATGTTGCGCATGTACAACTCAAAGAATCCACGCACATGGGATGAGATCCTCCCCTATGTACAACATAGCTATAACCGAGCCCTCCACAACTCCATTTACCATAGCCCCTTTCAGGTGGGCTTGGGATTCTAGCCACTATGTCCCATTGACGTAGCCATGCCATTTGTAGCTACTCAGGCTGATTCAGCTCATGTCCAGTCTGAAGTTTCTAAGGCGAATAGCTTCTTGAGCGAATTCAGCACATTCACCAATAGGTTCATGAAATATTGGACAAATCCAATGCTAAGTACAAGCAGGGGCATGATCAGCATCGGGTGGAACACAACTTCCAGGTGGGCGACAAAGTGTGGCTACATTTGTAGAAGGAGTGCCTCGCTGGACCCTACTGCAAGATTCACCCACTACAACATGGGCCATACACCATCACCAAGGATATCGGGGACAATTCCTTTGAGCTCAATATTCCACCATTTCTTGGTCTGCACCCAGTGTTCAATGTGGACCGCCTTCGGCCCTACTTTCCACCTCTACTGGACACATCAGATGTGGTAGAACAACTCACACCAACAAAGTTAAACCTTGACTGCATGGAACAAGCTAGAACTGATCATATTATGGGCACATAGATCAAGAACACCCTCCAATAGAAGATCCATCTATATCGAGTTGTCAAAATAGGCCAACTCCTTCACCAAGGAAAGTGGCTCACCAGAGACCAAGTTCAGCAGAAGTTTCCTTATCTCATGGAGGAACTCAACACAATGGGGACCATTGCTTCCTAAGGGGGGAGGAATGATCCAGGAGGATATTGGTGGCCACCCACCTATTCCACTTGGACCCCCACCATTGTTTCTTTTAGTTTTTCAGTTTCCTTAATTGTAGCACAATTTACTGTTTTTGGTAGTTTTGCGGTCCTAAACTTCCGAAGCTATTTTGAGGCCCTAAACGATTTTTTTTCGGCATTGAATGGTCAAGAAAATAAGAGTCCATTATGGACTTAATATTTTTTGTCTATTTATGTAGTCCTTCAAGAGATATTTCTAATGATGTATCATGCGCGTCAAACAGAGGTAGTATGCCAAAGTTACGACCCCGGGAAATTGATGTACCAAGTTACCCAACGGGGCCCACATTCTAGCGTTTCACCTCCTAGGGTTAGGTTTTTGGATGTGTAGGGTTTCCATTGTTTCTCAATAATATATAGGCCTTTGAGCTTCATTGTAACATAGAGTTCAAAGGCATGTGGCCGCCACATCTCTTCTTAGAGATAAGCTACCAGCACTCTAGCTAGTTTATTTCCATTCTATATGTAAACAAGTTTCAGTTCTTTGATTAATGAAATGAAGTATTATTTCCATTGCATATTTGTTTCTATGGTTATTTGTGTAATCTGTTGAATTCTTGCATAAATCTGGATCACATACATGGATTACAAGTATCAAGCCAAGAAGGGTTTCATGAATTGAAAGAAATTCAAATACATAGAGATCAAATTCTATGTTATCCTCACTTGTTTATATACAATTAGACCATATACCTTATCTACAAGAACAAATAGAAAAAAATATAGTGTTTCATAAACTACAAACCACAAAACTAAAAAATAATGTTTACACATTTACACATATAACTACAAACTAGAGTTTTATGAAGTCATTAGGTTTAGATAATTAGATTTGTTGGTGTCACTTAACTAGAAACCAATAGACCATATATCTAGAATATATGTGGCTAGAATAGACCATATACCTATAATATATGCGTACAAGCCAATAATCATAATGTATTGTGAAAGAGGGGGGTCAAACACTATAGGATGATTCAATATTTTATTTAATGGTTGGTTGGGTGATTACAAATAACATTGGATGTAATTTTCCTTTAAATTATGCATGTGGTTGAAGCATGTTAGTGGTGTTGATGGGACATTATCATCATATCGTACAAAGTCAACCTTGTTTGCAACCAGTATACATTGACATAGACTCCAATCAATACACTTTTCATTAAGATAGGACTATCAAACTAAGAATGATTTCCATCTATGTCAAAATGGTTTCCTCATTAGGGTTAAATTTTCCCCATTTATTAACATCAACTTGTGCAATTTGTGCATGATAAACCGTAAAGAGTATTTCATTTGATTAGTCGATAAAGAATATTTGACATATAACTACAATCCTAGGAATGCTCATATATAAACAAAAAGTTACTTTATTAGAGGCCACAAGTGATGGTTAGGTAGCATTGCTGTTAGGTTTTCCCTCCTAGGTTTAGGGTTTCCTCATTGATTCTAAACCCTAGGTTATGCATACTAACCCTGAAACACCGTTTGGGTTAGGGTTTCCTCATTGATTGTAAAT
The DNA here is from genome assembly GCA_001517045.1 of Pseudotsuga menziesii. Lineage (NCBI taxonomy): Eukaryota > Viridiplantae > Streptophyta > Pinopsida > Pinales > Pinaceae > Pseudotsuga > Pseudotsuga menziesii. The sequence goes on along the minus strand of LPNX010789960.1, from coordinate 108,257 downwards.
CCTAGGTTATGCATGGTAACCTTTAAAAACTTTAGTTAGGGTTAGGGTTTCCTCACTGATTCTAAAACCTAGGTTATGCATGCTAACCCTTAAACTTTGGTTAGCATGTGCCAAAGCAACAAGTACAAGAGATCGTTAAAAATGCAAGTGATCAACAATAAAATAACAAATATGTATGTATTCAATGAGAATAAGCAATGTCAACTTCATCTTCAAATGATATAAATTGTCAAATTGATCAAAATCAATGTTTGCCAAGTAGATGTAACAAATGCAAGCCAACAACAGCCATGCTCAATATGATTCTTAGCTCATCAATACAAGAAAATTTCCAGTCAATCAAATGGTAAGAGAAGATCATTCCAATATCAATTTCTATCTTGCGAAATGAGACAATAATTACTATGTAAACACCAAAGGCGAACAAGTGCTTTCTATTCCAATTTGGACAATGAATAAGACTGTCACTCACCAATGATAACTTTCAGCCAAGTATGATTACCCCAAATTTTTACTTCCAGTAAAAGTAAAGATCCAATAGCTATGTCAATTTGAAGTTTGCAATTAGGAAGACAATTGTTAGGTAAATGCAAGTGGACTACAAGTATTGTCAATTCCAACTTGGTTAATAAATGGGACTATCAAACTAAATGTATTTTCCAACTAAGAGAAATTTTACTATGACTATCCTAAATAGTAATTTCCAATCAAGCCAAGATTGCCAACAAGTACATATATGATAGTCCTCAACATAGATGGTATCTTGTGCATGTTTTTAGAGGTATTTTTGGTATTTTAGTAGTGCAAATGTACTTATAGATCACTATCAAAACTTCTTATGTATGGCTGGAAATGTCAATGATATACACAATCCTCTAGGAATGTGAATCTATCATAAAAAAAGGTAACGTTGAGGAGGGAGAGGGTAGGTGTTAGTATGTTGGAGGATGGAGAAGGAAACAATATTACACACTCATGGAATGAGTGACCAACTTTAAATAGAATTGATTCTTATCTAGGAGTTGTTGGTAGCTAGGGTTTCAGAGATATTGACTTGTAGAGTCCTAGGAGGGATGCTAAAGCTAGAGAAGGGGTTTTGAAAGGGGGCCAAGGTATGATCCTACAGGTCGAGGATAGGAGTATGAGATGGGCTGATGCACAATCATGGACTCCTTTAAGGACACTTTAGATGCCACATAATACTAGAATAAATGGAAAACTCTGATTTTAGGTGACAATTAGGGGTACTTCCCTAACTTATTTGAAGATGAAGTAAAAAGAGAAAAGATAGGTAATTGAATCAGCTTTCATAATATATAGGGATTATGCAGAGAAAATGTGTGCAAATGATTATAAAATTAGTTTCCGTGAAAGTGGGTTTTCAAATTTTCAGCACATCTTAACATATATGTTTGTGCGGGTGCAGCAATATATGAGGTAAATGATGTCCATTTGGGACAAAATCTTGCAGACATATAAAGGACATATGGGCCTAGTGCAACACTATTTATTTGAAATTTTTCATGAATTTTTTATTATTATTATTAATTATTGAAGTCAGAAAAGCTTGAAATTAAAACCTTATGTGTGGGTGCAACACTTTAGGGGAAAAAATTAATGAAATCCTTGATTTCTTAATATAAGATCACAGAGCTTGATCTCGTCTAGTGCACCATATAGTTTTTATGGGAAATGGTGATGGAAATCAAAAGTTATATAAGAAACAATCGATGTATGTATTCTCGAAAACTAACGTATGTCAATTAGAAAAATAATTATAAATAAATAAAACATAGTTTTGAAGGAAAAAATTATATATTCAGAATCGTCATTTCATACTCTACAATATCGTACATTTTCATAAAAAAATATTGTGTATGTCATATCAAAACACGGGATCTAATCTAAGCATATTGATAGAGTTCTAAAAGACTTCAGCAATAGCCCTGGTTGATTTGTCCTAGCCAATAGGTTCGGTATTCTGAAGCTGCTTCCAAAACCAATGCCAAACCTTAATCCCGCCAAATATTTAAATTTTCAAATAACGCATATGCGATATAACGCATATGCGATATAACGCATATGCGATATAACGCATATGCGATATAGCTTAGCCATATCACATATGCGATATATCGCATGTGCGTTATATCGCATATGCGTTAATAGAAAGTATCAAAACATGAATTCTTTGATCTACTCTCACACTAAGTATCTAATGTGTCAATATGTTGATTTGATGGTTTATTTCCTTCTATCCATGAGTTGTACCATTGCATTTACTCTATTTGGATAACAAACGACAAAGTATATATATTCTCAAAAGTTCTCTTAGTTGTTCATTTTATAAACATTGCTAAGTTTTATGAGAAAGATTTAGTGGAGGGGGGACAAATTTGGGAGTAGAGAATTACTCCATTGTTCCCAAAAACCATCCCTATTATGATGAATTTCACCTCGATGGTAGTTTGATTTTGCCTCCCAATTTTGATTCCAAAGAAAAAACATGTATTTAGTATTCGAGTGTAGAACAAAAAATACATTATGTATTTGGTAAGGAACATTGATCTACGATTCATGGCTTGATAGATCTAATAGAAAATATCATAGGTGATCTACGGTTCATGGCTTGATAGACCTACCCTCATACTCATCATCATCACCACCCGCATCCTCATCATCATCATCATCACCCTCATATCATCATCATCATATTCATCATCCTCCTCATCATCACCATCAACCTCATCATCATCTTCATTGTCAACCTCATCCTCATCGTCATCATCACCCTCATCCTCATCATCATCAACCTCGATCCTCATCATCATCGTTCATCACCGTCATCCTCATCATGATCATCATGATCATCATGATCATCATCATTGTCATCAACATCATGGTCATCATCATCATCATTGTCATCCTCAACATCATCAGCTTCCTCATCCTCATCATCGTCATAATCCTCATCCTCCTCCTCATCATCATCATAATCCTCATCCTAATCATCATCACGTTCATCACTGTCATCCTCCTCGTCCTCCTCGTCCTCCTCGTCCTCGTCATCATCATTGTCATCATCATCATGGTCATCATCTTCATCGACACCCTCATCCTCAACATCATCAGCATCCTCATCATCATCATCATCATAATCCTCATCCTCATCATCATCACGTTCATCACCCTCATCATCATCATCATCATCATCATCATGGTCATCATCACCCTCATCTTCATCCTCATCCTCATCCTCATCATCCTCATCCTCAACCTCATCATCATCATCATCCTCATCCTCATCCTCATCATCATCGTCATCACCCTCATCCTCATCAGCTTCATCATGGTCATCATCACAATCCTCCTCCTCCTCCTCCTCATCATCATCATACTGATCATCCTCCTCATCATCACCATCATCCTCATCCTCACCTTCATCATCACCCTCATCCTCATCATCATAATCATCATCCTCATCATCATCATCGTTCATCACCCTCATCATCATCATCATCATCATCATCATCATGGTCATCATCATCATCATCATCATCATCATCATCATCATCATCATCATCATGGTCAGATCATCTTCATCGACAGACTCATCCTCAACATCATCATCATCCTCATCATCATCATAATCATAATCATCATCCTCATCATCATCATCGTTCATCACCCTCATCCTCATCATCATCATCATGGTCATCATCATCATCATCATCCTCATCATCATCACGTTCATCACCCTCATCATCATCATCATCATCATCAGATGCATCATTGTCATCATCATCATGGTCATCATATTCATCGACACCCTCATCCTCAACATCATCATCATTTTCATCATCATCATTGTCATCAACATCATCATGGTCATCATGGTCATCATCATCATCATGGTCATCGTCATCATGGTCATCATCATCAACATGATCATCATGGTCATCATCATCATCATGGTCATCGTCATCATGGTCATCATCATGGTCATCATCATCCTCATCACCCTCATAATCCTCATCCTAATCACCCTCACAAGCATCATCGTTCATCACCCTCATCCTCATCATCATCATCATGGTCATCATCATCTTCATCGACACCTTCATCCTCAACATCATCATCATTGTCATCATCATCATCATGGTCATCATGGTCATCATCATCATCATGGTCATCGTTCACCATGGTCATCATCATCATCATGGTCATCATGGTCATCATCATCATCATGGTCATCATCGTCATCATGGTCATCGTCATCATCGTCATCATCATCATCATGGTCATCATGGTCATCATGGTCATCGTCATCATGGTCATCGTCATCATGGTCATCATCATCATCATGGTCATCATCGTCATCATGGTCATCGTCATCATCGTCATCATCATCATCATGGTCATCATGGTCATCATGGTCATCGTCATCATGGTCATCGTCATCATGGTCATCATCATCATCATGGTCATCATCGTCATCATGGTCATCGTCATCATCGTCATCATCATCATCATGGTCATCATGGTCATCATGGTCATCGTCATCATGGTCATCGTCATCATGGTCATCATCATCATCATGGTCATCATCGTCATCATGGTCATCGTCATCATCGTCATCATCATCATCATGGTCATCATGGTCATCATGGTCATCGTCATCATGGTCATCGTCATCATGGTCATCATCATCATCATGGTCATCATCGTCATCATGGTCATCGTCATCATCGTCATCATCATCATCATGGTCATCATGGTCATCATGGTCATCGTCATCATGGTCATCGTCATCATGGTCATCATCATCATCATGGTCATCATCGTCATCATGGTCATCGTCATCATCGTCATCATCATCATCATGGTCATCATGGTCATCATGGTCATCGTCATCATGGTCATCGTCATCATGGTCATCATCATCATCATGGTCATCATCGTCATCATGGTCATCGTCATCATCGTCATCATCATCATCATGGTCATCATGGTCATCATGGTCATCGTCATCATGGTCATCGTCATCATGGTCATCATCATCATCATGGTCATCATCGTCATCATGGTCATCGTCATCATCGTCATCATCATCATCATGGTCATCATGGTCATCATGGTCATCGTCATCATGGTCATCGTCATCATGGTCATCATCATCATCATGGTCATCATCGTCATCATGGTCATCGTCATCATCGTCATCATCATCATCATGGTCATCATGGTCATCATGGTCATCGTCATCATGGTCATCGTCATCATGGTCATCATCATCATCATGGTCATCATCGTCATCATGGTCATCGTCATCATCGTCATCATCATCATCATGGTCATCATGGTCATCATGGTCATCGTCATCATGGTCATCGTCATCATGGTCATCATCATCATCATGGTCATCATCGTCATCATGGTCATCGTCATCATCGTCATCATCATCATCATGGTCATCATGGTCATCATGGTCATCGTCATCATGGTCATCGTCATCATGGTCATCATCATCATCATGGTCATCATCGTCATCATGGTCATCGTCATCATCGTCATCATCATCATCATGGTCATCATGGTCATCATGGTCATCGTCATCATGGTCATCGTCATCATGGTCATCATCATCATCATGGTCATCATCGTCATCATGGTCATCGTCATCATCGTCATCATCATCATCATGGTCATCATGGTCATCATGGTCATCGTCATCATGGTCATCGTCATCATGGTCATCATCATCATCATGGTCATCATCGTCATCATGGTCATCGTCATCATCGTCATCATCATCATCATGGTCATCATGGTCATCATGGTCATCGTCATCATGGTCATCGTCATCATGGTCATCATCATCATCATGGTCATCATCGTCATCATGGTCATCGTCATCATCGTCATCATCATCATCATGGTCATCATGGTCATCATGGTCATCGTCATCATGGTCATCGTCATCATGGTCATCATCATCATCATGGTCATCATCGTCATCATGGTCATCGTCATCATCGTCATCATCATCATCATGGTCATCATGGTCATCATGGTCATCGTCATCATGGTCATCGTCATCATGGTCATCATCATCATCATGGTCATCATCGTCATCATGGTCATCGTCATCATCGTCATCATCATCATCATGGTCATCATGGTCATCATGGTCATCGTCATCATGGTCATCGTCATCATGGTCATCATCATCATCATGGTCATCATCGTCATCATGGTCATCGTCATCATCGTCATCATCATCATCATGGTCATCATGGTCATCATGGTCATCGTCATCATGGTCATCGTCATCATGGTCATCATCATCATCATGGTCATCATCGTCATCATGGTCATCGTCATCATCGTCATCATCATCATCATGGTCATCATGGTCATCATGGTCATCGTCATCATGGTCATCGTCATCATGGTCATCATCATCATCATGGTCATCATCGTCATCATGGTCATCGTCATCATCGTCATCATCATCATCATGGTCATCATGGTCATCATGGTCATCGTCATCATGGTCATCGTCATCATGGTCATCATCATCATCATGGTCATCATCGTCATCATGGTCATCGTCATCATCGTCATCATCATCATCATGGTCATCATGGTCATCATGGTCATCGTCATCATGGTCATCGTCATCATGGTCATCATCATCAACATGATCATCATGGTCATCATCATCATCATGGTCATCGTTCACCATGGTCATCATCATCATCATGGTCATCATGGTCATCATGGTCATCGTCATCATGGTCATCATCATGGTCGTCATCATCCTCATCACCCTCATAATCCTCATTCTCATCACCCTCACAAGCATCATCGCTCATCACCCTCATCCTCATCACCATCATCATGGTCATCATCATCATCATCATTATCATCATGGTCATCATTATCATCATGGTCATCGTCACCATGGTCATCATCATGGTCATCATCATCATCATCATCATGGTCATCATGGTCATCATCATCATCATGGTCATTGCCATCATGGTCATCATCATCATCATGGTCATCACGGTCAACATCATTATCATGGTCATCACCATCACGTTCATCACCCTCATTATAAGTGTATATGTGCATGTATGTTTTATTATGTATATGTGCATGTATGTTTATGCATAATATGCATACAAAACTAGATAAGCGTATATTTCCATGGATCAAAAAAAAAAATAGATCACAAGATAATAGATCACAATGTAAATAGATCACAATGTAAATAGATCACAACGTAAATAATAGATCACAATGTAAATAGATCACAATGTAAATAATAGATCACAATGTAAATAGAGATCACAAAAAAATAGATCACAATGTAAATTTAAAACACATTTTCATTGAAAAATATATCGCATATGCGATATATCGCATATGCGTTTTGTAAATTTACATATCGCATATGCGATATATCGCATATGCGTTTTGTAAATTTACATATCGCATATGCGATATATCGCATATGCGTTTTGTAAATTTACATATCACATATGCGATATATCGCATATGCGATATATCGCATATGCGATTTAAAATTAGAAAACGTGAATGCGATATATCGGATATGCGATATATCGGATATGCGAACCTTAGCCTTGTGTTTGGGCTCGGGTTATTCCGAACGTACCATCATTAACGCATATGCGTTCTTGATTTACACTTCGGAAGTGCGTTTCTGATTTCCTAAGTGGCACCAAAAAGTGGAACCAACTTCGTGCGAGCGCCCAGATTCCAATATTAGGGTTAGGAAATGAGAGAGGAGAGGTGGCAAGGTAAGCGAGTAGGTTAGGAGATGGAGAACAGAAGAAGGGTTTGGAAGGGTAGAAAGCTAGGGTTTTATGTTAGGTGTCTAGTTAGGTCTAGGTCCTTAGGGTTTAGGTATGCAATAACAAGTCCAAATATAGGTATGACAAGTTGAGACAAGAAATGGAAGGTGCAAGGGGTGAAGGGCATCTTGTCAAACTAGAAAAAGGTCTCAATAAATTATTTGGTAGCAAGACTAATACTTCAGGGGAAAATTTGCTAGATTGAAAAAATATTTGCACTATGGTTTACAAGATCAGGTATTTGGTATTTAAAATTATCATTGTTATTGTGCACTTTTATGGAGTTGTGTATTTTATTTTTTAACTAACCTACAGTGTTAAACTTTTAATGCATTTTATTGTGAACATACATAATTTATTGCTTTGTCAACAATAAGTATTGCAAGCGCATCAACTGCAATCTACTACTGCATTCGATATAATGTATGCAAGTATGTAATCAAAGGCAAAGTAATATAAATAAGTGAAAAATGATAAATTCATATACACAAATTTCAAATCATATACAATAGTAGTGAAACATGGAACATCATTCCCAATGTCTATACAATGGCAACTCATGCCATGTACAAAATATGGAAACTCGTGCCCTATACAAAATATGGCAACTCGTTCCAAAATTCCACATCATGGCTAGTGTACATATGAGGGTCTCTCAATCCTCCTTCCCACTCTTGTATCTCCTAGGTGCACCTCCAAAATCAATATTCCTCTTCTTCGAGCTAGAGGAATCTCGGTCCTTCTGACTGCTTCAACCACCTCCCCTTAGGCTTTGCAATGACAACAACCCAATGTTAAATCCTACAGGAAATTGTACAAGTATAAAACACAGTTTAAAAATCAAAATGAAGTTTTCAAATATTAAATATCTCACCTCAGATGAGACCATAAGTGGTGAGAGGGATACCCTCTTACGTGATCCAAGTCTCTCAGAAATTCCACCCTGCAACATTTAAACAATAAGATAACTCATACAATTTACTGCCTATGTTAATTTTCACTAATATTGCATGATATTTTCATAAACTAATCAATCTCACCATGAACACAACAGGCTGGTCCTTGGAGATGGCAGGTGGCGCAGTGGGTTGGACAACCTTCTCTGATGCTAGGGTGGATGAAATAGTGGAGGCTGTAGCCACGTCTACATTGCATACAAAACTAGGTGGCATGGTGAGAGAGAGAGTGGACTAGAGTGGGAGAAGTGGTGATGTATGACGATA
>LPNX010789960.1:53085-99075 GCA_001517045.1 Pseudotsuga menziesii | reverse complement strand
GGGGGGGGGGGGGGGGGGGGGGGGGGGGGGGGAGTGAGCGAATACTGTGATGAAGAAGGGGGAGATGGATGGAAGTGTGGTGGTGGATGGGAGGAAAGGGATGGATGGAACAGGGTGGGGAGGGATGTAGGTAAAGGGACATGTATGCCAGGGGCTACACTTGACATATATGGTGGGAAAAAGGAAATCGATGGAGAGATAGTGACACCGATGTGCCTATGTACTCGGACCTGCATACATATTCATGGCCTTGTATATAAGTACATAAAAAATATAACTATACAAAGATAAGCCATCAAAAGTGAAATTAAATTTATACTTTATTACACGAGACCTGCACATGAGGGGATCTGTTGATCCCTGGCGAGGATGGATGGTCACTCACTCCTACAAACACCTGTGCAAACAAAAAATATTTAGATTCAATTAATAAATATTAAATACATTGGACGACAAGATTAAATACTAACATTACATTTAATTACTGAAATAAAACTACATATGTGTATGGTGTCGTGATGTCATATGTAGATGCCATGGCTTCATCTAGGTTGAAGGAACCAACGTCCTCCCACCTGGGTGTTGGAGACTCAGCATTGAATATTTGTACATTAAAACAAATCAAGTCGTCAACATCTAATGCTAGGTTAAATTTATTAGAAATTATGATACTGCATAACGCATAATCAATACTTGAACATTAAATAAAACAATAACTAACTTGTTGTAGGTAGCTTTTGTGGCATGCTCCTATGTGGGAACATGGCATGGATGCCCACAATGAGAACAATGATGTGGCACTGGTCCTGTTGACCTGGATGGATCGTCCTGGCTACCATCTGTAGATTCTCTCCCTTACCCACCACCAGTAGACCGTGCATAAGTGTGTCTCTCGGGGTGGTCCTGCTCGCTTTGTGAGGCCACAGCCACAAATGTGGTTGGCCTGAGAAGGTGTCATGTGGCACGTCTAACAAACTCATGGATCTCATCTATCCCACTACCTAACCCAGGGGGTTGAGCAAGTGGGTTTAAATCTCGCCTAGGTGCAGGAGGTCGCCTTAGTGGGTTCCGGTGGGCATGAGGTCGATTTTGGGCTGAGCTAAAACTGACACCCTGGAACTTAGTGATGTCAAAGTAGTTCACATGGAACTCTAACAAAAACTTGACCCAGAGTTTCCTGAGAAAATACTATGGGACCTCGACATTGTTGCATGGAGGCTTGTAAAAAACCATGAACAATCTATTCCTCCAGTTTTCTCTCCATGGTTGGGAATTACACCGGTCCATGCAAACTCTCCTCGTCATCACATCTGGAGGTTGTCCTTTTCTCGGATTTGTAAATTTGATCCACAGTTGGGATTTTGTGATATTAAGGTTTTTTATATCTTCTTTGGACATAACAGTGGCATAATGTTCTCTCATATGAACCCTATATTGGCTCAAATTGATTATCTCACCATGGGAAATGTTGATAGACTTGATTATGTTTTGTAGTGATGTGGCGAGGAAAACCCAAGAGGGTTCCCTAGTGTTCTTCAGTTCATCATTAAATATCCTTAACTGGTTTAAATCCCCATTTAATTCATCTTTAGGGTTTTTTGGTGGTTCACCAAATCCATCTTCACGGTTTTTGTTGTTTAATTCAGGGTTTATTGGGTCTACTGATTAGTTTATTTCACTCCTTTGTTTGGATGGTTCATTGGTATTTTTCATTATGGTAGAGGTAATGTATCTGGAATATCAAATTTGTTCCATTTCAATTCATTTGCAAATTTTTTTAATTTTATATTTTATTTGAAAAACAATGAAAAACATTTAAAAAACAACAGAAAAATAACAAAATTCAAATACTAATCCACCTATCTTTTTCCAACGGCTATGGGTGTCATTTTGATCCAGAAGGATATTGGTGGCCGCCTGCCTATTCCACTTGGAACCCCACCATTGTTTCTTTTATTTTTTCAGTTTCCTTAATTGTAGCACAATTTACTACTTTTGGAAATTTTCGGGTCCTAAACTTCTCGAGCCCTTTTGAGGCCCTAAACGACGTTTTTTCATCATCGAATGGTAGGGTTAATGTGAACCTATTTTGGACTATATATTTGCCACTAATAAATGTAGTCCTTCAATATATTTATAATGATGTATCATGTGCGTTAAACGGAGGTAGTATGCCAAAGTTATGACCCTGAGAAATTGATGTACCAAGTTACCCAACGGGGCCCATATTATGGTGTTTCACCTCCTAGGGTTAGGTTTTTGGATGTGTATGGTTTTCCATTGTTTCTCAATAATATATAGGCCTTTGAGCCTCATTTTAACACAGAGTTCAGAGGCATGTAGTCATCACATCTCTTCTCAGAGATAAGCTACCAACACTCTAGCTAGTTTATTTCCATCATGTTTGTAAACAAGCTTCAGTTCTTTGATATTAATGAAATGAAGTGTTATTTCTGCTCCATATTTGAACTTATGGTTATTTGTGTATTATGTTGCATTCATGCATAAATATGGATCACATTTTGGGGTGCTTGGACACTTGGTTTGGGATTCATGGGTGTCATTTTTGGGTAGGTTGTGAGTGGAATAAACTGTTAAATGTTTTTTTTAAACATAGGGATGCATGCGCGTGTTTAATGTGTATGCACTAAAACATGCGTGCGTGTCCAGACATGTGTGCATTCCCATACATGCATGTGCATTATTAGGGGCACGTACGCGCTTCTATTGTCCACATCGGCAAGCCGATGTGGAGTTTCACCATTGTCGAAGCAGGAACACGTATGTGCATGTGCGTTTCTATTTTTTTTTCGCTAGCGCATTCCCATTGCATCATAATTGCATAGCAGCTTCTTACAGGCAGCCCATAGCTAATATAGGTAAAAATCGACAAGTTCTAATAAAAGATGTCAAACCCAAGTTATCAATAAATGTAATTTGCCAAATTAAATTTAGTTTCTGAACTCTAAAGGATATATGTTAGTTCATTGTACTTTTTCTAGATGCATATGTTTATTTGAGTTCACTTGTAGCGGTTTGTTTTGTATTCAGTTTGTGGGAGCATATTTCTCCATTTAGTAACATGCCTATATTGAGCTTGTATCTACATAGATCTTTCTATGTAATTGGGTTTTTGGTAACTCATTTTTTCATTATTAGAGTAATTACTTTTTTTTGTAAAATCAAATTACTTAGCATTTCGTATTGCATTTCTTCTTTTGATGTTTTATTGTAATTATGATATGATTTCTTTCTCTACAGGTATCAATGAAAAACTACAATTCCTTAGGGTTAATATGTTAACCTTCTTAAAGACCATGATTATTATAGTCACATTTTGAAATGTCTTTTGTCATATGTGTTTGATCTAATCATTATGTGTTTCTTCTACAATTGTTCCAATCAATTGTGCACATCTATCTGCAAGTCAGATGCAACAATTTCTCAAAACAGAGAATTCAAAAACAACTTTACACTCTGGAAAAGGGAAAGGGTCCGTGCTATTTCGGAGGACAATGATACAATTTTCATGTACCTGAACTCCCTATGATGGCCCGATATGTTTGCAACACCATTTTTTTTCTGTTGGATCTTACATGGGATTATTATTGTTCACTTTGCACTTTGATTTGTATCAAACATGTTTTTCCTTTTTGTAGTTGTTCTTGCATCAGTTATAACAACACATTGGAGTCTTTTGTTGATGATATTAGTTTCTACCATGCAGTGCCAAAGTATAATGTGATGTTCATTCTAAAGCCCATTTGACATTGCACTCTTTTTGAAAGGAAACCAAACATGTCTAAAATATGCTATGGCATCCCATGCCAAACTCTAATGTGATGTTAATTGGAAATACCTATTCGTTATTTTGTAAAAGTGTTAAGTTTAGTAAACTACTTACATATTGTGATTTGGACTATTCTCTATCTTTTGAGAAATTGCATTGTTCCATTTTGTTATGATATTAATTGCAGTTTTCCATTTATGGATACTGTTTTTTTCATAATATTTATATAGAAATATGATTGTTATAAATAATTTTGCATCCCCATATAAATAATAAAAGACATTACCTACACACTATAAACACTACATTCTTTTAAACATTGTGCAACACAAAAGTTAAAATAATCATATCATTTACAAATATTTATATACACTACAATTTAATCTTTCACTTTTTTTTCATAATATTTATATAGAAATATGATTATTATAAATAATTTTACATCTCCATATAAATAATAAAAGACATTACATAGTCACTCTAGACACTACATTATGTTAAGCATTGCCCCATGCAACACAAAAGTTAAAAAAATCATATCATTTACAAACATTTATATACACTACTTCAATTTAATCTTTCATTTTCTACCCTTTTTTTCCTCTTTAACAACCATCTTATCAGCGTATTATTACACCTTCTTGAAGCAATTGCTAATTCTTATGATACTCTTCATGACTACACAATAATTATGATATTATTCAAGGCTAAAGTACTTAAAGAACCAAGTTAACTATTAAGAAATTACACTCTTTCGTTGGATTTATACGGATCGAAACTTGCTTTGGTTAAAAGTCGAATTCATTGTTGAAGGACCAAATTCTGGTCAGAAAGAGGATAATTATTTTGGAAGTTAAAAGTATTCAAAAGAGGAATGTTATGTGTAAGGGTGCCAATGCATTATTAAAGTCTTAAATAACGATCAAAAAATTTAGCTTAAGCCTTTTTACTAATCACGATAAGCTTAATTATAGGTTCTATAGTTAAGAATCAAACTTTTCAATTGAAAAGTGAATTTATTATATAATTATTTAGAGGAAAGTGTTTTATTTCAGAAGTAAACTCATTATAGAATTATTAAGAGGGAAAAATAGGGTTTGAGAATCTAGATTTAAATGTGTTTTTGAAAACAAAGACATTTATAATATTTCTAAGTTGAATTTAATATATGAAGATGAGATTGTTACTTATGAGTGGATCTTTTTATCCTGTTTTTTTAGGATAAGCTATTTGTGAATTTAACTTTGAAACTCGTTGAGAAGATAAGTGTCTTATTATAAAGCTTAACTTAATGCTCTATAAATTTATGAATAAAGCATTGATTTTTGCTACATTTTCATTTGAGTGGAGATCTTTTCCCTAGTGGCCTTTAGGAAGAAATACTATTCTCCTTACGAAGAGTTTACAGATAGGTGGAAAGTTGCAGCCATGCTTTAAGTCTTCACGTCATTTTATTTAACTATGTTTTTTTTACATCCACTTTTGGTTATATGATGTTAATTTACATATCTATGCTCTTCCTATTCTTTTGTATATTATGAGGAATATAGCTAAATATATGATGTGTAAATAGTGTTAATAATTCCATCAATAGTTTTTATAATATTGGTTAGTTGAATTTGGAGTTCATTGAAGAGAATAAATTATGATAAGTAACATATTATTTTATGAATACTTAGAGGCCTAGAGATGTTATTAATTTAGCATTTGATTATTATTTTAATCATGTTGTTGGAGTTAAAGTGGATGATGGATATAGTCACAAACACAAGTAAAGTGGACTTTAAATGTTGATAAGCACAACCAACCACTTGGTTTTGTGAAGATAGTTGGCTGTTAAACAAAGGATAAAATATAGAATTTTATATCCATTATTCATACGGATTGTTAGAGGCAATATAAGCACAAAACAAATACTATTTAATAAACAAAAAAAATACCGATATGAAAGAAACAAAAACAATTTGTTGCCCCTTAGCATAACAAGATACAACTACCATGAAATGAATCCCTCTTGTACACTTGTTACACTTGGGTTATTCTTGTTGATAGTCAAAATATAAGATAATATCTAAATAGTTATAGGCATAATTAATTTATATTAATTTAAATAAAATACACAATTACCAAAATAATTAGTTATATTAATTTATTATGAATAAGACATAATATAGCTACTTGCAATAATAGATTATTTGAAAGCATGTTTAAACCCTTTGATTGAAAGGCTGGTAATTATGATTGAATAGTTAGTTAACTTGTTTAAGGGTAAAAGATGTATTCATATCTGAATTAGTGTGTTAATTGTAACCATTACTTTTAAAAAACCTTACCTATTATGAATAGCCTACCTCACAAGAAATAACTGTTAGCCGAGCCTTGTTCTTGGTACAGGAAGGGATCAATATGTTTGTAATCACTCCTCAAGGAGGAGTTCCAATGATAAGATCGTAAAAGGAAATAAGATTTGATGTTTAGTTTATATGTAATTAACTACATGTTTTGAAATATAGTACTTTATAATTATAGTTGACTAAGGAATAAACATCTTTAATAAAAGGATAGGGTTAATCATTTTATATGGATTATATAAGAAATGAGATATTGACAATCAAGAACATGAACATGTAGGTATCTTTATTTGAAAACAAAAATTTGTATACCTTATTTCCTTAATAAGTTATTGATGATTTTCCATACATTATAGAAATACTCCTCCCTAAGCCTACATACATGCCTTGGATTCTTTCCAATCCAACAAAACATTGCGCTGTCTTGAATCCTTCTATTCTTTGTCTACATCCTTTAAAGTGTGAATCAAAGAATTCATTTCCTTATGGGTTGTTGGTTTTCAAAGACTAAAGTTTCTTGGTTGAGTACAAGTGCTCCTGGATTTTCTATTAGATCTTCCAACTCATTATTTTCAGGCTTGTGTGAAGAAAATACATAAACTTAAGAAGGAAAGGTTTGATATTTGCTTCTGAATTCTTCCATAAGATGAGGCGTTATTCTTCTTTAATGGTTTTCTTATATTTTGAATTATTATATTTGAGTAAGAAAAGGAAAGAAGGCTAGTGATATTTATCCTAATCATACTCTTCATTCCTTGCAAAAAGAACAGCCAGACTACCTTATTGTTAGTTTTCCTTCCCAAACCCCTTGCAAAAAGGGTCCTGTTACCACCTAAGTTATACTTAGTGGGTTTTTATCAAATGAGCCTGGTGAACCGGACAAGGATAACTTGTTCGAACTTCAGAAGACCTTCAGTCTTGCCTCTAGAAAGCTTTGTTGTACTATATCACATGTTCATACCCCATGGGAGAATTGTAATAAATGTTATAGCATGATAGTGTCTGTAAAAGACTCGGTCTCTTAGAATTTATTTGTCAATCTCATTAGCCCAGGGTGTTTTTTCCCTTGGTTATTATTGGTTGTTGAATAAACGACTGATAATTTCTGAGTTTTTCACTCCATACCTCCAAAGTTGGGGTGTTCGGCTTGGCATTTAGTCCTATTGAGGTTATTAGAGTCTATATGTCAATGTATAAACATGATAGGCATCATGGTCGAGTCATATGAACATTTCTAAGTCCCCCTAAGTTTTTTCAACTTTTTTAATTTTTTAATTTTTTCAGTTTTTTTTATTAAAATTTAATTTTTCCAAAACTTAGGCTAATTTTTAATAGTTTAATTGGAAAAATTGATTTTATAATAAAAGTGGGCCAAATAATCAGTTTTAGTCATGTAGGTGCTCATTTTCAAGCTAAGCGCACCATGTAAACCCATGGACCCACTATTTCCTAGTTTTGAGTGATTTTTCATCACTCATGACAGAAATCCCCAAAAAATCATTTATTGATTGTTTTAATTAATAAATTGATGAATAATGGAGCAAATCCAAAATCATAGATCAGTGGATTCTCAGCCGATTTGATTGAAATCATTCAGATCTGAACCAGAATGACTGGATCTGACAAATCCTTAACTGAAGGAGGTGATCAAATCAGATCCAGAGTTGATCTTCAATAGCCTTTATAGGGAATTGTGCCCTCTCTCTCTCCTCCACACGTGTGGACTCTCCTGGAAGCTCTGTGGACTGATGTGTCAGTTTATGGGTTGATGTGTCAGCTCAATCAGCCCCCTAGTTGACAAGTAGGCTCAGTTCAGCTTCATATCTACGTTGATTGACTCTCCATCAGCTGATTTGATCTGTCTCCTTGGGATTTGTGCCCCCCGTGGGGTGGATCTTCTGGTTTTTGTATAAATCAAAGCACAAGCAGCCTCTTCCAAGCTAGTTAGAACTGGGATTGAGGTGCTATTGCTCTTGTATTATATTGTTTATTATTCTGGAATAAAGAAACTTTGGAGGCAATATCTATGGTGTAATGCTCTTCATGTGTGGATGGTGATTGTCAAATGCTTATGAGGTATAATCTGTATTATTTATCATTGCTTTTGCTGGTTAATTGTTGGCCTTGAAGGAGAGAGCTCCCTCCTGTTAGGGTAAGCGTTTATTCTAGTTTGATTTATGCTCTTACTGCTCCTTGTTTCAGATCTATTGGAGTTGTATGTATTTTAATTTTAATTGCATGCTTTCCAATTATCTCTTCCAACAGCGCCTATTTTTTAACCATCTGTTTGTGCAAGGATTTCTAAGTTGCAGGTGATATCGATTGCAGAAGAGGTTGAGCTGGTTTGCATATTCTTCATCTTCAAGATCTTCTTAATGACATAGTCCCTAGGTGTTCCACCAAAGTAGACTCCAAAGCCCAACATTCCGGCGCTTCCAACACTCTTTTCTCTCTCTTCCTCCTTCAAAATCTTAATTTCTCTTCAAATTGGTTACTTTTAAAGAATCTTATTGCTTAGATCTGTCTCACAAAGAAAATTACATATAGATCTAGTTAGTAAGATCCTTTCTTAAGTTTAGATCTCAGTTTCATTTTGCATATAAGGTCATATTTTAAAAGATCTAGCTAAAATTATCCTCTTTTTTGCAAGCATTTTAAAGAAAATTTGTGGCTTGGTTTTAAGGTAGTTTCATTTGCTGTACTTTAAAGTTTCATATTCTGCAATAAAAGTGCACATCTCATTGGTTGCCCAAACAGCAAGCCAAGATCCCAAGGAAAGCTTGCTTTCCTTAGTTCCTTTTTTTTTGCAAAACTAGATTACCCCAACTTAACAAATTTTTACTTAGTTTTTTTTCGGTAACTAGTGTGGTGACCCAAAACAATTTCAAAGTTTGTTTGGGCACATTTGATTTTAATTGCTCACTGTTTTTTAGCAGGTCTAACAAAAAAGAGAAGGAGACTCTACCCAATTTCTGATTCTTGGATGAACCAGAGCTTCCCAGAAGCTTCCCCCACCGCTGTGTTTTAATTTTAGCTTGTTACAAGCTTGTTGTAAGCCTTTGGATCCCAGATAACAAGGACCAAAGTGCATCAATTTCAATTTGTTTATATTGTAAATCACTGCTAATAAAAAGAAAAGGTCCTTTCAAATAGGCTCTTTCGAGCCTATTCACCATTCCCCTGGGGGAATTTGCGTCTGTGTCAATATTTTACTTTTTGTTCATCTCTTTTCAATCTAGCGTAGTTCTAATCTGCAGGGTAATATACTTTGATTTATTATCATTTCCATATTCCATATCTTAGATTTCAAAGTAATCTTAATACTTACCCCACGACTTCTCGATTGACCTGAAAAATGAAAGAGATGCGTCGTAGGACTAATTAGAAAACCGACATTGTGTATCTTTGTTTTCCTTTTCATCAATTGTTTCATCCGCTATAATAAAATTAACCTTTCATTGATTCCTCGATTGAGATCCACCTGGATCGAAAGAGGTTGCTGGAGGTTTTTTTTTTTAACAAGAACCCCTATCTTAAAATTTACTAAAATTGACAAGACTCCGATGTGTATGCTCTGCACTTGGCTGCGGTTCATCCGATCAGTCAAGCTCCATCAAAAGCACTTGAGTGACTAGAATAATTAGGATTCACTCTCCCAAATTGACAAACCATCAGGTGAAAATCCAACACCTAGATCAAACCATTACAGTGGCAAAATACCCAAAGGAAGCGGGAACTCCTGAAAAGTGACATCGGGGTGCCGATCTCTGTTACACCTGCAGGTGCATTATGAACAATAGCCTCAGAGACTCCATTCATCCCACATATTCCTTGCGGATAACCGTGACGGTTTAGTTTTGGACATACTCCAAGTACTCTCGGGTATATCTGGAGTCCCCACCTTTCGTCTAATTTTAATCAACTCATATTTCACATTAACTTAAAACGTACCAAGAGGCAATCGCAAAACATTCACTCGAAGCACATGCAAGTACATTGATTATCTTTTGACTCCATTTTAAGGCACTGGCTATTTTCTTGCTATATATATATATATATATATATATATATATATATATATATATTGTGTCTCAGCATTGTGCTTTCGTGCGCTCATTTTGTATCTTGTCATCTATGGTTGTTTATGGTTAAATTTCAAACTCCTAAGTAATTCATTCAATTTAACGTCATCATATTAAATATTTTTGCCTTAGTAACTTAATAGGGTCTACTCCCCTTGGCTTCGTTAGGAGTTGAACCTAAACGGAGGAGTCAAGAACAAGGTGACAGCCTTGACTCTAGACTTGCCCCCAAGGACACACCGAGTGGCTTGAAGATTTCTGCCACGTGACCCAGGTGTGTGAAAAGGCGGCAACAGGTCCATGATAACCCATCATGCTCATGTCATCCCATAAATCCTTTCTCTCTGAACACAAAAGAATATTCAATTTTCCAATAAATCCTTTCAATATAAGCACAAAAGAATATTCAATTTTCTTCGCTATATATATATATGTAAAATATATAAACTCAAAATAATATTCAATTTTCTTCCATATATGGATGGATGAAATAGATTTATATTAAAAAATTTCACTATTCTAAAAAATATACGCCTATAATATAGATTTTAATATAGGTTCCAAGGAATTCTATTGGAAACCTTGACTAACAATGTAAATATATAATGCATAGATGGGCACAAGAACAAGTGGTAGCAAGAAGATACGTTGAATGAAGGAGATTCAAAATTTTAAATGAGGTAGTGGGGATGGAGCAGTTTCAAACAGAGTTAGCAAATGGAGAATAAATGAGTGGAACGCATTTAGCATTGGAGGGATTGCAATGTCATCATGGCTCGAAGTGAGTTCAATACTCCGGTAGAGCGGTGGGTCATATTTCACCCTGTATTGTCAATGGAGGTATATTATCTACGTCGGCCTTGCCGGTTATTGCCAGGGCCATGACAAGTTTTTGCGCGCGGCCATTCTCGATGCACGCTGGATGTCGATAAGCTGATCCTCACATCTTTGTGGAATGTCATTTATTGCAGATATGGCACCTGCAGGCCACACAAGAAGGCGCGGTCGTGAAGATATGGGAGACCGCCGCTAGAACAAAGAAGGGCCATTAGGTCTAACCTAATGTTTAGAAGATTTGCATTAGACGTAATGGCCTAAACGATTTGCTCCAGTTTATTCTCTGGGCATCGGAACGCATATTGTACTCGTCCTGCGTGGCACTCATAGTTGAACCAAGGGACAAACCATATTTATACCCAAAGCCAGCCATAGTTAACGACGGCGAGATAAATTCGGCTCGGATGTTTGGACACGTTAAAAATTATCATTATTATAGACTATCTTAGGGGAGCGAGGACGTTCACAGATTGTGAGTGAAAGCGATTACCGGGTAGTTGATCCCTCGGTTTTAGTTTTGACTATGCCATGTAAACTTGTTTATTATATTGCTTCAGCTTTCTTGTACCTTGTCACTGCACACTGTAGTGACTGCTTCTCGATAGTAGGGACAAATGTACCGTGACTCCAAGCGGCCACATGTAACTTTATGCAGAATTTCCTTTTACGGTTAACTTTCGATAATAAGAGTTGCAATGAACAGACAAGGGAATGCAAATTCTCCTGTTTTTTGCTACAACGGAAGATGTAATATATGTGTAATCACAGGAATTAGACAGGTCCGTTTTTATATGGGTAGAGTGCAAGGTCAATGTACAGGAAAGGAGAAACAAATTATTGTTGATATACTGTTTTATTAGTTTAGCTACAATTAAAGTGGTTCTTAAATGTTTATAGGCACAATTAACTATTGTTGTGTAAAGATAGCTGTTAAACCAAGCCTTGTATCAGATTGTTAGAGTTAATATAAGCACAAAACAAATACTATTTAATAAACAAAAAAACTGATATTAAAAAAAAACAAATTGTTACAATGCATTTAAACATAACAAGATATTATACATTGTTACACTTCTTTAATCTTATTGATCCAACTAAACAAATCCAAAATATAAAATAATATCTAAATACCTCTCAACAAAATTATATTAAACATATCACTGGCATCCAAACCTTAATGAACGAAAATAAAATAATATCTAAATACCTCTCAACAGAATTATATTACACATATCACTAACATCCAAACCCTAGTGGAGGGGAACAGCTGCCAATGATGGCGAGCATACAGCAATATATAATGTAAAGCAAGAAACAATAACCCTACCCGATAAAGAAAATAAGACTATCCGGGCGTTGACTCGGCAACGCCATGGAATATTAGTTGTAAAAGTTGAAATCAGGCAGATTTCAACTCTGATCGACATCGAACCGATCTAGTGACCTATATTCTTGATATCAATAGAGTCATTGCCATGATGCTATCCCATTCCTATTGTTGTTTCAAGAGAGGGATTTGCCAGTCCTTTACAATATTTAGCATCGCTCTGTTGCAATAGCTGATCATCAAAGGCTCATACAACAGATCTTGTATATATACACAAGAGCCAACCGTCTTGAATATTTACAATAAAAAAATTAATTGATGAAGAGAAGAAAGATAACTAACAATGATTTCGAGATCAAATGACTCTGAGACCAGAAGCGGTAGAAACCTCCGGATTTGTTCTCATCTTGAACAGATGAAGAACTCTAGTGAAGTTGCGGCGAAGCCTTGAAGCGTAGTGCACCCTCCACATCAACTTTGCGTAGCGACGGAGGCGGAGGCGGAAGCGTTTTGTGTTGGTGCCCCTGGGGAAGTAGAGAGGAGTCCTTGTTGTGCTCCCGTACATGGGTGTTTTGGAGGCATCCTCCTCTTCCCTTATTGTCTGCAGGTTGAGAACCAGGCGGGGCCTGTAAGGCCTTGCTATCTCCCACGCCTGCGATAACTCGCAAGGAATTGTGGGATGAACCTGTGACGAGTACTGATCATCTTTGCAGTTTTTCTTCTTGGAGAAACAAATCGGTAAGCCCATCGTCCAGGTCATCTTAGACTTGGATTTGTGCTCCTTCTTCATTGCACTTGCATTTGCAGCCATTCCTGATCTCTGTTTCTTCTCTCCGTCTCGGCCAATATTGTAAGATCAGAAAGACAACAGGCAGCGTCAATAAATAAATGTTTGGCAAGGGGAAGAGTACAGTATAGTTGTTACATATAGCAGATGATCAGTGCATAACAGTGTACTTGATATTAGTTATCTACTCGCTCACAGTACATATATTAATTATATAACATGTTGACTAGTTTTTGGTAGGGTTTGGTTGTTACAGATTTGATTTGAGCTTACAGGGGATCAGTGTAGGCTCTTATTTCAAAATGTTTTATAAGTGTAACGCTATTTTATGGTTTACCTGCAATTTTGCTTTTGCTTTTAGTTTGGAAACGGAAAAGAGTAAACTGATTATCTTTTAGACATATTTTTAAGTGAGTTTGATCAAATAAATATATAGGTTTCCAAAATAGAAGGTACTTGGTATGGGTAAGATCGGATGGTTTGAACTTTTAATCTTTATTTATAATATGTCTTTTATATTAAGCAAGTAGTAGGTTGAACTACATTTTTGTAGGTTTTAACATTAGTTACGATGATAAGTGTTTAGTTATTATTTTATATTTAAAATATTTTTAGTGAATAAACAAGATTATTTAGAGGAACAAGTGTACAATGTAGATTTATTTCATGATCCTCTTTTATTATTATTCTTAAATGCATCTTAATTAAGATTTAAATAAACTCTTCTTAAGAATTTACTATTTAATTATTTAGAAATCTATAATTCACTTAAGTTTTGCACTTAGTATTATTATTATTATTTTTTATTAAATAGTATTTGTTTTATGTTTTTTTGTTTTTAGTTTAATATTTGTTTAATAACTATTCATCTTTACACAACTAAGTGGTTAGCTACATTTATTGGTGTTTATGTGACAATTGACTTGTAGTTGTGCTTGTTATATTTTTTTAATATTCAAGTTAATGTATATTCAACAATATATTATAGATTAATTTTATTTTTTTTATTATTCTTATTAGATCAATTTTGGTTTTTTAGTAATTTTTAATATTGAATATTTATGATTAAAATTTAATTTGTTAATAAAAGATAATATTCTTAAATTATAAATAAAATGACTTATTATATGTTAACTTGATTTTGATTTAATTAATTTTAGGACCATTAAGAATTATAAAAGATTTTATTAATTTTTAATATTGGATATTTCTAATTAAAATTTAATTTGTTAATAAAAAATAATATTTTTAAATTATAAATAAAATTATATTATTTAATTTTTGACTTGTTTGTTATATATGTAACTTCCCTTTGATTGAATAATCTCATGTTATTGTTACCAGCGTTCATGAAAATTAGGAATTATAAAAGATTTACTAATAGCATAGGATGGCGATTTGTATAAAAATACTATATGAATCAATGGCATTCTCCATCTTTCACACAAAACTATTGTTTATTTTCCAACCAAACAAATGATTATTAGGTCACATGCGTGGGACTTTAGCTAGATTTAAATCTCGATTCAGTAGCTTCAAAATATCATGCTGTCACAAAATGCATCCTTGAAATGTTGTATTTCCTAGTGAGATATTAGTTTATGATATGAAGATTATTTGTAATATATATCCAAAAATAGTTTGTTTTTTAATTTTAAAATTTACGTAGAGTTTTGTGGGTTTTTTTTATAGATAAAAAAATTATTATTATTTTTAATATTAAAATTAATTTAAATTTATAAAAAAATTGAATGCATGCTTTTTAAATAATTAGTATTATCATTTTACTCAACCATAAAGTTTAAAGGTTTAGATTTTTTTTTTTATGGAATTTTTATTTATAAATTAAATTTATTAATAAGATTACTATGGAAAGATAACTTTAATTATAATTTTTAATTAATTAAACTTTTATATTTTATTTTAGTGTTAGGTTTAATTTTAATTTTAAGCCCAAAAAAATTAATAAAATAAACCACTATATTTATTCATTTATGTTTATAGAGTGTTAGAAATGCTAAAGAATAACTACTCATCCACTACACAAATTAATGTTCAGCTAGACATGCTAAAGCATCTCATCAAAATCCATAGACAACAAGATTCTATAAGCATACCACATATAATCTTTAGTCATGAATGTTTATAAACATCCATAACCACAATAGTTTAGACTTATACTTAGTTATTGCTAATAATCAACACAAAAATAAAACACAAAAATAAAGGTATTGAAATCTTAGAACCAAAATAAATCATTAATTCATTACAATTATTGAACCCTCCACCATTTTGTCACAATCCTAACACCACGCTCAAAAGAAACAATGCCACCTAAACAAAAACTATGAAAATAAAGTCATGCAAACATCTATAAAGCCAAAATGTCATCACAATGTTCTTAATAGATAACTTACTCATTAAATGGCATCAACATATTCATATTTTTGTTATGTTCAAAATATTACGTTGTAGTTGTTATTTTTTGGAATATTATTCATTATGTAATATTATTATCTTATCATATGATGGTTTGTTAGAGTTTATATATGAGAACCGATGTAATGTAACTAACTAACATAGATCTATTTGAAACCTCTATCTATCAAACACACCAAAAGGAATCCAATTTCTTGACTTTAACTTTTTACATGTTCAACAAATTTTCATCTCATTCTTTACTTTAACTTTTTACATACCCAACAAATTTACATCTTAATAAACTTAATACCTCTCGGTGTTTCATAGATTTTTTTTTTAATTTTTTATTTTTGGTAGTATTGCATTACACCGTTACGGAAGAAAACTTATTCCTCTATCATAACTTTCAATATTTTTTTTATAAAATAACTTATTTATTCTTAAACATCTCATAAATAATAGCTATCTATTTTAATTTTAATTTCTTTAGTTTTTATAAAATAATTAATAAATGATTGAAAGAGTTGTTAATCTAAACATTTCATTTGAATAAG
Source organism: Pseudotsuga menziesii (assembly GCA_001517045.1). Lineage (NCBI taxonomy): Eukaryota > Viridiplantae > Streptophyta > Pinopsida > Pinales > Pinaceae > Pseudotsuga > Pseudotsuga menziesii. The sequence goes on along the minus strand of LPNX010789960.1, from coordinate 82,926 downwards.
TTTTTTAATTAAAATAGTGTGCATATGGATTAATGTTAAAACATGTGAAATTTGAATACTCTTTTTTAATTAAATTAATGTATAAATACTAATACTAATACACATGATGAATATTATATGATGAAAATAGAGAGCATAAATTAATGAATTTTTTTTCTTGCAATTTTGCAATTTTTTAGAATATGTTTTTTTGAAAGCACTTGATAGAAGTCAATACAAAATAGAAGGAAAAATATTGGAATTTTCTTATATCTTATTGTTGTATAAACACAAGAAGAATGTGTTTTAGTTTTTTAATATGAAAAATAAAATGTGACTCTTTTCCTTAGAAAAAATACTAATACAAATTAACACTAAAACTTAGTAATCTAAACTATAGGTATTTGAATTAATTTATATAAGTGAGTAATGGTCTATTTTTGGAATCATTTATACAAATATTAATATGATATAAAATTAAATTATAGTAAGTATAAAATTAAATTATACTAGTAACTAGGTCATCACACTTTCAAGAGATAATTATTGATATTGTAACATACCCAAAACCTTTAAGTAACTTTTAGAAATATGGGATAATTCCTTTTTAACATATTTGTAGAACCCAAATATGTTAGATTTGTTATCAGCATAACATAGTAACCATTATATGCATTCACATATTTTTACATATAAGAGGCCTCTTAACTCCTCTACAATAATTTTCATTGTTTATTTGTCTAAATCCTTTTAACACAATTAATAGGTTACATGATAAATATTTTTATCATTTATTTGTCTAAACTCCTTTTAACACATTAGGACCATAGAATTAATAGATTACACGATCAACTTAACAATTGAATCCATTACTTGTTATTCTCATGTGAACAACTTTATGAGGCCATAGAACCTTCAAAACTCTTGGTTAAATTAATTGAGTAAATAACCTTGATCATATCATGATAGACCCTCGCATATTCTTCCATTTAAATTCCATTAAATTCACACATTTACATTTATAAATATAAGAATAAGTTGTACCATTCAAGAGGTAACCACTCAACATACTTGATTAGTACCATCGATTGCATGTCATGATAGATCAATGGTGAATACCAATTCTATAACTTACACATAAAGAGGGATATACAATTAGTCTAATAAACTAGTCATGGAATGATTTAAGACAACGTGAAACATTTGATAGTTACTTTATTAAACTTACTAAAGTTTCAATCTTAAACCATAACATAATTCTCCTTTAAATTAAGCAATGAAAAAACATCATGCCATGAAATTATTCTACTCCTTAAAACATTTAAGAGAAAATCTTTACACAATTCAAACTACCACTTGCTCGTCCCATACAATTACTTAGTTAGATATAACTTTTCAACATGTACATTCTTATTCTGGGCATCACACGATAAAATATCCCAGAGTCATACTACAAACCTCCTATTTACATTATTACCAAAGTAACCTCCTATTTACATTGTTCCAATATCTTAATTTTTAACATTCTATTATAGATTTCGTTTAAGACTTACATATTTATTTTAATGAAAAATACACAAGCCAATTTGGAACTAAGAAGTGGATCTAATTTCTAAAATAACCAAAAAAATCTAAATTATGTGGTTGTTCTTGGAATAAATTATTTTCGATTTTAATGAAATTTGTGATTAGGGGATAATCCAAAAAGTTAGCAATAAACTACTTTTTGAGATAATTCTTTAGGTCAAAATATAACTCATTCTTTTAATGTGAAGTACAATTACTAGTTTGATAATGTGCAGTAATAACTTAACAATACAAAATACTGATACAAACAAAGAAAATACTTATACTACTAGAAGATATTGAGGAATTTACTTCAACTTTCCACCCAATCAATTGGATCTCTATTTGGCATATGTTTTTTCTATAAAAAATCTATCGCTAAAATGGGTAGGAATCCACTAAGGTGAAGAATTTAGCTTACAAAGAATCCCCTTGCCCTCTTTTACTAAAACTTATCTCTTTATGATACTTTGTTATATTCATAAATTTTAAGGAAGCATTCGAGCTTGTCTTCTTCCTCTCTAAGTCAATGGCATGGTGTGTTCACTCTATTTATTATGTTCTTCATTCACTATGCACTTGTATTTATGTTATACATTTACTAGAATTATTTTCTTAATTCACTATTTACTTGTATGTATGTATGTTATACATTTATTAGAAGCAAACATAGACAAAAGAGTATTTAAGCCGATGAATTTACTTTTATAAACAAATACAATAATGATAGTTTAGTAAAGTATGTATGTTATACATTTATTCGAATCAAACATAGACCCAAAAAAAATATATTTAAGCCAATGAATTTACTTGTATAAACAAATACAATAATGATAGTTTACTAAGGCTATGCTTATGTTAACTCTTTGTGTAAATATAAAATATATCAAAGAAATACATTAAATTGCATAAAAGGTTCAAAACCAATTGTTAAACCCTCTCTAGCATATTTCAAGATATTAGATTTAATATAAGATATTATAAAAAATAATAAAACTCAAACAATGTGAGTCTAGGGATGGAACCCTCATGGATTTTACCCACTTACGTAAATAATGGAATGTGCATCCTTCTAAGGCACATATGCATTAAAATAAAAGAAGTCAGGTTATGCAGCATTTACCCACATTTATGTATTAACAAAAAAAAAAATGAATGGGAATTATTCTTTCAAGGTATTCACCCTTGCATTAAAATTTGGGTTCTAAAATAGACCTTATAAAAAAATGTGTTATGGATAAGTTGGATTAAATTATAATTTTCAAGCCAATAGAATTTCAATAGATTTGGTCGCCCATTATGGCTGAGTTGAACATATGATACTTATGTGTCATATTTTTATTTAGTGATAGCTAACTTTATTAAAACCTCACCTTAGTTAAGATCATAAAAAAATCATCTTGAAATACTATAAATATACTTAAAATAAAAATATAGATTGTATTATATTAGAACTACTTCTAAGTCCTTTAGAATATAAAGCTCACATTTTAGTGGAGTAATTTTAAAATATTAAAATTATTTATATCATTAATCTTTTGAAAAGAAAAATAAATTATATTTAATTTTAAATGGGGGAAAATAATTTTAACTTCATCTAAATATTTCTCAAAATAAAATTAAATAATAGTTAATTTTAATTTTAGATGTTTTTCTTAAAACAAAATACTAAATTTTAGTTTATTAGTTAGTTAAATATTAATTATTAATTTTAGTTAGTTAATTAAATATTAATTAATATTTTTATTTTCCGTAGTTTAATATATTTTATATATTATAATTTATGAATTTTTTTATATAAAATGATATAATATATACAAATAGTTAGTATTTTAGTTAGTTAGTTAAATACTAATTCTTATTTTTATTTTTCATAGTTTAATATATTTTATATATTAATTATGATTTTTTTATATAAATTTATGTAATATATACTAATAGGTATTGATAGATAAGCATTGATTATTATTTTTATTTTATGTAGTTTAATACATATGTGGAAACATTTTTTTTATAAAATTTATATAAAATAATAATAATTATTGTTTAGTTTATTATTATTGTAACTATATATTTTTATTATAGTTTTATGTTTTTAGTTTTAGATTTGATTAAATATATAAATACTTGTGGTATATTTATAAAAACAATTATATAAATTATAATATAAACTCAAAACATTTACAACTATATCATTTATTATGTGGACAAGAATCTAAACTTTCATTAATATTTTCAGCTCTCATCTCTTAACTCTATACTAACTTAATATACTTGTTAACTACTATTAATGAGGCAATATAGGTTGAATTTCACTAGATAACACCTCTAACTTAGTGTGACATGGCATATTTGTAGTGTGATGTGAATTTTATTATTATTTTTCTTAGGATGTCCATTTTAGGCCCCAAATTTCCTCTAATTAGTGAGGTTTTACATATGCAATGAACCACTAATGAAAATTATTGTCATTAATGATGATTGTATAACCAAAGATGGTTGAATCATGGTTTAAGCATGGTTGAAGAGGTTGATGATACTATTGCAAGTAACCAATAACCTCATAAAGAAAGAGCTACGAACAATAAACCTATGACCAATAGATTGGTGGAAGGATTGCGTAACCCTTGGTAAGAATATAAGTGACTTGGTAACACTAAAGGTGTTGATGGAAGCCATGTAGGTAATGGTTGTGTGTGTTGACTACATAAGTGCTGGAAAATAATTGGGTAAGAATCCCTTCATCCATAACTTTAATCATCACAAATGGGTATGCATGTGATTTAGATGCATTGTGTGAATGCATGGTTGAGAATTATGTGTGTTGAAATAAATATTGGGAATGATTTTCCTGTACTCTTGAGGGGTTGTTAAGAAGTGAAAGGAGTGTGATTATGAAACCTTGAGCATTTAAAGTTTTAGTTGATTGCATATATATTGTGATTGTTGCAAATGTACAAAAAATAAATGATGAGCATTCTTATTTACAACTTGTTAGTTGATTGAAGAATCAGATTGTAGGTACCATTGGTTGGATATGGAAACATGTGTAAGCAAGTGATTAGGGTTGGGAGATACCACGTGCAAGAACAAGTGCCATGAATTTTTGTTAGTACAAAGTTGGTTCATGTAGGGAACATAATTAAAACCCATACTTAGATATTTTATTAATAATGGCTTGGATGATATGAATCTTGGCAAAGAGGATATATGGAAGGGAATGCCACAATGTATAACGACTGGTGTAAGTTGTGTGGGATAATGTTCTTCCACTTGCTAAAGCCAAGTAATAAGAGAAAGAAGTTCGTGGATGAATAGTTTAACTTTTGTAGAAAAGGAGTAAATTCATAATTGAATTTAATTACCATGTTATTGACAATTTGGAAAATTGTGAATCATGTCAGGAAGATTCATTACAGGAAGTTGCGTGTTATGGCCTGCAGAATCCAAACTCCATGGGAAGGATATCGTGCTTGAAATTGGTTTCAAGGTGAGAAACCACTGAAAATTATGATAATGTCTCATGTGAACTATGTATTGGTAAATGACACAGGTGAGATTATAAAATTATGCTAGTGGAGCATGTGTTGACTGTTGGAGCTGAACCACAAACGGGAAGCGGGGTAACAAACATGGAGTACTTCTAGGTTACTGAATCGATCCCAAGGGACTGTCAACTCAGAGAAGGGAGCCCCATTCCTCACAAAAGGGAAAAGAAAATACATCTGTAAACACATAAGTATTATGTAACCCTCGTTAGAAAAAATATATATGTATAATTGTAGAAATGAATAGGTAGAATATGTATTTATATTTTAGGTTGCTTGAGTTGTAATTATATCCTACATGGCACCCATTATAAAGGAGTGCATGCCTTTCTAGTGTTGTATTGTGTTATGGTTGTTGAAGTTGACTATACCCTAAATGGATGGACCCATTCGTGGTGTTTCAACATCAGAGAGTGAATTTTTACATTAAAAATAATGTTTACAACTTTATACCATCGATATTATTGAGATGGACTAGCTCTTGTATTGTCAGGTAGTGAACGGGAAAAGTGGTGCTACAATTTGACGACGAGAAATGAAGAATAGAGCCTAGTTGTTGAGAATGATCCTATGTTTGGGAATTGATTCTATGAGAATAGGGATTATTCATATGAGGCATGCACTAGCTAAGGAATCTAAGAGTGCAAGGTAAATCTTGGGTGTGGCTTGACCTAAGGGGAACTCTAGTTCCCAGGGAGGGGAAGCATGCCAGATAATTTCCCTTTCTTTCATGGAATGGTAATGGTTATGGTGTAGTTTCCTTCCATTGACATGTTGACCCAAACAAAAGTGTTGGCTTGGAAATGGACAGGGTAAACTAGGTATGGGACTGGTTTAGCACCATAGACGCCTGGTAAACAAAGGAAGAGCACTAGTTGTGAATTCCATGTTGTGGTGCAGCCTCCGTGTTGGTCAAACATTCCTTGATGTATCCATAGGTGATACAAGGATTGCGAATTGAAACAGGACGCCTGTGGAACAATGTGACGACACTCATACTGATAAGTACTTTGATATGATGTACTTCTATTTTATTTGGTGTATAATTTACTGTGGATATGTCAATCCTGAAGAGAATAAGTTATATGACAACCAAGCAGATAGATTACTTTTTCTTCGCTGAAACCCGGGTAATACTGGAAGTAAGAACCTTGAAGGAATCCTACGTATTCGTTTAGACACGTGAATGTCCTAAAAACCATAGGAAAGGAAACCATTGAGAATGGTTCTAGTGGACTTGTGTCGCTCCTATTAATTAAGGTTTTGTAGGCAGACCATGGGGATCCCTAGTTGTGAAGTCTTGGACAAACCTTATATGTGAAATGTCATCGCCAAAATGAGGAATGGGTGAGTCAAGCATTCGCACTTGAAATGAAAGAATACAAGTAGCAAGGAACCACTATGATGGGGCTCCGTATTGGAACAATATTAAGAGGGAGGAAAATCTTAAATTTTATGTTTCCTTCCTATTTGATACATTCTAGAGATAGATAATTATTGGATGCATGTTACAACTAAAATTAATTGTGTTTACTTTTGTTTGAAACAAAGATATTAATATGTTGAATTAGTTAAATTTATGTGAAAGGATAAAGATGAACTTGTTCATTTTGTATGTTTGTCAAGCATGAAATGTGTGAAAGTATTTTGGCAGAAATCATGAACCTTCCAAGTCAATTGATCAAGTAATTGACTGATATTAATTGTGTTGTTCTTGGCCTAAAATGACTCATAATGATGAATTTCACAAGTGAACAACTAACCAATTGGCTGCAGCTATTATAAGGCCATTTCTATTCGAAAATAGAGTGTGGGGGACAATTGCACACATTGACCATGTCAGCAGACTAAGAATTATTTTATTAGGCTGAAAAATTACTTCAAACAATTGCCAAGACCTAAGAGAATCTTGAGGAGATGCTTAAGCTACAAAAGCAGGAGAATGAGATGAACCATAATGTTTTGTAGGACTTTAATTGTCTACAAGATGGGGTAAAATGAGTTTTGGAAGCTATCAGTAGTGGCAAGGACAATGAATCATTGAAGATGCATTCATGTGATCAGTCCACTAAGAAATTCCAAAGGCCGGAAAACTAAAATATTATTAATCATGAAAAGAAAAAGAAGCCACTGAAATGTTGGAAATGTGAAGGAAACCACCGCCACGGTAGCTATCCAACAAAGGACAACAAGAAAGATAGTATCCATAAATTTTCTATACTTACGGATCACCTGGAAAGTAAAGAAAAGGAAGGGATTGTTGTGGTGCAATTCCCATATGTTGAGATGGAAGATCAAAGCTAGTAAGAGCATCCTATAGAAGCTAAGGGCATGGTCCTGAAAAATCTAAGTTAAAAAGAAATGCAATGCAGGACAGACTTGCTACATTTTGTAAAATTTGACATGTGTAAATATCCATAAGTGTTACAACACCAAGGGTGGTGTTATTTCACTAGTACAAAATGAGAAATTAATGACTAAAATCAGGCTATAAATGACTATTTTTGAGTTGGTGACTAATAGTAGCAAATTTCCACTATATTATATCTAGTCGTATTTCACTAGTCATTACTAGCTTGACTTAGTAGGCATCGATTTAGTCATTGATAGAAAATGATTTAGTCATTGATAGTCAATGATTTAGTCATTGATAGTTAATGATTTAGTCATTGATTTAGTCACTGAGTGAGTCATTGATTTAGTCGTTGATTTAGTCACTGATTGCAACCATTAATGACCAAATATATGACTAAATAAACTACTAAATGTTAACATATTAATGACTAAGCTAAATATGACTAAGATACGGGAAAATAGCTACTAATAGTCGTATATATGCAAATTTAGTCATTTTTGTAGTCACAAATTTATGATAGGGCACGGAGGAATCGAACCACCAACCTCCTGCCTATAATTAGGTAGGAACTCTACCATTGAGCTATCACCCTTTAAGAAGTTGTTATTGCTTGACAATGATGATATTCAAAAAAATTTATGATAGATATCATTCTACAAACTACATAATTATTACTATTACAACTTACCAGTAACTAGTATTTATGATAAACTAGTTCCTGAGAGCTATGTACAATTTTCTCTGTAACTAAAGCTAATAAAAATACTACAAATACTCTTACCAAAGAGATTTAGTGATGAGTACCTCTTCCCATTCTTCATCACTATCATTCTCATAGTCCAAAGAAGAGTCCTTCCTGAAAGGATTTCGAAGCCCAATGCCATCACTGCATAAAAAACAAAGAGTCAGAAACAAAACTTTCCCTGTTGTCTACTGCAATATTAAGAATCCATGGGCTTCAAGGTGTTTTAGATGTTCCTCCTCATGGGCTATCAAAATTCAAACACAACCTGTTGCTTTGATAATTAATAATCTTAAAATTATGCAAAGTATATTCACCTTTTATTTGAGAAGGTTCCATAATAAGCAGGTCTATGGTTGTGATCAAACCGCAAAAGGTTTCTTCTCTTATTGTGAAGCCTATTTCAGCTTTAAATCAAGTGATAAACATTATAAGAGCAAGGTAGATTCAAAAACTTATTGCTAATGGAGACTCGATGATTATCATTTGCAAAATTAGAGACTTTACTCCCTATGCACCATAATGTCTTGCAAAAATGATCTCTAGACCTATAATTCAAAGAATTGCAAGTATTTTGACTTAGGGAATTACAAGTATTGCAAGTATTTAGCATTGAATCATTTACTATTTCAAAGGTACCATTTTGTATGGAGTATTTATGCTTTGTGAATCATTATTCCTTGGCTATAAGGGCACCTAATAGTGGATTCAATAATTAAAGAGTCATGTTCCAAATATAAAGAGAAATACCCTGCTCCTACAACATTACATCTTTAGAGAAACCTTTAAAGGGTTGTATATTTGGCTTCTAGGTGATGATACCAGTTATTTGAAAGGTAGGACAATTGGTTAAGCATGAATTAAACTTGAAAAACTTGCAAACTATTAGGTATAACAAAATATATATCAGTTCTGTGTTGAGATGTACAGGATCTGAAACAGCTTCCATGATGATTGGACAACAGTTCACAGAGAGAAATAACCATTGATAAGAAATGAACTTTCCTTAGAATGTATGGTCACCAAAAATAAGACTACACTAAAATTTAGATTCTAGTAAGCTTTTGAGATTGACTAAACCTATCGAAAAGGTTGGAGAGACTGGCATTCTACAGTTTTCTTATAATGCACAGTTGCATAAAGGTATATTCTTATCAAGATTTATGACTTTCAAAATGAAGGAATTTACTTGACCATGAATGCACATTTATGATGAAGCAAAGGATAGAGAAAATCATGATGAGGTTCATATTCCCCATTTGAACTGCCAACACTGTTCCATTCTCTTTATCTAAGGGATTTGAGCCAATTATATGATGATGTAATACTGGGTGTTTCCACTAGGTGGGCTTACATTTCTTCTTATTCTTGATCAGTTTATTTGTACCGTAGCCTCAAAAACTTGCTTATGACAAGAAGTGGCTAGGTGACCAATCTTATAACAGGATCTACCCTTGAAAGTGACTTGTTCATAAGTCAAACTTATGTTTCCAAGATACTCAAACATCAATAAGTATTTCCTCTGTAAGATTAGGGCCTCAAGTTAATAGTGCATTTATACTCTAGATGAGTGTGGGATGGCACCACACATGCCATTCCCAACTCTAATATTCAGTTTTGAATGCTCTCTACCCATATTTGTTATCAAAGGTGGGAAAATGAGAATCGTGTTCTAACATTGATTGGAGTAGGACAACACTCTTAATGATAGCAACACTGGTTTTGCAGAGGCAGGTGCTCATCGGTGAAGTATTCAGTTGAATTTCAAATGGGAATGGCAGATTTTTTAGAATTCAAGAGATGTTATAAACTGGAGGTCTATTGGGGAACAGTCATCAAAATTTTCGATGTATTATGTTGTTGTGTATTCCATTTGAGTCTTGGGACTATCATTTTAGAAGTTGGTTTGAACCTGTCATCATCAGGACGCGTATCTCTATGTTCAAGGTGGCACATTTTGTGTGTATTAGTGTTCTATGCTATTTTTTAGGATGATGGTATTATCTCCTTGGTTCGGGGCTTAGTACTAGCCATTCTTTGTCTGGTGTAAATTATACCCTTGGTATCATTCCTTTGTGGTTGTGTCCTGCATTTGAGCCTTTGAAATGTCTTTGGAGTGAGTTTGACATCACTAGGAGGCAATTTAATGATACCAAGATTGTACACCCAGGGTGCACATTTTTGTTATACATTACGTTACATACAATCATACTCCAGTCATTACAGTTGGATGTTGGTATTTCAATGGTAATTATGGCCTTCAATTGACCCACCTCAAACAATTGTGGTATATCTGCAATTATGGTCCTGTGCTGAGAACCCTAGACAACAATGGATTAAAGGACATTCTGTGGCAGAAATTTGGTGACTCTGCTACTGCATATCTCACCAGATTGAATGGAGACTGGGTTCTCCCCTGTTTCAAATTGAGTCTTCTTGGGCATTCCAAGCCATGGGTTGCCCATATTTTCATGGGAACTCAACAGGACATCCTTGATATCAAGAAAATCCTTCAGAGACAAGACTACATCAATGAAAACAATTTTACCATGCTTTCTCTGAAAAATACTATACAAAGCAAGGAGCATATCATCATCTCGTAGAACTTGCAAAATATAGGATATATTCATGCAACAAAGGAGGAAAATACAAGCCTTGGAGTCTAAGTGCTTGAACCTTAAATCTAGGACTAAAAAAGCTCATCAAATGCAGTTAGATTACATCATCAAATCATAGGAAGACTTGGGGTTCCACTACAACATATTTATACCAAAGAAGATGAAACTGTTTCACAATAGTTTGAAGATATCAAGCTTGAGAACCCAAGGATATAGGTTGTCCACACAGAATTTAGAAGAGCCTATAGTGAGGATTATTTTCACTAACGCATGATATGTAAAATCCTTTTTGTATTAGGTACTTCTATTAGATATATACTAGTAGGAGCTCTCTAGTTTACTTTGAAAATTTAATCTATGTTTTAAAAGCCTTATGAGAATTGAATATTTTGTGCTCACTCCTAGAATACTATCTAATTTTTTTTATTACCTAGCTATTGTTATCCACCTGAATGACACTTCTTCGTCCAAGTGCCAACATTCCCTATGTTGGCACACAAAAGGAAATTTATGGATTGAAGGTTGCCTAAAACACTATAGATGGGCACATTATGAACTACATTTATCATCCATCTAGCTGATTATTTTTACCTTTAAATATGTCAAGTGCTGTACGCACCTCTTCCTATATGAAACTCGCATACATACGCTCCTTTTATTAAAGCATATCGCGTGTTGTACGCGATCATCGATAATTGCATCTCGCGTACAGATTTGTACGTGGGTTCCCCGTAGAGCAACTCGCGTGTCATATGCGAGTTGCCAGTATTAATACCTGCATACACCTTCCTTTAACATTAAAAATAATAAATCACGATTATCTGAGATTTGTTAAGCCCTTAACTATAACTATCTTAACTATCTCAACCTCCTCAACCCTCGAAAATCCCTTATTTCACTAAGTATAAATAAAGGCCTTAGGGAGGGTATTAATCAATCATACTTGGAGAGCAAAGTTATGCTGGTGGAGTCTATTCAGAAGTCTTTGGAGTAGTGCAACTCAAAATCCTTTGGTTGCAGAGGAGTCCTTGTCTCAAGCGTTGGGTTGTAATCTGAACTCATTCACTATTGTTAATAAAGAGAATCCTTCTTTCATATGTGTCCAGAATATCTTTCATGTATTATGGTTTGATGAATACTTATGATTAAGCACTCTGTATATGATTTATCTAACCTGTTTTATATACATTTATCATCTTGCACTTGGAGGATTTGCTTTTGATAGGTGAAGGAGAAGCATCCCTGAAGGCTTTGGAGAAGAAGCAGAGCGGAAGAGGACAAAGCTAGGATCAACCGTCATGTATCGGGTGAGTCTTTTCTATCCTCTTATTTCCTTTTCTGTACTCTAGAGTCGATTGCCTGCAAGTTTTATGAGTATGTTGGTAACCCCATACCTTTAGTTATAAGGTGTTTATTCCTATACAACAGAACTGGCGACTCCACTGGGGAGCCCAGACTGCTGTAGGTTGTTTCTGTCACCCTTGACTAGTCTTTGCCTTGAAGTTTGTCTGTGGTATTTTATCCTGGTTCATGCTTACCATAGTGTTTGAAAGCCTTGTGGATTTTTATTTTTTTTGAGAAAAATTTTGTACTTGTACACGGGTTGCTCTCATACACAGTAGCGTACAGAGTCTTGCATACGTGGGTTTCTCTATTGGATAGTCATGTATAGTACACGAGTTTCCCTTCTACACAGTCATGTACAAGCCTGGAAATATGGATTTTTAGGCTAGGGTTTGTCCCTGTCTTTTTGTAATTCTTGTTTGTTAGTTTGCTTTCTTTATGAATACTGTGCAGTTAGTCTGAAGACCTTGATGACCACACTTTGTGCTTTCTTGCAAAGCCCTTGGGTTTCTTTTGTTTGGATTGTCTTTTGTTTGCATTTTGAAGTAGGTTGGCCTGTTTTGGTTATAGGTTGAAGTGTCTCTGTCTAAATCAGTGATCAGGGTTTTGGGCATTGTTTTTCCAGTCTATCTTTTGATAGTGGTTGGTTTGTCACTTACCTTTGTGAGTTTACAGTGATTTCTTGTCATTGTACACACCCAATCTCGGGTTCCCGTCTCCCTTTGTTGGTTGATTTTTGGTTTTATTGACATGTTTACTTCAGTTTGCTTATTTTACATAGTTGATTTGATCCAAGCATACTCAAGTTTAGTGCATTTTAGGTGCATAGTAGAGTTTGAGCATTTTTAAAAAAGTGAAAAGAAAAACATTTTCAAGATTTTGCATTTGCTTTTGCATAAGTAGTTTTCATTTCAGTTTTAAAATATAATCTCAAAAACTACAAAAACATAGTCTTAGTTTCTCTTTATCGTTTGCATTTGTTCATCAATATATATTTACAAAAAGAAAAAGAAGTTTTCTTTAATAGTGGCAATTTGATTTGAAAAAACACACCTTTACTTTTTTATTTCCTATCGAGTCAAAAACACCATAGTTCATCACTCCATTTCCTTCCGAGTTAGAAAAAACCCTTTAAAATGAACGCAATAATTAAAATTTACTAGTAATTTTTATTTTTAAGGGGCCTTTCACCTACTAGCTTAGGCTAGACTTGTGGGATAGGAAGTGTAAACTTCCCATAAGTTTTAAAATTCAGATGTAGTGGACCTTTCTTTAGGTAAATCCTTGACTTTATCAATTGTATTTGGGAAGCTCCTCTCAAAAGGGATTCAAGCACAAGGCCACGTGGAGGCATTGGACTGAGGAGATAACCCTCCAATTCCTTGTCAAAACGTAAATCAGGACTTTTACGCATCTGGGGATTCTGTCCTAGACAAAGTTTCGGGCTCAACTACCCTGCCCATGCATACGAGTCAGGCTTGCGACTGTCCCCCCAAACTGTTGGTATAGCTAAGGTAGCCTTTAGTCTCTTGACATTTAGGGTTCATACCTAGGTAAACCGAAAGGCTATTTCTGGTTCACCTTGGACGGGCTTGGAAGGTAACCATTGTTGTTAGTGTGGGATGGCAGTGGGTGATTCCTCTGCTTGTGCCTAAGAACCACTTCAAGGATGCCGAGTAATCATTCTTCAACTTTCTTCGGGAAAGCATATCTTTCACCCTTGATTGATTGTTTGAGGCTTTAGGATTTTTTATAGTGTGTGCTATGTGGTTCTGCCTATGTTTAGTTGGCCTTAGGGTTTGATTTGTTAAATTTTCAATCATGGAGGACCAACCTATAAGAAGGTCAAGAAGCCTCCACCTCTACCCCAAAGGAGAAGATTGGACACAGACGGCTCGTTTGAACCGATAGGAGTAAGTGAAGTTCTAGGTGAACCAGAACTTATAGCTAACTTTTATATCTTGATACAGTCGAGATAGAAGACTTGCATACTGATGAGTTTGTAAGGAATTTTAACACACCCTTGACTAATTTAAACAACCCTGTGATCATTTAGGTTAGACCTTTTGATTCATCTGTTTTAGTTGTCCCCGTGGGTAGGATTATGTCTTCTATGGAAGAAAGTTCTTTTGTGTTCACCTCAGCCATTCTGGTTGAAGGGGTACTGCCTCCTCCGGTAAGTGCCCCTAGATCTAGTATACCTTCTACACCTTTGAATCCAGCGAGCCGGGTGGTCAAACCACCGGTTCACTCAAACCTAGCAGGTACTTCTGGTGATATGGTTACTGGGATTCGTAGTATACCTACTGTTCCTTCTTCCTTTCCATACACTACCCAGAGTGGTCTGGTAGGATCCTCGGTGTTCATCCAAGGATTTCCTTGGAATGGGGGGCACATTCCCCCATCCACTCCATAGGTAGTCCCATCACCTTCGTATGTAGGAGTGCAGTTTGGGAACAATACCTCTTATGGGAAAAGTTTTCAAACTCCGATTTCGGCCCCATTTATGAGCTCTCCCTTTTCGTTATTTAGCAGAGGGATACCAGATCCTATCTTTCAGACCTTAGTTTCTTATAATGCACCTCCCACACACAATCCTATGGCTTACGGATGGAATCCGTTTCAAATTAATCTACCCACTTCGCAACCGGTGGCAGGGGGAAACCCCACTTTTACCTATGGGAATTCGGGGGTAGGTCCCTCTAATCCCCAGGCTGACACATTTAGTACCCCGGTTTGACCCAAACTTCCATTCCTGGCAACATTAAACTTGCCATATTTGTCAAAGTTGATGAATGACCCGGTGAGGTATGACCCCTCGTGGCCACCTGTTCCCACCAAATTGCCATCGGACATCCCTAAATTCGAGGGAAAAGTTGGTGAATATCCTGGGGCTCATGCCACTACATTCCATTTATTGTGTTCTTCGAATTCACTGAATGAAGATTCAGTTAGGTTGAGGCTGTTCCAGAGAACCTTAACAAGTACCACAGCAAAATGGTATATTGAATTGCCTTTTGCTGCTTTAAGTAGTTTCTGGGACTTGGCTAGTGCATTTCTTAGCCACTTTCAGCTTTCGATCTGATATGATTTCGGAATGGAGTTGTTATCTACCTTTAGGCAGAACAAGGCTACCCACATCTCGGATTATATCCAAGAGTGGAGGAGGCGAAAGAGCCTTATAAAAGCCACTATCCCTCCTGAGTTCCTTTTAGAGTGGTTCCTTAAATCCCTGTTGCCCTACATATCTAAGGACGTATCCACCTTAGGAGTGACGAATGAAGAAGAAGCCATTCTCAGGGCCCAGCAATTGGATTTGATTTATTCACAATTTGGGATCTTGTATGAGATCATCCCTGAGGCACCGAGGCCTACACACGATGCGGAGAAGCCTAATCCTGGACCCCATGTCGATGGTGTGGTTGGGTCTATTAACTCTCCCACCATAGAATCTTTGGCTAAGAAACTTCATCAGTTGTCTGTCAAGCAGTCTATGGTGAAGGAAGCAAAGGTTTCCCCCTCCCCCCAAAGTGCAAATGTTTTTGCACAAACCTCTCAGAAGGGAAATCAGCAGCTCGGTGGGAAGAAAAAGAGAGGAAAGAAAGGAGAGGGAAACCAAAACAAGCAGAAGCCCACGAATAATGCTGATGGGGGAAAGAAAGAAAATAAGAAGGTTAAGTTCTCGTGCAAGTTGTGCCACAAGGACCACCTTACTCACCTTTGTCCCCTTATGGAACAAGCCCAGAAGCTGCTTAAAGCTCAACAATCGGCTGTCCTGAAGGATCCTTTTCCCCAAGGACAAAACTCTGCTTCAGCTTCTAATGTAGCAGGAGGCACTCAAAATGTTCCTGACCCAAACTATATCAACATGGTTCGATCTTTGACTTTGTTACAGATGAGGAATAAAAATTATGAGAAAGAGACTTTTGAGAAGGGTAAAGCTGTAGGTGAAACTTCTAACCCTCTCACGATAGAGAAACCTGCTGAAATTATGCCGAAAATACCGAAAGGTGTTTTTAAGAAGACCTTGCATAACCCTAACGCTAGAGCTGCTTCAAACTACTCCATGGTTGAAGATTTATCCCAAAACCCGTGTGCAATGTCATCTTTGGAGGTGCTATAGAGTTATCCTACCCAGCAGGATGCCCTCTTAGCAGCTTTAGGTAGCATGGACTCATCGAGTCTCATGGCGAAATTTCATTTGTCTAATGTTAAAATTCACCTACCTTACCATGTATCGTTATTAATAGATGTCATCCATGGTGGAAAGACTATTGGAAGGGAAGTTGTTGATGAGGGTGCTTCTACATGTGTTATGTCCTTGACCTGTTGGAAAGCTCTCAGATCCCCAGAGCTGGTCCCGTCAAACACTCTACTTATTGCTTTTGATGGAAGGTCCTTCCCTTCACATGGTATCCTGCTGGATTTTGAAATTAAGCTGGTAGGAAAGGTAGTGTTTGTTGAGGTGGAAGTGATTGATTCTCCCTTGGACTATAATTTGCTTCTGGAAGAAACTGGACTTATGCAATGTCTACTATTGCGTTGGCCGTTTTTCATGTAGTGGTTTTTCCAAATGAGGGCAAGTTGGTTACTATTGATCAACTTGATTATACTTGAAAAGGTCATTTAGAGTCTAATGAGTCTGCTGTTCCATTGGTTGATCAGGTCAAACCTGCTTCACAGAGCTTGGGCGCTGGAATGTACACATCACTGATGGGCACATTTGATCTTCCAGCCCCGGTTAATTATATTGGTTTTACTAGTGTGGGGAGGTCCATAGCTATGGTTGTTGATAGGACTGATCCTTGGGTTCTCCCATCCCCCCATGAACCAGAGGTGCCCTTATCGGCAGTGGAGGTACCTTATCAAGCCATCACTCAAGCCACTGTTGATCCCATTCCAGATCCTCTAACAGTCTCGAAAGATCTGGAAGAATTATATTTTCCCACATGGGCGAAAAACTCTTCACACTCTATAGATTGTTTAGACATGGTTTTACCTTCTGATGAAGCCATTTTGGAAGCTATGAGTGGATGTGGTAAGATTTGTGAGGATCTTCACCATCAATCCTATTTTCTTCCAGAACTAAGCAGAATAGAAAATCAAGAGTTTTGTTTGAGACTGTTAGAAGATGTTGATATCCCTATCAATCCCTTACCCAGGGAAGGAATGTTTACTGAGGGGAATATGGCAAATATTTCCACCACTATACCTATTAACATATCTGTAAACCCTGATGTCGTGGAAAACATATACATAGGTGCAAATTGCTCTCCTGAAGAGATTGCTATCTATACTTCCCTGTTTAAGGAATTCCGTGATGTATTTGCGTGGTCATATGAGGAGATGCTAGGCATAGATCCATCGATTGTTGAACACAAAATCCAAAATTATCCTGATGCCAAACTAGTTCGACAAAAGTTAAGACCTGTTAACCCGCGCAAAGCGGGGGCTGTAAAGGATGAAGTTGAAAAGTTGTTGAAGGCTAGTTTTATCTATCCCATAGCTTTGACAGAATGGGTATCCAACCCTGTTCCTATCGATAAGATGCAAGGGAGTATATGCGTCTGTACTGACTTTAGAGATTTTAATAAAGCCTGTCCTAAGGATAACTATCCCACGCCATTTATAGACCATATTATAGATGTTTGTACGGGAAGTGAGGTGTTCTTGTTTATCGATGGCTTCTATGGATACAATCAAATTCAAATAAAACTGGAAGACAAACATAAAACTGCTTTCATTTGTCCTTGGGGTACCTTCGCGTACAAGAAAATGCCCTTTGGATTGAAAAATGTTGGGGCAACCTTTCAACGGGCTATGAAATTTTCCTTCCATGATATTAAAGCCATTATCGAACCATACCTCGATGATCTTCTTGCACATTCTCATAAAAGGATCCAACATCCAGATCATTTACGGATGATATTTGAAAGATGCAGACATTATAAAATACGCTTGAATCCCCACAAGTGTGTATTTTGTGTCGAGTCAGGAAGATTTCTCAGGTTCATTGTCTCTAGTAGAGGCATCCAGGTGGATCCATTAAAAGTTGAGGCCATTGTAAATCTACCTCCTCCTCCTTCTATCAGGCAACTTCAAATCCTGCAAGGAAAGTCTAATTTTATTTGATGTTTTATCGTTAACTATGCCAAGATTACTAAGCGTTTCATGCACCTGTTCAAACAAGACACCCCATTTGTATGGGATGAAACCGCACAACTTGCTTTCGAGGCATTGAAAAAATCTTTGTTATCGACACCTTTATTGTGTCCACCAAATCATTCTAGGGATTTTATATTATATCTGGCCGCGTCTGAGTCAACCATTGGGGTAGTACTAGTCTAGGAGGACGATAAGCTTGTAGAGCATGTCGTTTATTATCTTAGCCGTGCTTTGGCCAGACCTAAACTTAGATACTCCCACGTTGAGAAATTAGCCTTAGCAGCTGTTTATGCTATTCATAGGTTACGCCACTACATTTTACTGAGGACCAAAACAGTAGTGGCGGATGTGAATCCGTTTCAATATGTTTTATCCCAACGGATTGTTAGGGGAAAATTTAACAAATGTATAGTTATTCTTCAAGAGTTTGACTTGGATTTTCAGTCCGCTAAGTCTAAGAAGTCCTTAGTTTTTGCTGAACTTATAGCAGAATTTCCTACTAAAGAAGATGTAGCCGTTGAAGATGACTCATTCCCAGATGAGCACATCTTCTTGATATCCACCTCTAATCCTTGATATGGGGATATTATTATATATCTCCAGACTTTGAAGTATCATGCAGCTTCCTCATGGGAGGAACGACGTAAATTACGCCTTCATGCTAAGAACTACCTCATCATAGGAGATACATTATATCAAAGAGGGGTAGATTCCATTTTTCCTCGATGCCTTACCCATGAGGAGGCAGAGATTGTCCTGAATGATTCCCATAGTGGAGTCTATGGGGGTCATTTATCTGGGTTAGAAATGGCCTAGAAGATACTACTTGCCATTTATTTCTGGCCCATGGTCTTCAAAGATTCTGTGAAAGTAGTAAAGTGATGTCACCCTTGTCAGCTTTACACCAAGAAAATGTGGTCACATCCTGCTGTGTTATTTCCCGTTGTCTCGATAGGCCCCTTCATGAAATGGGGGATTGATTATGTGACATGCAACCCAGCCTTAGCTGGGGGGCATAAATACATCCGATTGTCGTTGTTGACTATTTTACGAAATGGGCAGAGGCAATGCCTACTTTTAAAGCCAACGGGGAAACAACAACTTTCTTCATATTCAATCAGATTATAGCATGATTTGGTATACCCAAAGTGATTGTCACTGACCATGGTAGTCATTTCCAAAATAGCATGATGATGGAACTGACCACTATGCTCGGATTCAGACAAGAACATTCATCTTCATACTATCAACAAGAAAACGGTCAGGTTGAGGCTATAAACAAGACTTTAAAGACTATCCTTAAACGTACAATTGATGCAGCCCATTCTAACTGGAACATCATGCTATATCCTTCCCTTTGGGCCTACCGAACTAACGTAAAAACTGCTACGGGTTTCTCCCCTTTCCAACTCGTTCATGGAGTGGAAGCAGTTACTCCGATTGAGTGTGAAATCTTGTCTTTAAAGATAGATATTCATGTGTTACCTAATATGACAGAGCTTGAGGAACGTCTGGTACATTTAGAACACCTTGATGAACATCGTAGAGATGCGCTGACTGCTAATCAAGCTCGTAAGAATAGGTTCAAAGCTCAATATGATAAATTGGTCAAACCTCGGGTTTTCTCTGAGGGAGAACTTGTCTTGCTTTGGGACCAAGACAAAGAACTCTTGGGGGTAGGAAAATTCAAGGCCATGTGGTTAGGACCTTATGTCGTGTCGAAATTCTTGAAGAAGGGTGCATATGAGTTAATTGATTTTGATGGGAACAAGCTGCCCAAGCCTAGAAATGGGCTCTACCTGAAAAAGTACTATGCTTAGGATTAGCACTTTTTCTTGTATGTATTTTTTATGTACATTAGGTTGTCAGTTTTGTTTTTTATACCATCTGTTGGTTGTTGCAGATGTCTTCTGAAAGGTATATAGGGTTCGCTGATGGCACCAGTCACCATACTTGTAATCTAGCTTCAGCAGCATGGGTCATTTACTCTCCCTCAGGACAACTAGTTGCCACAGGAGGCGCTTGTCACGTCCCCATACCTCCGACCGGCGTAGAGGACGTGACTACGAGCTTGATCAGACCGGGCTAAGAGCCCATGAACATGTACAGGCATAAAAAATGGCAAAACATAATGCTGAAGTAGAATGCATTGAAGCAAAAACATGCACATATACAATTGTTCATCATACACAGCCTAATTAATTCATCTTGCACAGCGGAAAACAACATGCATTCACACATTCATTATTTCAACATGTTCATTTCATTTAATTAACAGTAAATATGGAGTTGCAGAGGTAAAATACACAAGATCACTTATCTTATGAACGCTTTGCTCCGCAACCAGCTACGTCGCTGCAACGTTCCACCCAACCATAAGCCAGCGTGCTCCTTAATCTTTCAGCAGCGCTGCCACCCCTGAGCTGGGCATGATTCTCCAAGGAATAAGGGAACTAGCAGGCTTACACATAGCCAGGATACCCAAAAACACACAGCCAAGCCAACAGAGTTGGGTTTATCAGGCCCTTAAGGAGTTGATGAAGGAAAATTGCTAAGCTGGTGAGCTCATTATAGAGCCAAGAACACCTACACTCGAACTATCCTGACCTCTAAGACACCCATCCACACCCAACACAAGGAATCAATCCCTTCTCTGCTACACAGTCCCTCAGGCCCTGCATTCCCTTCCAGTGCTATTCAAGGGTGATGGAGAAGAAGGCCAGCCCTCTAGTTCTGTCTGTGTGGTCTCTAGCACCAGGTTTATCAAGCAACCAAGCCAACACCCTTACTCCTCACACAGTCCAAGACCAACAATTGCACTCAGGCAATCCATTCAGCTCTCACAGCTTAAACAGGGAAAAATGAATTACACAGCCCCAAACGTAACAGCAAAAACAGATCACAATATGGGGAAAAACACACCGTCCTGAAGCTTATCAGTAAGCACAACTCTCAGCAGGGAAAAACGTCCCAAATAGCCTGTGCGTGAGGCCAATAGTCGCTGAGATAGTAAAAAACGTGAATGGCTCTTCCCAGCCATGGTAGAAACTCATGAAATCACAAAAACGTGAATGGGAAAATGCACCAGCAGCTCAAAACGTGGGGAAAACAACCCAGTCCCCAGCACTACAAAAACGACCTCCCATCCATGGAAAGAATGAAGCTAACAGTCAAAACGTGAAATCCAAATACACAGGAAAGACTTCCGCTGTTCCCCAAAAGCTCCAACGTGAAGAAGAATGGTCTGGAAAATGGAAAACATGGATGTATGGCAGAATGGCCTGCGTTTTTGGGCATTTTTCTTGCCAAGGAAGTCAGAACACGTTTTTCCAAAAATGGTTCTCTGCCCAATTCGAATTTTTGGTTGCCCATACTCTTCCCATCCATGCAATAACTAACTCAACCACATTCTGGCAGAAATAAATGATTGGAGAAAAAGACAAGAAAGGTAGTTGACAGCTTGATGGGTTTTCTCATAGACATTTGGCTTTTCCCCATTGGCCCATAGGCTAAATATTTCACCCCCCTTATCCTTAGAAAATCATGCCCCTTCGATTTAGTTTCCGTGACCATAGCTGGTTGTGTTTATTTTTATTATAGATGCATATGTACATGATGCTGAAACTTAATATGTGCCGCATGCCCCGATATACCATCGGTGATAATTTAAATCCCAAAACATAGCATAGTCGATCAATGGCGGGGCCTTGGCCTTTAGCTCCACACCAAGATCATTTACAATATATACATCATATACACCTAATGCAACGGGGTCAAGACCGGGACGTGACATTCCCCTCCCCCTTCAATAGCACTGTCCTCAGTGCTTTACAAAATCGAACAAAAGTTACACTGGCATCGCCTCAGTGTTCCGCAGAATTGAACAAAAATGGATGTGCCACTCGCATGGCATCCTATAGCTCCCACGTAGCCTCTTCAGGTCCAAAGTGCTCCCATTGCACCTTTACCTGACCTATGGCTCGGTTCCGGAGCATTGTGACCTTCCTGTCGAGGATGCGCATTGGCTCGATTCGGAACTCTCCCTCGGGTTCCACCTGAATCACATCCCAATTTATCACATGGTTAGGATCATGTACATATCTCTTAAGCAAAGAAACATGAAAAACATTATGAGCTCTAGTGCTAGCAGGCAAATCAAGTCTATATGCAACTGGCCCTATTCTTTCAAGCACTTCGAACGGCCCACAATATCTCGGTGACAACTTGGCACAACTTCGAAGCTTCAAGGAACTCTTCCTTGCCCTCACTCTGAGGTAAACATGATCCCCGACACTAAACTCCCTGTTCATCCTATGCTTATCCACATAGCTCTTATGTCTGTCCTGTGCGGCTTTCAGCTTCTGCCTGATCTATACAACCTCTTGCTCCATTTCCTTGAGCAATTCTGGTCCAAGCACAATCCTGTTCACTGGATTATCCCAAGTCACTGGTGTTCTACACCTTCTTCGATACAAAGCTTCATACAGACTCATCCCCAAGGATGCTTGATGTCCATTATTATAAGCAAACTCTACCAAGTGTAAGTAATCTTCCCACTTGGTTGGTTTGTCCATCACATACATGTGAAGCATATCTTCAAGCACCTGATTAACTCTCTCGGTCTGCCCATCTGTCTGAGGATGGGATGCAGTGCTGAAGTTTAGTTTTGTACCCAAATCTGCAAACAACCCCTTCTAAAATTGGAAGTAAACTTGACATCTCGGTCAGAGACTATTGCCTTAGGCAATCCATGCAGTTTGAAAATCTCCTTCATGAAGATCTTTGCAATGTCTCCAGCCTCATATGTAGACTTAACCGGTATAAAATGTGCTGCCTTTGTCAAATTGTCTACCACAACCATGATGGAATCATGTTGTCTCCAAGTCATCGGCAATCCTGTAATAAAATCCATGGAAATAACTTCCCATTTCCATTCCAGAACTGGCAAAGGCTGGAACAAACCTGCTGGGTGTTGATGCTCAACCTTTACCTGCTGGCATTTCATACACCTTGAAATGTGCTCAGCCATGTCCTTTTTCATACCTGGCCAGAAGTATTGCTTTCTTGCTGTAGTAATTGTCTTTTGATATCCTGGGTGACTAGAATACGGAGCTTGATGGATTTCATCCATGACAACTCTCCTCAAATCTGCTACATCTGGGATATAAATTCTACCTTTATAAGTGAGAATCCCATCTCCTTCTAATTTATATCCCTCGTACCTCTTCTCAAGACATTGCTGCTGCAATTTGTATTTTACTTGCTCATACAATTCGTCTCCAGCAACATGATCAACGATCTGCTGCCTCAAATCTGACTGGAAAATACGAAGAGATGCCACATGCATTTCTTGCATTTTCCTGCTGAGTGCATCAGCTACCTTATTTTCTTTTCCCTTTATGTGATTGATATCAAAATCAAACTCACATAAAAATTCCAGCCATCTTGCTTGCCTAGCGTTCAAAGTAGGCTGAACAAATAGATACTTTAGTCCACAGTGATCTGTTCTGAGCTCAAATCTCCTACCCATCAAGTAAAGCCTCCACATCTTGAGAGCATGTACTATGGCTGCAAGCTCTAGATCATGAGTGGCGTAGTTCTTCTCATGCTCCTTCAATTTTCTTGACTCATAACATATCACATGGTTGTCCTGCATAAGGAATCCTCCAAGCCCTTGTCCGCATGCATCGGTACATACCACAAAGTCTTTCTCTGGATATGCAACCTTCAATACTGGTGCACTAGTGAGAAGACTCTTCAACTGCTGGAAGCTTTCTTCACACCTCAATGTCCATTCAAACTTCATCCCCTTCTTTTGCAAAGAAGTGATGGCATGTGCAACTTTGGAGAATCCCTCAATGAATCTCCTGTAATATCCTGCAAGTCCCATGAAAGACCTTACATCTGTCACATTTCTTGGAGTAGGCCAATTCATAATGGCTTCAATCTTTTCAGGGTCCACAGATATACCCTCCTCTGAGATAATGTGACGCAAGTACTGAATTCTATCTCTATAGAAGTCACGCTTNCTGAGTGTACCATCTTTCTTCTTTACAAACAGAACTGGTGCTCCCCAAGGAGACACACTCGGGCGAATGTACTTCTTGTCCAACAACTCTTGCAGTTGCATTTTCAATTCTAGCATCTCCGGTGTACTCATTCTGTAGGGTGTCTTGGACACTGGTGCTGCTCCTGACACAAGTTCAATAGTGAAATCAATGTCCCGCTTTGGAGGAAGCCCTGGAATCTCCTCAGGAAACACATCCCTGAATTCCTGTAACACCTGATAGTCCTCCAACCTAGGAGTTTCATCTCTTGTTTCCTCCAAAATCTGAGCTGCATACAACTGGAAACCCTTCCTACAGAACTTCTTTAACTACATAGCTGAAACCTGCCTCACTGAAATCACCTTTGGAATACCTTTCACAACTACTAGGTTCCCTTCTTCATTCATGCCTTCGAAATTCTTATTGTAGCAATCAAGCTTCACCCTATGAGTTTCTAACCAATCCATCCCAATGAGAACATCATAGGAACCAAGCGGTAGAACATTCAGATCTACACAAGTGACCAATCCATGCATGACCAATGGACACTTCTCTACTACTTCACTGACCTTTCTCTTAGTTCCAGTGGCTAACTGAACTAACCAAGACTTCCTATGCTTTACTTTCTTAAAAGCACAAATATCCACTACTCTAGGAGTAATGTAACTGTGAGTAGAACCAGGGTCAATCAAAATAGAAACAGATTGCTCAGCAATCTTACCTGCTACTTCAACCACAGCTAACTGGTGATCTGCCTGGCGGTCCTCCAGTGCTGCATAGATTCTAGGAGCTGCCCTTGCTACTTGACCCACTATTTCTGCTTCTTGCACATTATAGGCTGGTCTTGCACTCTCATTCTCGAGTGGACAATTTCTACGCATGTGGGGTCCTCCACATTTCCAACATTGAAGCGGCCCTCTATTTTGTTGTAGCTCTTTAGGATTTTCTCCTGCCACTCCAACTGGCTTACTCGCAGCTTGAGATGGCTGCTTCTGCTGGTTCCTAAAGCTAGAAGGTTTGAAACCTTTTTTCCTTTGGTCAAACTTCTTGTTCTTCTTTTCCTTCCATGCCTTATGTTAATCTGGCTTACCTTTGCTTTGCTCATAGCAATACTTAGCCTTTCTTATTGCTTCTTCAAGAGTTCTGGGATCATAAAACTCAATTCTGTCTCTATAAGATTGAGGTAATCCACTCAGAAAACGCTGGACCTTCACTTTTTCATCTCTGATGTATCGGACATACCTCAACAGCTCCAAAAACTTATTTGCATATTCCTCCATGGTCTGCTGTCCCAATCTCAGCTCATGGAATTCCTTAATCTTATCATCATAATACCTGTCAGAGAGGTATTTCTGCTTAAAATACTTCTTGAACTGTTTCCACTTCAATCTCCTTTCACCGATCCTCTTCACTTGCTTGAAGTGTTCCCACCAAATGGATGCCCTTCCGTTCATATTGAATATGGCAACTCTTGCCTTCATGTTTCCTGAATAGTCATGTACTTGAAAGTACTTTTTAATACCAAGAAGCCAAGCTTCAGCCTCTTGTCCAGTCTTTACCTCACCATCAAATGTAGGAGGTTTTGCCTTTTTAAATTCATCACGAGAGCGGTCCCTATGGTGTCTCTTTCTTTTTCTTTTATGAGAAGAGAAGCTCGAATCCTCGCTGGATTCTTCTGAATCAGATGATCCACCAGGAGTTCTTCTCCTTCTCCTAGTACTGCTCTTACTGCCTTCTGGTCTTGCTGTACCTTGTCCATAGTCTATTTTCTTATACAAGTCTATCAAACTCTGCAACATTGCAGCATTCAGCTGATGCTACTCTTCTTGGGCTTTAATCAGGCTTCTCATAGTGGCTGCAACATCAGACGGTGTCTCTTGGAATCTCCGTCCATTTGACTCAATGTCATCATTTCTATTACGGGCATTTTCTCCCATGGCACCTTCTGCTTGCTCGTAGGAATCCCGAGCATCATACCCATCATGGGTTCTCATACTGAACTGCAACTTACTTACCAAGTGCACTACCTGGAATACTGCCCTGGAAGGTGACTATAATTCTGCAAACGTGTTAATGACAACACAATTGTTAGATGCATAACATTGATATAAATCATAATCATTTACCTTTTCCGGAAATAATCATAAAATTACAAATGTCCAAGCACACAAAATTTCCTTCATCAAAGAACGTCTATCTGAGGGGGACGACGGGGGTCAAGGGGGCTTGCCCCCTTGGAGGGTAGCGCCCTCATTTTTTTTTTCTTCTTTCTTTTTTCTTTTTTTTGTAAATTGTTGATTTTTGCGCAATCTGGCGCATTAGATCGCTGCCTCGTTTCTCATGTTCAGCCCTGATAATTCCCTGAGAAACAGCTGAAAAATCCCTTTGAAATTAGTTGAAATCGGCTCCCAAAACTATCCTGCCTTCCGCAGTATCGGCTCTTGGGAGCATCAGCACACCCACTAAATTGGCTCCTCCACCATTCTCCCTTCCGCTGAATCGGCCCTTCCACCATTCTCCCTTCCGCCGTATCGGCTCCCTGGAAGCTCTAACCTTCCGCCGTATCGGCTCTAGTTCCATTCTCTCCTCCGCTGAACTGGCTCCCTGACCATTTTGTCTTCCGCCGAATCAGCTCCCCGGAAGCTTCTACCTTCTGCAACGGCGGCTCTCCGGGTGTTCCAACCCTTCCGACGTCGGTCATCGGCTGACTCTCACATCGGGCGTCGGACCATTCCTTCTTCTGGCGAACACCAAAAATTTCATTCTTCCTTTTACTGCGTCAGCTATCGGCGGCCTTTCCAATCGGAAGCCAAATCAATTTGCCGTCCGCAACGTCGGGCGGGAGACCTTACCAATCCGTCCGCAACGGCGGATGCTCACTTTGCCGGCTCTTCCGATCGGCGCTTAGAACCACATCGGACGTCGGCAGAAACTCAGAACATTGGACGTTGGGCCATTCTCCCTTCCGATCGTTCCGACACTTAGCCAAATTTTTGATCTTTCTTTTACTGTGTCGGTGATCGGGTGACTCTCGGGTCGGCTCCAGAATCACTTTGCCGTCCGCAACGGCAGATGGAAAGATCGTAAAACCCTCCGCAATGGAGGACGAGGACTTTTCCAACCCCTCCGATTTGTGAACAAACTCCGAGCCTTAACCCCTTTAACATGTCGGTGATCGGAGGTCTTTTCGATCGGAAGCAGGATTGCTTCGACGTCCGTAACGGCGGATGGAGGACTTCATGAATCCCTCCGCAACGGTGGACAGGAACTCCATGAAACCTTCCGACTGTTCACACTTAAACAGAAATTTTTCAATTTTCAGATTTTTCACAGTCTTCCACATTCAGACTTCTGCTGGTCAGAATGAAATGTAACCCCTGTTACTGCATCTCGGCGGCTCATGCAGGCCCATGCTGCAACCCAAAGCTCTGATACCATATTGTCATGTCCCCATACCTCCGACTGGCGTAGAGGACGCGACTACGAGCTTGATCAGACCGGGCTAAGAGCCCATGAACATGTACAGGCATAAAAAAATGGCAAAACATAATGCTGAAGTAGAATGCATTGAAGCAAAAACATGCACATATACAATTGTTAATCATACACAGCCTAATTAATTCATCTTGCACAATGGAAAACAACATGCATTCACACATTCATTATTTCAACATGTTCATTTCATTTAATTAACAGTAAATATGGAGTTGCAGAGGTAAAATACACAAGATCACTTATCTTATGAACGCTTTGCTCCGCAACCAGCTACGTCGTTGCAACGTTCCACCCAACCATAGGCCAGCGTGCTCCTTAATCTTTCAGCAGTGCTGCCACCCCCGAGCTGGGCATGATTCTCCAAGGAATAAGGGAACTAGCAGGCTTACACATAGCCAAGATACCCAAAAACACACAGCCAAGCCAACAGAGTTGGGTTTATCAGGCCCTTAAGGAGTTGATGAAGGAAAATTGCTAAGCTGGTGAGCTCATTACAGAGCCAAGAATAGCTACACTCGAACTAGCCTGACCTCTAAGACACCCATCCACACCCAACACAAGGAATTAGTCCCTTCTCTGCTACACAGTCCCTCAGGACCTGCATTCCCTTCCAGTGCTATTTAGGGGTGATGGAGAAGAAGGACATCCCTCTAGTTCTGTCTGTGTGGTCTCTAGCACCAGGTTTATCAAGCAACCAAGCCAACACCCTTACTCCTCACACAGTCCAAGACCAACAATTGCACTCAGGCAATCCATTCAGCTCTCACAGCTTAAACAGGGAAAAATGAATTACACAGCCCCAAACGTAACAGCAAAAACGGATCACAATATGGGGAAAAACACACAGTCCTGAAGCTTATTAGTAAGCACAAATCTCAGCAGGGAAAAACGTCCCAAATAGCCTGTGCGTGAGGCCAATAGTCGCTGAGACAGTAAAAAACGTGAATGGCTCTTCCCAGCCATGGTAGAAACTCATGAAATCACAAAAACGTGAATGGTAAAATGCACCAGCAGCTCAAAACGTGGGGAAAACAACCCAGTCCCCAGCACTACAAAAACAACCTCCCATCCATGGAAAGAATGAAGCTAACAGTCAAAACGTGAAATCCAAATACACAGGAAAGACTTCCGCTGCTCCCCAAAAGCTCCAATGTGAAGAAGAATGGTCTGGAAAATGGAAAAGATGGATGTATGGAAGAATGGCCTGCGTTTTTGGGCATTTTTCTTGCCAAGGAAGTCAGAACACGTTTTTCCAAAAATGGTTCTTTGCCCAATTCGAATTTTTGGTTGCCCATACTCTTCCCATCCATGCAATAACTAACTCAACCACATTCTGGCAGAAATAAATGATTGGAGAAAAAGACAAGAAAGGTAGTTGACAGCTTGATGGGTTTTCTCATAGACATTTGGCTTTTCCCCATTGGCCCATAGGCTAAATATTTCACCCCCCTTATCCTTAGAAAATCATGCCCCTTCGATTTAGTTTCCGCGACCGTAGCTGGTTGTGTTTATTTTTATTATAGATGCATATGTACATGATGCTGAAACTTAATATGTGCCGCATGCCCCGATATACCATCGGTGATAATTTAAATCCCAAAACATATCATAGTCGATCAATGGCGGGGCCTTGGCCTTTAGCTCCACACCATGATCATTTACAATATATACATCATATACACCTAATGCAACGGGGTCAAGACCGGGACGTGACAGCGCTTGTTTAGGTCCTGCTTCTAATAATGTTGCTGAGTATAGGGCTTTAATTGAGCTTCTATGGGATGCTTTGTCACATGGTATCACCCAGATCGAGGTCTGTTTAGACTCTCAGTTGGTGGTCTCCCAGCTTAATCGAGCTTATCAGGTACGGAATCCTATTCTATTATGTCAGTTCATGCAAATTCAGTTATTTGAAATAAATTTTGAAGTTATTATATTCAATCACATTCCATGAAATCAGAATTCATTGACTGATGCATAT
>LPNX010789960.1:0-52947 GCA_001517045.1 Pseudotsuga menziesii | reverse complement strand
TATATATATATATATATGTAAAATATCTATCCATAGATAGGTCGAGTCTGATCCTCAGATTCTGTCATAACGGTATAATATACAAAAATATACAAAAATGTGGATTGCAGTCCATTAAAATGTCCTAGATCTAAGCAGGACCACCTTGGTCCACATGGTCTCTCCGTACTCTAGCTTCCTTAGCCTCTTCGGCTTTGGCAGCCTCCACAGCATCTATGTATACAAGCATTGCTCTGGCCACTCACCTGAAAAGGCGTAACCAAATCGGTGGGACCCTAACAACGAACTCCTGCATGGTGGTCAGGATATGCTCTATCCACAAGGTGGGAACTCTTTGGGTCAGCTTGGCCAGCTTCCCCTCTAGAACCCTGATCAGCCCCGGATCTTCACCTATGACAGGACAAACAAACATGTGTGGATGCCCCTCATGGCAGACTGGTCCAATATCTGCATTTTGACACATTTATAGGATTAAGACTTGTACATATGTATATATCTATCATTTTAAAATTCATAAAAATTTTAAAAATGTTAAAAAATTAAAAATTGTTTACCTAGATCTCCCCATGCTCCTCCTGGAGGGAGGACAAGGTCTGGGTCACCTCGAAAATCCATGTCGGCATATGGAAACTGTTCTAGTGCCGGTAGCTGTTGCTCCCACCAGATATAGAAATCATCATCATATACACTATGCACTGTGTCTCCTCCTCCTTGACGGAGGTAGATGTCTCGCCATCTTCTCAGTCTCGGCTGACATGGAGATCGGACTGGTAGAGGTATGGCCGGGCTCAACCCTCCCTAGTACTCTCTCTCAAAGAAGGAAACCAATATGCTAGAATAACCAAAACGCTTTCGCCTTCGTCTCTTGCAATTGGCAAGTTGTATTTTCATGATAGGGACAACTCCTGAACACCAATCATAGAGGGCACCATGCAAACAATCTATTGCCAACGTCATTTGGTTATGTGTAGCCAAATGTAATGAGGAGGATCTTGCAATCCTCACGATGGTGCTTGTAAGTACCTGTAGTGTAAAGTCATGGATATGTGCAATATGGACACAACTCCCTCTCTTTTGGGTACCCGGTGTGCAAAACACATCTATATAGTTCTGGACACTTAAAGGGTCACCGCCTCTGCCGGTACCCTCTAAGTTGACTGGTGCTCCTCATCGTGACAGACCGGTAATGAAATACATGTCCTCAGTAGTAATCTCCAAAGTCTCACCCTATAGGTCGAACATCCCCAAATCATGATCCCAATAGTTTATCATGAACTCTAATAGGTGAACATTGGCCTGCATGGGTGATGTGCAAAAGAAATTTAATAGCCCACTCGTTCGTAATGCATGTATGGTGGGCGCAATTTGGAGTGCTTCTTAGTCTATTGTTTCATGTTCCTGTTCCCTCCATTATAGCACCATCTTCACACCTAGCAAAACAAGTAATTTGATTCATTAATTTCATATCAAATTTCAAATTTTTTTGACTATATTTAG
Organism: Pseudotsuga menziesii; assembly: GCA_001517045.1. Lineage (NCBI taxonomy): Eukaryota > Viridiplantae > Streptophyta > Pinopsida > Pinales > Pinaceae > Pseudotsuga > Pseudotsuga menziesii. Next base: position 51,450 of record LPNX010789960.1, on the reverse strand, counting down.
CTTTTTATCCTTCACACAGTACACACGACTGTCTAGTTAGACATGTCACGTACTGTACGCGACTGTCTCTATAGGAAACCCGCGTACAAAATGCGTGTACGCGAGTCTTTACACTGTGAACCCACGTACGCGCTGTGACATGCTTTAGGATGCTTTTAATTATGAAATTGGGACTCAAAATTAATAATTGCTAGGATCAAAATGAAGAGCTCGGGGTGTAGGCTTACCTGCAACTTGCAGAATTTGATTTCGTCCACTAGATTGTCCACAATGATCGAATGAAGGTAGAGGTAAAAACTTGCTTTTTATGGCTAAAAATTCAAATGGTGAGTTTTGTTTTGATTTTGAACTATTTATAGAAATTTTATTTCTCAAAGTGGGTTTTTTCCTATAGTTTGAAATCTATTTAGCTAATACCATATTTATTTTTGCCTTGAAACAGGTTTTTCATCATTATAAAGTGTTTTTTGCTCACATAGGGTGTTTTTGTCATTTCCAATACATTTTTGGCATCTATATTCAATCCACATTAACGTTAGCAATCAACATTTTTCCACGGACTATGGTATTATAAACCATTAGTTCCCTATTTTTACCATTGTTCTTTCGTGGATGGGACCCTTTTTTCATAAGTATCTTCCTTTAAAACCTATGATGTTCCTTGATACTCATGCCGCAACTGTTTCAGGTATAGGGGTATCCTTTTAGCTATTTTTCACGCCAAATAGAGCTTCTTTGGAATCTCTTTTTACAAGCTATCCCTTTATAGGAATCCTCGCCCTTATGGAGCTTCTTTAGGCCCAAGTCTGACTCCTTCAAAACAGACTTGATTGCCGAGTTAACTCGTCTGTTCAAGCTCATTAAGAATATGTGAACGGGTATCCGCATTGGTGGTAGGTTATCTCTTTCTCGGACCATGCGGAATAATATGAGAACGGATCCCTCTCTTTTCTATTTTGAATTGAGAAGAGTATTCTCAGGCATAGGTTTATCACTTTTTCGGACCCGAGGGACTAAATTTACGAAAAAGGAACACCCGGTTTGAGCATAGTTTTCTCTTTTTCATGCTCTGGACCTAAACATGAAAAAGATTTCGAGTGTACTTTGTGTCTTTGTCATGCTCGTTAAACACTTAAGAACAAAGCATCGTGTTTATTATTGTAAGCCCCATTTCTTGTAATCAAATGGATCTTTCCAAGTGATCTTGCTTTCCTTCACACTCGTAAAACTCAAGCTATTTTATGCTGTTTTGGAAGGAGCGTTGGGTAGGTGGTGATTTAACCTTTTTCGGACCTCCCTGACTAAGTACAAAAAATGTTCACCTTTTCTTCTACAGAAGTTAAGAGAGTTCTTCTGTGGTATGTTTTATACTTTTTCGGCCTCAGGAGACTAAATTGGATGAAAAAGAACCCCCCCCCCCCCCCCCCCGCAGTCTTCTTTGGAGCTTTCAGACTCTCTAAATGTGAAAACACCAATTGAGCATGTACTAGTTCGAGCTCATTAAATCCACGAATCAGTGACACTATCAAGCATTATTTTCCCGTCTCTTTAAGCTTGTTTAAAAATGAAGAGGGATCCAAGTTGACTTTTTTGGACTCGTTAAAATTTAACAGGGAAGGTAAGGAAGAAGTTTTCTCTTGTTTTCAGTAGTGGCAGCATGTCATCCTTGAACATAGCACTCTCTTTTTTTTTTTATACCCATGTCTCAGTGTTCATTTTTCTTTCATCTATTACTTTGAGTTTCCTCCTCCTCCTCTTGTTCATTATACCTGGGGAATCTGATCATGTCTCCTACATATCAGATAAGTCTAGTTGTTCTATCTATGAGTAAAATGCTTCCTTAGGTCATCTCTGTGTCGTGCTTACTATTCAAGGATTCAACCCAATGTTTGATATTTATCCTAATCCCATCATTGTTATATCTATTATCTATTGTGTCTCCCTTCTTTTACCTAGTTCCTAGTTACTCTTGTGATCCATTGGAGGATCTATTGCCTTCCCTATCACAGCATGGCTCCATTTCAGTACTTCCTGATGATGAAGACCTAGAGTTTTGACGATTGTGCCTCAGGATTCACTTTCATCATTGGTGAATTCCTTTGCTTTAGTTGTTAATTATTACTTATTGATTGACAAACTGTTGAATCCTTTCCATGTTTGAATTCAACCTACCTTTATTCACATGGCTTGGATTGTACTGGTTCTTTGGGATAGTTTATGAAGACCTTAGTTCCTCACCTATGGACTAAGTTGCGCAAGATTATGTTCTATTCATGTACACAACTTCTAGATCTTTGAAGACTCATCATTATTGTATATTGTGGCTTCGATCCACCTTTGTAATATACATGGTTTAATACCCATATCATATGATGTACTCAAATATTGTAAAGGAGCTAGGAGCTAGTGTTCTAGTATATTGAACATAGCATCCTCCGATATGACTTTGTATATGACATTATTATGTATTTGTTTCAGGTACTATCTCAGCTCCATTGGATTTCTAAGTTCTCCAAAGATAAAGATTATAATGTATTTCGGCCATTGCTTCCCTCTGACCTCACACATTAGGGGGCATCTGTTATCCACCTAAATGGCACTTCTCCGTTCGAGTGCCAACATTCCCTATGTTGGCACACAAAATGACATTTATGGATTGAAGGTTGCCTAAAACACTATAGATGGGCATATTATGAACTACATTTATCATTCATCAAGCTGGTTAATTTTACCTTTAAATATGTCAAGTGTTGTATGCGCCTCTTCCTATATGTAGCTCATGTACATACGCTCCTTTTATTAAATCATAACGCGTGTTGTACGCGAGTTTCAGTAATTGCATCTCATGTACATATTTGTACATGGGTTCCCCTTAGAGAAACTAGCGTGTCATATGCGATTTGCTAGTATTAATACCCATGTACACCTTCCTTTGACATTAAAAATAATAAATTGCAATTATATGAGATTTGTTAAGCCCTTAACTATAACTATCTTAACTGTCTCAACCTCCTCAACCCTCGAAACTCCCTTATTTTGCTAAGTATAAATAAAGGCCTTAGGGAGGGTATTAATCAATAATACTTGGAGAGCAAAGTTATGCTGGTGGAGTCTATTCAGAAGTCTTTGGAGCAGTGGAACTCAGAATCCTTTGGTTGCAGAGGAGTCCTTGTCTCAGGCGTTGGGTTGTAATCTAAACTCATTCACTATAGTTAATAAAGAGAATCCTTCTTTCATATGTGTCCAGAATATCTTTCATGTATTATGGTTTGATGAATACTTATGATTAAGCACTCTGTATATGATTTATCTAACCTATTTTATATACATGTATCATCTTGCACTTGGAGGATTTGCTTTTGATAGGTGAAGGAGAAGCATCCCTGAAGGCTTTGGAGAAGAAGCAAAGCAGAAGAGGACAAAGCTAGGATCAATCGTCGTGTATCAGGTGAGTCTTTTCTATCCTCTTATTTCCGTTTCTGTACTCTAGAGTCGATTTTTGGCAAGTTTTATGAGTATGTTGGTAACCCCAAACCTTCGGTTATAAGGTGTTTATTCCTGTACAATAGCTGTATAGTTCTGCTTTAGCCATTTTAAATTTCTAACACTATGCTACTAACAACTTTCTAAACAAAATGTCACTTCTAATTGGAGAAAATGGAGAAAAAGTGGCCTTTCAATACCTTAAAAAAATTCTCTTTGGCTGAATTTTGCAATCATGGATTAGTCCTATCCAATCATGGCAGTTGGTCAAACTAATCTAGTGGGTACTTTATTAAGGACTAATAATACCAGTTTGCAATTGTTTTATAATTCTTCATCGATGGTAAATCCATCACCTACTCATTCAAATATGAAGAATGAAGCTCTAAGGATGATTAAAACTGTGGGTATTGCAACAAAGACAACTAATCTGTCACTATTGTTGACAAGTTATAGCTATAACTGGCACATAAATAATTATGATGTCACCCAGCTTAGCCTTGTTATTGCATTGTGGACACTACACATTATTTACATAAATACAAAATTATAATCTCGAAGATTTGTTTCAACAAAAATGATAAATATATATTTAATCTTTTTCATGAACTTTATAGTCTTACCAGTTCATTTAACATGACACCATGGAAAACAACAATTTGTGAGCTTGCATATTCTTACCTTTCCAATATTGTTCTTGTGTCATTGAAGCCACTCTCTAATACAGGAGATGCCAAACATGTGCCCACAGGAAAAGGAGATGCATTTTCATATTTAAAATGTTAGTCTTTAGACATTTGAGAATCGTAAAAATAAATAAAAACATTTTGCTATAAGAAAGATAATTTATCTGATTTTTGATAGCATGATATAGAGGACTAAAGAAACATCAAACAAACATGAGACTAGCAACTGAATTTGGTGTATCGACATATGTCAGTAGAGAATACACACCAGAAAATCAATCTTGCAAGGTAGTCACGAGAAGCAAGCACTGCTCCTTGAAAAGGGGGCCAACTACTCTCCATCTCATCGAAATTTCCATCCTTCGTGATGTTATCTGTCTCTCCAAATTTTATGTTCAAAGATATATCATCTGGGAAAAATATCTTCAATACATTCTGCACAAGTTGCTGACTGACTACTTCAACCTCTACTGATGAAGGAAGTGATAATTGAGTCACCTAATGGGATGAAGATCATCACAAACAACTTCCAATGCATCAATATAAAATAAGAATGAGTCCTCATTAAAAAGACACAAAATCCAATGCACATACTTGGTACTACTTCCCCAGCCAGAATCTTACCATATCTGGTTCCAAGGACCTTAAATAATCTAGCAGGTAGTTACTATTATCTTCTCCAGTTTCTATGCAAACTTGAGTCTCTTTTTGTGATCATGTAGCTCCTACAAATAAATCTGATCCTTGTAAGAATATACACACATACAAAACACAAAATACATGCACCAAACTTTGCACATGCCACTAATAATTAGCAAATACTTATACAAAGGCTTCAACCTTGAATAATGATATAGAGCATAGTGTGAATGGATCCACAACAAGGCTTCCAAAATAAAAAATGTGAATGGATTCTGATTGACAAAGCAATAAAAGCTTTCACAACATTTTCTATAAATGTCTCTTGAGAAACCTTCACATCTATGTACCAACTGTAATGTCTACATAAAGGAAAAAAAATGTATGAACCGATTAAAAAAAATCACTAGAAACAACTGACCTAAATACTTGCTTGAACAAATTATAATACATTCTTCTTAGAAATTGAAATACATTCTCCTGGATATAGTCATGCAACAAAGGAGGAAAATACAAGCCTTGGAGTCTGAGTTCTTGAACCTTAAATCCAAGACTGAAAAACCTCATCAAATGCACTTAGACTACATCATCAAATCATAGGAAGACTTTGGGTTCCACTACAACATATTTATACCAAATAAAATGAAACTGTTTCACAACAGTTTGACGATATCGAGCTTGAGAACCTAGGGACACAGGCTGTCCACGTAGAACCTAGAAGAGCCTATAGCCAGCATATTTTTCACTAAAGCATGATATGTAGAAGAATTTTCGTATTAGGTACTTCTATTAGATATATACTAGTAGGAGCTAGGCTAGTTTACTTTGAAAATTTAATCTCCATTTTAAAAGCCTTGTGAGAATTGAATATTTGGTGCTCACTCCTAGAATACTATCTACTTTTTTTATTACCTAGCTGTACAGTTCTTCTTTAGCCATTTTAAATTTCTAACACTATGCTACTAACAATTTTCTGAACAAACTGTCACTTTTGATTGGAGAAAATAGAGAAAAAGTGGCCTTTTAATACCTTCAAAAAAATCTCTTTGGCTGAATTTTGCAATCATGGATTAGTCCTATCCAATCACAGAAGTTGGTCAAACTGATATATTGGGTACTTGATTAAGGACTAATAATATCAGTTTTAAATTGTCTTATAATTCTTCATCGATGGTAAATCCATCACCTACTCATTCAAATATGCAGAATGAAGTTCTAAGGATGACGGAAACTGCGGGTATTGCAACAAAGACAATTGATCTATCACTATTATTGACCAGTTACAGCTATAACTAGCACATAAAGAATTTTTATGTCACACAGATTAGCCTTGTTATTGCATTGTGCACCCTACACATTATTTACATAAATACAAAATTATAATCTCGAAGATTTATTTCAACAAATATATATATAATATTTTTCATGAACTTTATAGTCTTACCAGTTCATTTAACATGACACCATGGAAAACAATAATTCGTGAGCTTGCATATTCTTAACTTGCCAATATTGTTCTTGTGTCATTGAAGCCACTCTCTAATATAGGAGATGCCAAACATGTGCCCACAGGCAAGGGAGTTTCATTTTCATATTTCAAATGTTAGTTTTTGGACATTTGGGAATCTTATAAATAAATAAAATCATTTTTCTCTAAGAAAGATAATTTATCTGATTTCTGATAGCATGATATAGAGGACTAGAGAAACATCAAACAAACAGGAGACTAGCAACTGAATCTGGTGTATGTGGTCTTTTCAAGAAACAACTGAGAAAGGAGAGAATTGGCATAATCAGTCATAGGAAACAATATTGACAACAAATTTCTTCCTTGAAGACTTCAATTCAAAGTAGTAGTCTCACAAAACTATTTTCTTAACTAAAGGTTCCATTGTCTATGATCATTGAATTGAATATGAATAGGGCCCAAAAACTGCCCAAATATGAGGTACATGGGATGCTCATTTCCTTTCATTCCCCATAGGTGGCATGGATTTCCTAGAATTCATTTTACAACTAAGAAAAAGATAACGTCATACTTTAGACTTGCCCAGAAAACTCAGAAACCAACACATAAACCCTCATGAAAAATTAAGTGAATACCTTATGGGAAACAATGTGCATGGTTCCTCAATGTCAAAACTAAATATCCATTCAATTGATGCTATGAACCATTTAGGGCAGAGTGAGACAAATACAGTCCACAAGGTCACGGATCAATACTATCAACCTCAAAACATATAGAAAAAACAAAAAAATATATTTGCATTTGCAGCAACTAACACAAACTAGCTCCTTCATCTTAGCCTCAAGGTATTAATTGGAATATAATATATATGCTTTTATCATCTTTTTATAGGAGTTGTCTTTGCACTCCTCACTGTTGTACTAACAGTCACATTGACCTATTTGCAGCCATCTATTAGAAACTAATGTGTCTCATCTTATCTTATCTTATGGTCTATATTGTATTTAGTGAATGCACATGTGATCGGCAGATGTGTTATGACACAATCATTTTTTTACTGTGTGGGTCATGACAAATGAGTTAAGCCATGCATTAGTCATTACGAAGACATCATTAGGAAGTTCTTGTTAGCTGGGTACATAAACCTCATGATTTATGGAACTATTTCCCTATTTGGAATTTGACAATAAAAGGATCCCATTGTGCTTGACAACATTGCTAAGCAAAAAGAGTAGGAAAACATATGAATATGTGTTTTTTATAACTTTATACCCCTTGAACCTAGGAAAGTGAATCAAATAGAAAGAAAATATACTTGGTTACTTCAAAATATTTAGAACACATGAATCACTCATCTATGTGGGGACGATTTATAAATTAGAAGGTATCCATACCTTGTATTGGACAAGGACATCATTATCTTTCATAGTCTATCTAACAATATTGACATTCTCATCTTCTACAATCAAAACCTCTTCTATATTATCCATACGACAAATCATCAACATCTTGAGTTTTGACATTGGTCCATCATATAACTACCTTAGTTGCATAAGTTGAGAACCTATCCCATCAACCATGCATGAAAGTAATGGAACCTGCATGGGAAAAAAATTGATAAGCCACTTTAATATTTTTGAAAAATCACAACAAATAAAATAATCAAACTTCTATCAATGTTTTCATACAATTTAAGATCATATAATTAGATAATCATTAGTGAAGTACTTAACCATTAGAAACTAGCAATTAGTGAAGTACTTCCCTCGTAGCAATGAAATGTTTTTCCCAGCTGCTTACAATATGACAAACATTAGCAATAGTTTAGAATTTTAACTTGCTTGCAATTGTGGCAGAGTGTAATCCTCCAGAGAAGTAGAACCACTAGATGTTTAATTGTATAATCATTCATATAAACTCATTTGGAACTTTCTCTTTTTCTTTCCCATTTTTCATCATCCAAGTTGATTTGTTAGTTACATGGTCATCAAGAAAATAAATACAGTAGTTCAATAATCTTAAACCACTATTTGGAGCATATATATATTTGAAGGAAAACAACCCAATGGACTGAAATCCCTCAAAACTATGGCCCCACCCTCTAGAATGTTTTATTAGTGAAGATCAGGTCATGGGTATTAAGCCAACACAAATTACAAATTAAATACCCACATCCTACATCAATGATCTAGGACAAAGCCCAACAAGGCACGTATTCTGGTGACATATTATAAGGTATGTTCCCAAAAAGAGATGGCCCAGCTGCAAGCCACAACCACATATCCCATGCAAGGGAGGAGCAAGCCTACCATTATTTGAACCTGGGTCTTCTTCACAGCAACCACACCAAGTAGCCACTAGACAACAACTTGATGAACATGCATATGTGTGCTTGTGTGTGTGTCTGTGTGATGCAAGGGAGGACTCCACACTATGTAGCTGGAGAACACATGTGTCCTCAAAATTTGAGGACACCCAATGTGCATTGAGGACTGGGACTAACTCATGTCATTGATGCAAAAGGGAATATAATCTTCAACAGTCATATTGCCTATCACTTAGGGATTAGAATCTTACTGTACCTCAGAGAAAATAGGTCAACAAAATAATGGCGATCAACTTGTAGCCCAGGATTCAACCCAGAGAGGATAGTTCACTTGAAATCTATCATTGGGGATGTGAAGTGTATCCTTGAGGGCTAAAACATGTGCTACCTACAATATTCCAAGTGACATATTGAATCACATGTCGAACAATAGAGTCATAGTTAAACAGATGGCACATGAATATAGATCTGAGATCCTGATATGAATTCAATGAGATCCCCTTAGCTTCTCAGTTCAAAATACATAATTTATTGAATGTGTCCTCATCAGGAAGTTTGCACAAAAAGTAAAATATAATTCCTCTAAGCCCAAGAGTCTTCCTTTTTTGTCCATATTCCTTATTGCTATTCATGAAAAAAAATTAAAGTCTCTTTGGGGTTTAGGCTGAGTTTTACAATTTTTTGTACCTGATTTAGCAGGGGATCTGCATGGGGTATTACAGGGCGACAAAGCCATTTTTGAAGACAATTCCTGTGTCCCAAGTCTAGGATCAGGTTACTAACTTACTACATAAGGCTTTCATCACATGCATGCATAGGATAGTGAGTCTTGGGTTGAACCCCATTGAACACAGTTGAAATACCATCTTCTATTGGATTCAGTTGAGACACAGCCCTTGAAGGCAAGAGATCAACAGTCTGAATAGAAAGGACATGTTTTATCCTTGAGGGATAAAACATGTGCTACCTACAATATTCCAAGTGACATATTGAAGCACATGTCAAACAATAGAGTCACAGTTAAATAGAGGGCACAGTTATTTAGATCTGAGATCCTGATATGAATTCAATGAGATCCCCTTAGCTTCCCAGTTCAAAATACACAATTTATTGAATGTGTCCTCATCAGGTTGTTTGCACAAAAAGTAAAATATAATTCATCGAAGCCCAGGAATCTTCCTTTTTGTCCATATTCCTTATTTTTGTTCATGAAAAAAAACTAAATTCTCTCTGGGGTTCAGGCTGAGTTTTACAATTTTCTACTGATGATTTAGCAGGGGATCTGGATGGGGTATTAGAAGGTGACATAGCCATGTTTGAAGACAATGCTCGAGTTCCAAGTCTAGGATGAGGTTACTAACTTGCTACATAAGGCTTTCATCACATGCATGCATAGGATGGTGAGTCTTAGGTTGAACCCCACTGAACACAGTTGAAAAACCATCTTCCATTGGTTTCAACTGAGACACACCCCTTCCAAAAAGTCATGGACCTTTGTATCAGCTCTAAGATAGATCAAAAACCTGTCTGCATAACCTTATCTACCAGCAGCAGAGATTCATTGTTGGTAGAGGCTGGCGCATCTTCTTGGATCAGGGTAGAACTATCAATAGATATTAGAAGCAATAGTATCTTCTAGAACTAGAATGAGGAAAATCATGTGATTTCCTAGTGTGGAAAAGAATCTTTGTGGACTGGCTCTATGATTGTCTGAAGCCAAAACAGAATGAGCATTGAAAGACAGTCAAGCTAATGTTAGTGGTGAAATGGAAAAAAAATGAACTCGATCTTTCACACATCCTATATATAATGACATCCAAAAAATTACACTAGAATGCTAACAATAAATTGCATCCCTATTCTTGACCTTATGAAACCATATTATTTAATCCAACTTTCATAAATTGGAAAAACTATTCCAAATTAAATGCAAAAATTGTTGAAAAAACTATATTTTTTTATTCTTATTATTTTCATATTTTGAAATAATCAAAGATATCTCTCAATCTTAGCTGGAAAAGAAATAAGACAGATATGACCCACGAGCTTTACAACATCCTAGTATCAATAAACAAAATTGGACAAGAATATTGACCAAAACTTATATCAATACTCTTGCAGTAATGGAACATTATGTAAACCAACATTCATACTTCAAATGTATGTGAAAATAAAGAATGAAATGATGGTATGAATTTTGCATGAGTCAGTTCATAAATATCAATTCAACATTATTGCAGTAATGGAACATTATGTAAACCAACATTCATACTTCAAATGTATGTGAAAATAAAGAATGAAATGATGGTATGAATTTTGCATGAGTCAGTTCATAAATATCAATTCAATCCATACAAATCTTGATCTAGGAAGTCATTAGCTTACCAAATTCATCAACTGGAGAATAGAAACTTTTCTCAAAACTCACTAGTTACTACCTTGCAAAGATAAATCCTCCAAAAGTGAGAATCGGTGCTATTGCACTAGCAGAGAAACATCTGCAATAAATAAATCATTTCAATTGTCACATCAATCAGAGGGAGTAATCATTGCACCAAAAACTTCTAAAAATACAGAGAGAATGCCATTTCCCTGGAAGAGGTTGAGTAAGTTTGTTGTGAGCTAGAACACAATTGAGCTCAGGAAAAAACTTAGTGGACAAATAGTCATCGCCCCTTTATTTATGCATGTTTCATGTGAGTTGCATCAGTAGGTTCCATTATGAACAAGAAACAAGAACGAAAATTTTATTTTTTTCTTGGTAGGTAAAGTGGAAAAACACTACCAGCACATTATCATGGGGAAGGTGATATATCAAACTTAGGTTACCTGTTAGATAAGAAACAACATTTGAGTGTGAGATTTTGGGGTTACTCCAAAAGTGTTTCCACCTAGCTAGGAGAGCACTAGGTCTCCTAGTCCTTTGGTGATGGTTCATGGACATCTAGATGGCTCATTTTTGGTGGATGCTTGACCCAAGGTAGAGTGATACCATTGAAGCCTTACCTAGAATGTTTTTACCCTAATTAGCATGATGATTAACCCATTGGATGCACACAATGAAGAGTCAGTTGCTCAATTAGGAGAAATACCTACCTTGGAGGACTACTAGGAACTTGGAGGAGAGCACTTAGCCCTAAGAGCATGGGACCATGTGATATACAACTTTGAGGTTGAAAACATGACTTGAGGATGCTTGGGTTGAAAAGCATACTTGATCAAAGTTAGTTGTAGACCCTGTTACCCCCCATTTGGTTGTCGTATACATTTGGATGGTAAGAAGGGTGACATCATTTTTTATTATAGTTTGATGATGCCCCAACTGCTGTTGGTGGGATAATAAATCATTCAATTTAGGAGGAGCCATTCTGGGCATGTTGTAGCCCTAGTAGATGATAAATATAGCACAACAACAGTCAAAAGTTTTATACCATCCAGGGAAAGGTGATGAACAAAAGGTGTTTTGAAGTCTTGGAAATGTAGCAGCCCTGAGGATTTCTGGGCACTTTATGCTACAAGGTAGTCATAAAACAGTCACCTACAATAGCCCTCATCAGACTTGTAGCATCATTAAAACAGTAGTAAGATGGTTGATCTTCAATTCTGGGCTTCTTTTAGCCTCAAAACAATGGTAAAGAGAAAACCTGGGACCATTCTGAGCATCAAAGTGATGATTTATGCCAATTCCAGGAATCAAACAGCAATAATCTTCCAATCTGGGTGGTTTTGGAGGTCATAGATAGTAGTGAAACATCATCACTCATGATTCTGAGCAGCAGTAACAGTAGTTCTGGGCCTATTTTGTACTCAACCATGCAAGTCTGAGAAATAATGTGCATAATTATGACGTCCTTGCATGTCTTGGCTTAAGCATAGATAATTTCAGTCATCAAGTTTGAAATTTTTCAAACTATCATGAAATGTATGTTTTAAATAAAGAAATATGTTCTAATTTTGCTTCTGTTTGGAATTCTTCTAGCAAAAAATTCATTAGCAATTTTTGTTCTACCTTATTTTAGATTTTTCAAAATGAAGTTACCATCTTTGTGATGTTAAATGTTACACTTTTGCAACCATCCTAAACATTCCATTAAGAAGGAAGAGTGACTTATGTTATGTCTCAACAAACAAAGGTAACTTCTACTCGTGTCAAATAAAAACCAATAGTACAAATCAAAGTTGTACCAGAGGAGACGAGATCACTGCACGGAAAATAGAAGACTTGAAATCATGATTTGAACCAGCAACAAAGGTGCATATGTCATCCGGCATTGGTAGGAGCCATGGATTAAGGTCTTCAAGTTGCATTCCATCCTACAAAGTGAAAGTTCAAGTTAAGAAAGAATGATTCAAGAAAAAAAATGAGTGCCTCCTTCAACATCATTAATGAGCATTCTCTATTTCTTAAGAGAGAAGAAAAATTAGCATGATTTAAAATTATGGCCATAGGAAAAACAGAAAACTATCAAATCTACATGAAAATTTTTCCGAGGGGTTTGGGCCAAGGAACACATTTTCACTTATCTTATACATTAGAATCATTTTTTCTACATTGATGTCTGGAAATAAATGTTTTGGTGGAATATATTTGAAAATCAAATAATAATAAGCAAATAAAAATATCACTCTGAATAATACCACACAAAAATAGTAAACGCTTCTGTTACAAGCTAAGAACAAGAAGTAACAGTTTAGCAATTGGAAAAGTCTAAAAAATGTAGAGAGCAATCAAGAAAATTAACCTTGAAATGCAACTGGACCCTCAACATTGAGCGAACTAATTATTAAAAATGAAAAGACACATATTCTATGTAAAGTGAAGCATAGGAATATATTGAAAAGCTACATTATGATGGGTATGGAATTGATGAGGGTTTAGGAGTCCCAAATTAGGGTTTGTGGGTGCAGGAGTTATATTTTCAAGATAGTTAAACAAGACCCAGTCAGACACAACGATCACTTATGACTTGACTCAGCTCACCAAGATGGCATGCCAATTTGAAACTTTGCTCAAACCTCACTAGTTACTACCTTGCAAAGATAAATCCTGCAAAAGTGGGAATCAGTGCTATTGCACTAGCAAAGAAACATCTACAATAAATAAATCATTTCAATTGTCACATCAATCAAAGGGAGTCATCATTACAGTAGAAACTTCTAAAAATACAGAGAGAATGTCATTCCCCCAACAAAGGTTGACTAAGTTTGTTGTCAGCTAGAACACCATTGAGCTTAGGGAAAAACTTAGTGGACAAATAGTCATCACCCCTTTATTTATGCATGTTTCATGTGAGTTGCATAAGTAGGTTCCATTGTAAACAAGAAGCAAGAACGATTTTTTTTTTTTTTTCTTGGTAGGTAAAGTGAGAAAACACTACCAGCACATTATCATGGGGAAGGTGATGTATCAAACTTAGGTTACCTATTAGATAAGAAACAACATTTGAGTGTGAGGTTTTGGGGTTACTCCAAAAGTGTCTCCACCTAGCTAAGAGAGCACTAGGTCTCCTAGTCCCTTGGCAATGATTCATGGACATCTAGATGGCTCATTTTGGGTGGATGCTTGACCCAAGGTAGAGTGATACCATACAACCCTTACCTAGAAGGTTTTTACCCTAATCAGCATGATGATTAACCCATTGGATGCACACAATGAAGATTCAGTTGCTTAATTAGGAGACATACCTACCTTGGAGGACTGCTAGGAACTTGGAGGAGAGCACTTAGCCCTAAGAGCAAGGGACCATGTGATATACAAGTTTGAGGTTGAACACATGATCTGAGGATGCTTGGGTTGACAAGAATACTTCATCGAAGTTAGTTGAAGACCCTGTTACCCCCCATTTTGGTTGTCCTATGCATTTGGATGGTAAGAAGGGTGACATCATTTTTTATGATAGTTTGATGATGTCCCAGCTGATGTTGGTGGGCTAATAAGTCATTCCATTTAGGAGGAGCCATTCTGGGCATGTTGTAGACCTAGTAGATGATAAATATAGCACAACAATATTCAAAATTCATATACCATCCAGGGAAAGGTGATGAATAGAAGGTGTTTTGAAGTCTAGGAAATGTAGCATCCTTGAGGATTTCTGGGCACTTTATGCTACAAGGCAGTCATAAAACAGTCACCTACAACAGCCCTAATCAAACCTGTAGCAGCCTTAAAACAATAGTAAGATGGCTGATCTTCAATTATGGGCATCTTTTAGCATCAAAACAATGGTAAGGAGAAAACCTGGGATCATTCTGAGCATCAAATTGATTATTTATGCCAATTATGGCAGTCAAACAACAATAATATTCCAATATGGGCAATTTTGGAGGTCATAGATAGAAGTGAAACATCATCACTCATGATTTTGAGCAAAAGTAACAGTAGTTCTGGGCCTATTTTGTACTCAAACAGGTAGGTCTAAGCAATAATGTGTAGATCTAGGCACTTTTAACTCTCAAATAGCCCTTGTCTTCCAATTTGGGGAAGGACATGGATTCCATAAGTCCATCTTTGGGTTTAATATTCTAATTTTCCATTAAATTTACAACTAAAAATTCCCCCTTCTAATGTGAGACCCTCAACATGTTTTTATGCAAATCTCATGCATCCACCTATGCTAGCCTTCCAGGCTAGCACCCCCCTTCCTTTTGTGTCTATCCTAACCATTGGATCTTCCTATACCCATATACACCCTTAAATCTCCCAAAGCCCTCATCTAGCATTCAAAAAATCCCTCCCAAATCCCACACGTGTGAGTCATACCCTCTATTGCTCACACATGTGGATCTCTTCCTTTATCTTAGCCTTGGTTTGGAGTCTAAATTCCCTCAAATTTCAGTTAAATTGGACTAAAGCTAAATGCAATGAGAGTTGCAAGGTGCATTCTACAGCCCCAGCGAGGTGGGGTGGGGTAATCCATCAACTCTTTATATATATACCAATGTGTGTAACTGTACATTGAATCTAGACGGTGCATTTCCAACACTG
Source organism: Pseudotsuga menziesii (assembly GCA_001517045.1). Taxonomy (NCBI): domain Eukaryota; kingdom Viridiplantae; phylum Streptophyta; class Pinopsida; order Pinales; family Pinaceae; genus Pseudotsuga; species Pseudotsuga menziesii. The sequence continues at coordinate 35,863 of LPNX010789960.1, read as the reverse complement.
AATATGAACACTAGCATAGCATAGACCCTGTAAACTTTGATCTAATATGCACCTAGAGCTTGTCAAAACTTGAATTCCAATCTCACTTGTGTAAACTCGAGATATTCATTAGTTAAAGGAGTGCCTTGTGTGACATGATTAATGGAAGAATCTAGGTCATCAAATACCCCTGTCTACAACATTATTTTCAAATGCATTTATAGCATGACTATTAAATTTTGTTGCTCAAGTCTTCTTACATCTTCGGCAGCTTGTAGACCTATGGAAGCATGGAAGTAAAGGAGGTTTAACTCCCCATTATTCACCTAAATCAGCCTCGAGCAAAACAATATTCCAGATTCATCAAAGGCCAGCGATCCACAAAGAGGAGCATTTGTAACTTTGTACTCATGTCTAGGCTCGTTTTGGCGAGACATTACTAGTTAAAGCTTCTAACCCTAGATCAAGGGTATGCAATTTCTATTTTGATGGCTGGAGTAGCCTTAAAACAATAGTAAGATAGCTGATCTTCAATTCTGGGCATCTTTTAGCCTCAAAGCAATGGTAAAGAGAAAACGTGGGATCGTTCTGAGCATCAAAGTGATTATTTATGCCAATTCCAGCATTCAAACAACAATAATCTTCCAATATGGGCAGTTTTGGAGGTCAAAGATAGCAGTGAAACATCATCACTCATGATTCTGAGCAAAAGTAATAGCATTTCTGGCCCTATTTTGTACTCAAACAGGCAAGTATGAGCAATAATGTGCAAATCTAGGCACTTTTAACTCTCAAATAGCCCCTGTCTTCCAATTTGGGGAAGGACATGTCTTCCGTAAGTCCATATTTGGGTTTAATATTCTAATTTGCCATTAACTTTACAACTCAAAATCCCCCCTTCTAACGTGAGACCCTCAACATGTTTTTATGAAAATCTCATGCATCCACATATGCTATCCTTCTAGGCTAGCACCCCCCTTCCTTTCGTGTCTATCCTAACCCTTGGATCTTCCTATACCCATATACACCCTTAAATCTCCCAAATCCCTCCTCTAGCATTCAAAAAATACCTCCTAAATCCCACATGTGTGAGTCATACCTTCTATTCCTCACACATGTGGCTCTCTTCCCTTATCTTAGCCTTGGTTTGGAGTCTAAATTCCCTCAAATTTCAGTTAAATTGGACTAAAGATAAATTCACTGAGAGTTGCAAGGTGCATTCTACAGCCCCAATGAGGTGGGTTGGGGTAATCCATCAACTCTTTATATATATACCAATGTGTTTAACTGTACATTGAATCTAGACGGTACATTTCTAGCATTGAATATGAACACTAGCATAGCACATACCCTGTAAACTTTGGTCTAATATGCACCTAGAGCTTGTCAAAAATCGAATTCCAAGCTCACTTGTGTAAACTCGAGATATTCATTAGTTAAAGGAGTGCCTTGTGTGACATGATTAATGGAAGAATCTAGGTCGGAAAATACCCCTGTCTATAGCATTATTTTGAAATGCATTTACAGCATGACTACTGAATTTTGTTGCTCAAGTCTTCTTACATATTTGGCAGCCTGTAGACCTGTGGCAGCTTGGGAGTAAAGGAGGTTTAACTCCCCATTATTCACCTAAATCATCCTAGAGCAAAACAGTATTCCAGATTCATCAAAGGCTAGTGATCCACATGGAGGAGGGTTTGCAACTTTGTACTCATGTCTAGGATCATTTTGGCGAGACGTTACTAGTTAGAGCTTCTAACCCTAGATCAATGGTATGCAATTTCTATTTTGATGGAGCGATCACCTTCTTGACCCCATTTCTTGTCAAATTTAGAGGAGCACTCCATAATTTCAGGTTGATGGTGCACTTGTGCATGCTTTTGGAGAATTCATCCCACTTGGGAGAGGTTTAGCTTAATTATTAATGGAAGAAACTAGGCCTCCAAATACCCCTGTCTAGGACACTATTTTCAAATGCACTTACAACATGACTACTGATTTTTTCTGCTCAAGTATTCTTACATCTTTGGTAGCCTGTAGACCTACCCTTATAAAGGGGTCAAAATCACAACTTCCTTATATTTTCCAAAACCCTATGAAAAAACTACGAAGTACGGGATGTGCTGGTGAAGATAAGGGTAAAACCCCCTAAAAATCAGTTGTTGTACAAGAAATAGGATGTTGAGAACTATAATTTCAAATATTAAAAAACTTAAAGAGCTTTGGATAGAGGAAGAAAAATCCGCACTCGCTCTAATGCCATGTTATAAACCATGAGATATAGGATCTATGAGACTCGCTCTAGGTGCATTTGCAACAACGAGCTTTATATCCAAGGATAGATTGATTCTAAGCAATTATGGGCACAAGTAGGACAAATCTAGGCATGTTTAGGTATTTAAACAATGCTAATTAACAAGTGCTCTTAATCCTGGGTCTGAAATGACATCTTTTTCTTGAGGGAGCAACCATCCAAGCAAAGAAACAACTTAGATTTTGGCAGCAAATCAAACAAAATGTTAAATTATTACAAACAACTCAGATTTTGTATGAAGAGTATGATTAACTAGCGAGGTTTGTAACTTGTTTTATGATTGATTACACTTGTAAACGATAAATAAGGTTCAACAATTTCAGACTTTCCTCTTATTTGGGCACACTACAAAGAATATATGTTGGCATCACTAAGGCCATTCATCCCTACTTCTAACTTAGGCTCAAAGATTGGCCTAGTTTCTATTTGAGGGTTTAACATATTGGTAAATTTTGGTTTATGTTGAAGACGGCTTCTAAAGCCCCAATGCTTTGAATTTTGCTCCTTCTTCTAGCATTTTTATAGGGATAGTAACCTTTAGGATTTATTGGATCATGATCAAGGAAATGTTTTAAAAATGTTTTTTTCACTCATATTAAGGTTTCATTTAGTGGTCTAGATCTGTAATCGAATAGGATTGGTAGCCAAGCTTAATGGACTAGACATGAGACACTTGGATCGTTTTCGATTTCAATGAGGCAATTGTAAAATGATAGAAATCCAAAGTCATAGGGGACATCAAAATTTTAAAAGTGAGGGGAACCCTAACAACCATGTTATCAATAGAGGCTCTACCCAACTATGGCGTGAATCATGACAAAGATAACCACACTAGAGGTTATATATACTATGTAAAGTGAACCAATCCACATTATCTTGACAGAGATAAAGAACAAAGAATCCCTACCTGATATCTTCCTATATTCAACTTCACTACAAACCAGCCCAAGTTTTGTTTAAAAGGTCAAGTGTTGATAAATAGGAAGTTGTTTACACAACATTGACAACAATAAAATTGGACCCAAAGTCATTATAGTTCATGAAACCAAAAATTTATTTACATGTTGTTCTGAAGATGTTTCTCCTTCATCATGTAACACTTCAACATATCTGTATAGTCATGATGAGAGTGGAGGAGGTACAACAGTGATGAGTCATGACACTGTTGTGGTGCAATGTGATGAGAAGGTTCTGCAACAACCTTCTGATATTTATAGTGCACACTCAACATAGCAGTGAGGGTGCAACAATGATTAGATAATGGCGGAGAAATTATTTGAGTTATAGGGCACATGCATGCCCAACCTCAGTCTTTTACATTTTAGGTTGTTGTCCAGAATTAGTAGATTAGGTTCAGTTTAGATTTAGAAGTTGCTTTTCTGTTTTGAGTTTTCTTTTCCAGTTTTAGGAAAAGTACTTTAATTAAGTGTATTTCTAGTTTTATAAGGGAGAGCTGATCCCAAAGACAAAATTCAGACACTTTGAATGGTTTGACCTTCTCCAGTTAAGGTGCAAATTCGAAGGAACCCAATGCATGCATGGAGGTAGGCTGAGAGCTCCATTCTAAGCACCTAGGGTTGAGATCTTGTGCATTATAAATATAAACCCTATCCTACTTCTCCACATAAGTAGGTAGATTCTATCATAGGACATACAAAACAAGAGTTTGTAGTGATTTCTATTGTATAGTTTTATTTACAGTCAATAAAGAAAAACAAATGGTTTGAGTGTAGTAGATTCTTATTTTACTCACTATTAAAGTTTTCAGTTACCTATCTGTTTGTAGATATGGGGCTCTAGCATACCCAGAGTGGTTTTGAGAGATCTTTAAGTTTATAGCCATATAAAGTTTTAGTTTACACTTCTGCTTACCATGAATTGAAATTTTGAACAAAAATATGGACAGTAAATGTTTTCCTTCTGTTCCAATTGACAAAACCTTTATATTTTTTAATGAATTGGAGGATTCACAGGGGAGTAATCTACAATACCTTGTAGTTTGTACCTCTTTCCAAATGTTGGGTAAGATAATAAGCACTGAAACAAGTAGAGTTCTTTACAAAGAAGATATCATTGTATAACAAAGATTCATTCAACAAGGAAAGAAAATCCTAAACATAGTCAGTTCAAAGATAAACATTATCAATTTCTCAGTAACGTAAACCAGTTATTGATTTCCTATTATGTCAAGTATTTTTTCCAAACATGATGAGGTATTCCAATATTAGGTAAATCAACAATTTACTATAAAAAATCGATAAAATATTGTATCGACACCCAAAACATTCATCTATACTTAATATCTTATTAGGTGCAATCTTGGAGAAAATTAGAGTTAAAAGTTAGCCTCCTTGGCCAAGAAGTCTTGGGGGATGTTTCTTAGAGCTTCCCGTGATAGTACTTGATTGCATAGCTTCCTTTGGGCTCTATCATGTAATCCCCTTTTTATTTGGTTAATTTGATGCCACATGTTCCCCATTCCAATAATTGATTTGGTTGATGGTTGGGATTTTGTTCTTTTTAAACTTCCTATAAAGGTTATGAGTTGTCAATCTTGTTTTTTATTATTTTGTACTTAGAGCTTCAAACAACATGGCCAGAATCTTATGCTTCTATTAATAAACTAAATTAGCATTTAGTGACTTTAAGAGAATAGTTTGGATCAGGTGTGTTTGTTTAATGAAAATTTATTTAATAGTGAACTGGTGAAGTTAAGTGCTCCAACATAACTCAATGCTTATTAGACACCCACATTCACATTGAGATTAGAGAGGTCCACACCAGACTCTACATATTTTTCAATCACCACATTTTATTCATTTATGATTTTGTTCATAACAGTCCCATCAAACCAGTGACCTGTGTCACTCTCCAAATTACCCTCCCGAAAAGGATCCAACAAAGTCACTCAAAAGAGGGGCATGCATAGTATAAGCTCATCGGTTCACTTTTGTATGTTTTGAATACTCACTAGTATTTTCATAAATACAGAGGTACGGACATCAACTTACAGAAGTAGAATTATTTTCAATTCTGCACATCTTTCCAACAACTGCAACTCCTAGAGCTCTACACACCCAAGCAAACTATTAAAATATGCAACAATAAATAAAACAACTCTTAACTTGTTCTAAGAGTATCACATTCACATGAAGTATTATATAATTCTGATTTAGCAGTGATTGCACATGTATGAATCCACACAAGCCACTAAAAGAAGTTTTCAAGTTAGCAGCCCTGAAGATGGGTGGAGTGTCCATTCGAAAACATTGGGTCTTCTAATTTCTACATGGTGCAATCCAGAAACAGATATCATAATTTGACATAGATTTTAGCACCAACCATTGCTACAATAAGAATGCTAGCACTGAAAGCATTCAAGGAAATGTTCCAAATGATTCAAATACTAACCCTCTGAAACACATGGTTGAATGACTTATATAAATTTCCCTCACTCTCTTAATAAACTAGACCTTCAATGATAACACTGTAAATCATCATACCTATCCACCAATCCTAGTGAACATAAGCACTTGATTAAAATTGAATTTAGCCATTCTGCAAGCAACCATTGATAAAACTTCATTTGCAAGCAGAAAACGATTACAAAACATTTTATTATTGTATGAGAGTATAAAGAAACCACCTGCGACATATTGCAAGGTTCCATTCTTTCTCGAGCATCTTTGACCTCTAATTTGAGAGGTGGGAGTTGGGGATGAACCCTTGGGAATCTTACAACAATAGGTCCCTGCATCATTGGCCCATCATTTTTGTTGTCCATGCTCATGCCCCGTTGTTGTTCTTCCTCTGCAATTTTTCCTCTTCACGTGAAAGACAATACTAAATTTCTTAGCCTTTGCAGCCTGTGGGAGGAAAATGAACTTGAAGCCAAGATGGCCTTATGGTTCTGTGCTTGTTCCTTGTTTTGTTGTTCCTCTTCCATTTTTCCTCTTCGGGTGAAAGACAATACTAAATTTCTTAGCTTTTGCAGCCTGTGGAAGGAAAATGAACTTGATGCCAAGATGGCCTCATGGTTTCATTGTATCATTCGTGCGCAAGATGTTATATTTATTTTGATTGAAAATTATTTATAAAAAAAATAGGGTTGGAAGACATATTCTTGGTGGGTAAGGACAAAAAGTGTAATTTATATTGGTTCGCATAAGAGATATCAACTCCCCAAGGTCACCCCATGCTTATTTATATTTATTTTGATTGAAAATTATTTATAAAAAAATAGGGTTGGAAGACATATCCTTGGTGGGTAAGGACAAAAAGTGTAATTTATATTGGTTCGAATAAGAGATATCAACTCCCCAAGGTCACCCCATGCTTATTTGACACCACTTTTTAAGGTGAGGAGGGTCATACTTACATTTTTTTTATGTGGTGGTGGTGGTGGGCATGACTATCCAAAGCTCTAATTCTAGGTGAATGAACGAAGCTACCAGTTTATGCAAGGGTTATGAAGAGACCAATCTGGTAACACTATGAATGTGAATAAGAACTAAAACATACGGATGGAACACAAGACTAATGGGATTGAGGATTGAAGAGAATTTCAGGAAGCAAAGTTGCTTGCCATTGACATTTGTTAATGTGTTTTGGGATGGAATGGAAGTACACTACCTTCACTTCATTTTTTTCAAGAAAACCTACCTACCTACACCCCTAAAGTGCAAGGTCTTATCTAGGGTATAGGTGAGCACAACTACTAGAAGTGTTGCCACTATCACCTTTCAAAAATCCCTGGATATTATAGTGCATAACCAATTCATTCAGTGGTTATTGGTCCTATGAGTGAACTCATTTCACTATGGCTTGCTTTTTTCTTCAATAGATAAGAATATTGTTTAGGGTTTATAGACCAGAGAATAGGGGTAGCTTCAGTATTATAACCAATATTATCAAGGAAGTGTTAAAAATTCATAGTAAACCAAGAAACTTACGTGCGAATTTAGCCTACCTACCTAAGCTTTAGTATTATAACCAATAGTATCAAGAAAAAGTTAAAATTCACAATAAACCAATAAAATTACCTGCGATTTTAACCTACCTGCCTAAGCTTCAATATTATAGCCAATATTATCAGGAAAAAGTTAAAAATTCATGGTAAATCAAGCTACGATTTTAACCTACCTACCTAAGCTTCAGTATTATAACCAATTTTATAAGGAAAAAGTTAAAAAGTCATAGTAAAGAAAGAAACTTACCAATGATTTTAACCTAGCTACCTACACTTTAGTATTATAACCAATATTGCCATGCAAAACTTATCAATTCATAGTAAAACAAGAAACTACCTGAGATATTTTTGTAGAGGAAGAAGGTGATGTTGACTGATCTAGAGCTGCAGAATTCATGGCCCACCTCTTCAAGAGCCTCTAGGTTCTCTCCAATGTTCTTTTATCCATTACAGCGATGGCAATTAAATAGCGAAATTAAAACCCTCAACAGTGGTGAATATCCATCATAATCTCCTCAATGAGTATCGAAGGTGGCCTAATAAATGGCCAAAAATGTTACTCAATTCACACTACGTTCCCCTCATAACCCACCAAACCCTCGTCGCCTCCAACCAACACAAAATATTTGGAACCAACAGGCTGGTTGAGTAGCCATTGACTAAATTGGAGGATGAAATCTCCACAAGGGTTCAGAAAAATCGGCCATGAATGTTGTCAAACAAAGGTGGGTTGAGAGTTGTTGGGAAAACAACTGCATTTGCATATATACTTTTATTTTAGTTATATTTTCATTTATGTGTTTTATTTTTATTATTTTATTATTATATAAATTAAGTCTTTGATTGGTTAAAATATTGTTTTTGGTGCTTCCACTGGTTCAATTATTAATGGATCAACTACTATGACGTTTAAAGGAACCGAGCCTGGTGAATCTACGTCGACTGATGCAGTTAGTTCGGCGATCATAGATCATGATAGCTATATTGAAGTTAGAAAAACACCTCAGTATGGGAATTAAAACTCTTACATTGAAGTATCAACAACTAGCTATGATGCTTCTAGGTATCAATATGATACTGCCTATTCTACCTAATTTGTAATTATAGGAACATACTTTTCCTTTGGTGTACACTTAACAGTTTGATTCAATGGTGCAACAGGGATAAAGATGGTCAAGATCAAATTCATGAAATTTCTTTGTTGGATCTCTGAAGATCGAGGTGCATGGCACAAATATTATAGATAGAAGGTAGACATTTTACAAAATTTACACCATTGTCAAAATTGCAATTTTTCATGACACAATTAAAAATGACTAACATAAATGACTAATTCATATTCTTCTACCTAGTCATTTTTTATGCTGTGACTAAATTAATCATTTATGTTAGTCATTTTTAACTCCGTCACTTATTATCTAGTCATATTTGCTAACTCGTGACTAAATTAGTCGTTAATTTTAGTCGTTTATAGTTTGTTCAATCAAAATTGCTCATATTTAGTGGTAAATCACTTGAAAAACCTGTGATGACTAAAATTTTTAGTCACGTAGTCACTAATTCCTGATTTTGTGTCAAGAAGATTCATTACAGGAAGTTGCATGTTATGGCCTGCAGAATCCAAACTCCATGGGAAGGATATCGTGCTTGAAATGGGGTTCAAGGTGAGAAGCCACTGAAAATTATGATAATGTCTCATGTGAACTATGTATTGGTAAATAACACAAGTGAGATTATAAAATTATGCTAGTGGATCATGTGTTGACTGTTGGAGCTGAACCACAAAAAGGGAGCGGGGTAACAAACATGGGGTACTTCTAGGTTAGTGAATGGATCCCAAGGGACTGTCAACTCAGAGAAGGGAGCCCCATTCCTCGTGAAAGGGAAAATAAAATACATCTGTAAACATATAAGTATTATGTAACCCTCGTTAGAAAATATATATATGTATAATTCTAGAAATGAATAGGTAGAATATGTTTTTATATTTTAGGTTTCTTGAGTTGTAATTACAGCCTACATGGAACCCATTAGAAAGGAGTGCATGCCTTTTTGGTGTTGTATTGTGTTATGGTTTTTGAAGTTGACTATACCCTAAATGGATGGACCCATTTGTGGTGTTTCAACATCAGAGAGTGAATTTTTACATTAAAAATAATGTTTACAACTTTATACCATCGATATTGATGAGATGGACTAGCTCTTGTATTGTCAGGTAATGAACGGGAAAAGTGGTGCTACAAATTGACGACGAGAAATGAAGAAGAGATCCTAGTTGTTGAGAATGATCCTATGTTTGGGAATTGATTCTATGAGAAGAGGGATTATTCATACGAGGCATGCACTAGCTAAGGAATCTAAGAGTGCAAGGTAAATCTTGGGTGTGGCTTGACCTAAGGGGAACTCCAGTTCCTAGGGAGGGGAAGCATGCTAGATAATTTCCATTTCTTGCATGGAATGGTAATGTTTATGGTGTAGTTTCCTTCCATTGACATGTTGACCCAAACGAAAGTGTTGGCTTGGAAATGGACAAGGTAAACTAGGTATGGGACTGGTTTAGCACCATAGATGCCTGGTAAACAAAGGAAGAGCACTAGTTGGGAATTCAATGTTATGGTGCAGCCTCCGTGTTGGTCAAACATTCCTTGATGTATCCACAGGTGATACAAGGATTGCGAAGTGAAATAGGACACCTGTGGAACAATGTGACGACTCTCATACCGATAATTATTTTGTTATGATGTACTTCCATTTTATTTGGTGTATAATTTACTGTGGATATGTCAATCTTGAAGAGAATAAGTTATACGACAACCAAGCAGATACACTACTTTTTCTTCGCTGAAACCCAGGTAATACTGGAAGTAAGAACCTTGAAGGAATCCTAAGTATTCATTTAGACACGTGAATGTCCTAAAAACCCTAGGAAAGGAAACCATTGAGAATGGTGCTAGTGGACTTGTGTCTCTCCTATTAATTAAGGTTTTGTAGGAAGACCATGGGGATCCCTAGTTGTGAAGTCTTGGAAAAACCTTATATGTGAAATGTCATCACCAAAATGAGGAATGGGTGAGTCAAGCATTTGCACTTGAAATGAAAGAATACAAGTAGCAGGGAACCACTATGATGGGGCTCCGTATTCGAACAATATTAAGAGGGAGGAAAATCTTAAATTTTCTCTTTCCTTCCTATTTGATACATTCTAGAGATAGATAATTATTGGATGCATGTTACAACTGAAATTAATTGTGTTTATTTTTGTTTGAAATAAAATATTAATATGTTGAATTAGTTAAATTTATGTGAAAGGATAAAGATGAACGTGCTCATTTTGTATGTTGGTCAAGCATGAAATGTGTGAAAGTATTTTGGTATAAATCATGGACCTTCCAAGTCAATTGATCAAGTAATTAACTGATATTAATTGTGCTGTTATTGGCCTAAAATGACTCATAATGATGAATTTCACAAGTGAACATTGAACCAACTGGCTGCAACTGTTATAAGGCCAGTGCTATTGGAAAATAGAGTGTGGGGGAAAATTGCACAAATTGACCATGTCAGCAGACTAAGAATTATTTTATTTAGCTGAAAAATTGCTTCAAACAATTGCCAAGACCTAAGAGAATCTTGAGGAGATGCTTAATCTACAAAAGTAGGAGAATGAGATGAACCATAATGTTTTGTGGGACTTTAATTGTCTACAAGATGGGGTAAAATGAGTCTTGGAGGCTATTAGTAGTGGCAAGGACAATGAATCATTGAAGATGCATTCATGTGATCAGTCCACTAAGAAATTCCAAAGGCCGAAAAACTAAAATATTATTAATCATGAAAAGAAAAAGAAGCCACTGAAATGTTGGAAATGTGAAGGAAACCATCGCCTTAGTAGCTATCCAACAAAGGACAACAAGAAAGATAGTATCCATAAATTTTCTATACTTATGGATCACCTGGAAAGTAAAGAAAAGGAAGGGATTGTTGTGGTGGAACTCCCATATGTTGAGATGGAATATCAAAGCTAGCAAGAGCATCCTATAGAAGCTAAGGGGCATGGTCTTGAAAAATCCAAGTTAAAAAAAAATGCAATGCAGGACAGACCTGCTACATTTTGTAAATTTTGACATGTGTAAATATCCATAAGTGTTACAACACCAAGGGCGGTGTTATTTTAATGGGGATGGGAATGTAATACTCGCATTTTGGCCTTTAGAATGTATTTACTTTATATGTAAATATTGTGTGTATGTGACATATAATTTCCTAGCATGGAGCTCAAGGCCAAGGCCTGTCTTGTAAATATGCTCGACTTAAAAAGGAAGGTATTTATATTTTGTTAGCCATGTGCTAGTAAGGCATGGGAAATTGTAAAAGCATGCATACAATTATAATGCAAATAAAATACCAAGCATTTGTTATGGAAGGAACTAAAATGAGGGGGTTGTGTGTATCCACTAGGGATAGGTGAGGAGTTGTGGGATTGAACTCTGTGTTTCCAAATAGCACCTTAAGAACCCACCTTGAATTTCCTTCTTGGAATCTATTTCGGTTGTAAGGAAGTAGCTGAGAAATCGATTCATAATTTTCGTGAGCATGGGTAGAGTCCAGAAATTCATATGGTTAAGTATGGGCATAGTTTACTTAACCATAAGTCATTTCTCCTCATGGAAATTATTTTTCCATCATCCCCATTCTATTTTGGAACAACCAAACATCATTTTACATCTTGATATGCATTCCCAACAGTAAAAATTGCATAAATAGAAAATTAGAAAGAAACCATATTTTGAAGTGCCAAAAACACCCATAAATTAGTGTCAACAATGAAATCTAGTGGGGAATCCTTAGATATAAACCACAAGGAAAAAATGAGAGTGCCAAAAGCCCAAAAATTTATAGGAGGACCCATATTTTGAAGCCTAGAAGTGGAATTTCATGAACGACAGTCAGGTGGCCACAAATTGGAAATATCTAAGAGTGGATTAAATCGAGAGTGATATCAAAGGTTTGAATGGCTTGATAATCCCAATGAAGGAAACAATATCTATAGGTTTAGTATCTTGGACCTTTCTATGTACACCTTGAAGAGCACTGGAGGAAGGGGGCTCCTGAGGGATTGTGTAGTAGAGAAGGGGACCTTCCTCGTGTCGGGTNTATAGGTTTAGTATCTTGGACCTTTCTATGTACACCTTGAAGAGCACTGGAGGAAGGGGGCTCCTGAGGGATTGTGTAGTAGAGAAGGGGACCTTCCTCGTGTCGGGGGTGGTAGATATTGTGGATACCAAGGATTTCTATGATCAATTGAGATGCATCACAACTCTATGGTTGATATCATTAGTATAACATTATCCTTCCCTACCTCCCTACATTCTTGACAAACAAAGTTGTGTGCTGGCTTAGCCAAATTTATTGTCCCTATGGTTGTGAGTGAGCCTGAATAGTTCCTCCTTAGTGGATACATAGCCCCATATTAGGGGTGATATCTAAGTGCTAAAAAATATATGCTGGGAAGAGATGTATAGTTGGGTGGAACCTTGCACTTCCATAACTAGTTGCTTTTATAGCTTCAATTAAAAGGTAAGTGTCTATTGTTGTCTCTGCTTATAACTAATTTATGTGTTATGGATGACTTTTTATTGTGTTAAATTGAATGAGGTCAACCAACATGAATTTTTCAAATAGATTCCTCTGAATAACATTAAAATGAATTATTGTTGTGAATGTATTTATTGTTATGAGTGTGATGAGTATGTTGATATAAGCATTTCGTGTGTGTACAATGGTAGAGTTTAATTCCACTGTGTATGTTTAGTATGATTTTCACATGCAATTCGATTTTAACAAAATTCATAATATGGCCTTGAGGGAGAAATTTATCACCCATGTATATCGTTCATGTTCCATCTATGGGTCAATTTGATGGGAGGGGACGTGATAGTATAGTGACACAATTGTTCCTCCATACTCTATAATTTCTAAACCATGAGCTACAATTCCCAGAATATGGAAAATTTATTATTTAAAAACTTCCTGATTCCTAAAATGCGGCAAATTTGTTATTTTTAAAAAAACTACACAATTCTTGAAATGTGGTAATTTTGCTATTTAAAAAACTTGAAATTATAATTTAGGGTGAATGTAATAGTAATGTTCAATTTTCAAGAAGGATGAAGGGAGATATGGACCCGAGTTACCTTGAATCCTATAGATATGGGGTTAATAGAAACTCCAACTCGAATTTTAAAGGGAGAAAATGGTTTTTCCCTCCTTTCTCCTCATTAATAGGGTTGGGATAACTATATTTTAGTTTTCTTTAATGGTGGGATAATTTTTTTTTTTAAAGAAACCTAATAACACAAAGAATTCTCCCATTGAAAAAATCAAACCCCTTAAATTTCTCCCATGGGTTAAATTTTGACCTCAAAATTTTCGATGACGTGAACAATGTGTATTCCATACAAAAATAATCCAATGTAATAATATTTTTTTATCACTCCATAAAATGTTGTTTTTCGAAGCATAATATTTGCATCATTGGAACTTGATCTCATCATTTATTGATCTTCTATACACACACCACTATTTTGGGTGGTTCTCTCAATCTATGCACTTTTCGTATGGAATCTATAACCATTGATTAGGTACCCCATGTAGTTGTTTGTAAATTTTCTGGGGCCACGTGTAAGCCATTTAAGTGTATCAAAGACATTGCCATTTACTTTCACCGGTAGATTTTTGAAGGATGTTACAATAGACATTCAACCTTTAACGAAATATTTAGTTTTGTACATGACAATATTCTCATTTAATAATTTAGAAGTACTTATAATATGAAGAACATATCATCAACTGCTTTTCTAGCCAACTAGTAAAATTATGGGTGTGGAGTTTCTGCAATAAAGATTCATCTTTTTGGGTTTGGGTAACTAAGTTGAAAATATCCATTTTATGCACCCTAATTTGACGACAATTATGGAAAATGAAAATGGTTTTTAATGTGTTTGAGAAAATATAAATAAAACATAACTTTAGTTAAACATGTTACCATACTCTATCCATGGATCAACTTCATCAGTGTGAAATATAACCCTTCTATGGGTTTGTTCCCAAGTAATGGCATCCAATTCAGAAGGCACTAAAGCATATAATGGATTTCCATCAAGCATAAATTATTTGACTTCATCATCCCATACTTCATTTTGTCCTTGTGTTCTTCCAATAGTTTTGATACCTTTCAAGTATCCTCCACAAAACTTTATTGATTCATCCATAGTGTAGCTTTCAGTGATGCATCCTTCGGGCCTATTTTTGCTCCTTACATAAGTCTTCTATAATTTCATGTTCCTACAAAATTAACACAATTTTTTTTCAGTAATACAAAAAGATTTGAATAAATGATTTTTGTTGTTGGGATTGATACAAAATAAAAAATTTCTTATATCTCAAAGGGGTGCATTCATCGATTTGCAATTGGTCCACATTATCATAGATCTTGTACCAAGTTTACATTTAAGTGCACCATTATATCAAAGAGTGAAGGATGGAATCTTTTTTCAATAATAAACAACGTCTCCATGATATCATTTTCTAACTTGTCAAGACTCTCTATTGAAACTGATTTTGCACAAATTTGACTATAAAAGAAGCAAAGCTTATAACATGTCTTTCGAACAACACTTGGTGGAACATGTCGTAGAGATACTAGGAGGAGTTGTTGCATTAGAAAATTGCAATCATGTTATTTCATAACACAAAAATTAATCTCTTCCATAGATATATGGTTTTCTGGATTACAGTTGTAACCATATGGCATTTTTAACATGAAAAGAACACAACACAGGGTCTCTTTCTCTTTCTTTAAAAGAGTATGTGGTGCAAGTGGAAGGAATATATTTGATCCCTTGAATTTTGGCCATAATGATTTCCTCAAACCCAAATCTTTCTAATCATCATATGATTTTTATCCATTTGTTCACGTTCCATTTATATCCAAAAGAGTACCGAATATGCTTTCGCATACATTCTTCTCCACATACAATACATCTAAATTATGACGTATCATGAGTTTCTTCCTCCAAACCCATCAAAATATTGAAGGATATTAATACAGAGGTAAACATAAACAGTGAATTAAACCAAGACATAAAGACATTGAGATCATATAAGCATGTGATTTTTAATAATGAGGCATTGCTAATGGATCTCCATACCTCCTAATAAGGCTGACTGAATATAATTGACCATTTCTTCCACACCACAAAATTACTTTTGTCACTTTTTTCCTTATTTCTTTTCCTTTTGTTTGATTCATTTCCCCCAAAAATTTATTCTATTCCCATTGTTTAATTAAAATCATCTAACACTTTTACGGCTGGAGGGGCATAACGACGCTCCTCCCTCCCATTAAATGGTCCCTTTTGTGAACAAAAAATATGATTTTGTGGAAGAAATATCCTATGTTTCATGCAAACACACTTCTTGATACAACTAATGTACTGTGATTCTGTGTTCTTTCAACATGTGGGACATGCATTATAGCCTTTGGTCGTGCAACAAACCATATTTCCATAAGAAAGGATTCCATGGATTACCCACATTAGAATTTCCTTCATGTTAAAGCATGTCTTATTATAAGAATCATATGTTCATACCCCCTGGTGCCATAATTCCTTTAGTTCATCCACCAAAGGTTCCAAATAAACATCAATGTCATTTCTTGGCTATTTGGGACTAGGTATTAACAATGCTAGCATACACAAATTCACTTTCATACACAACCATGGTGGAAGGTTCTATGCAGCTAACACTATTATGTACTTATCAAGTCTCAAAAAGGATTCAATCTCTTTATTGTTATTTCAAGTAGTGCATTACGAGGTTCATTGGAAAACTCGGTCCATTTGTCATCAATAGTTTTCCATGTTGGGTTATCAACAAGGTGGCACATTTGACCATCATTACTTGTAATGTCATGATGCCACCTCATTTTTTTTGACACCTATGTAGAGATATAGCAAAAAACTTTTCATTTAAAAAAAAAATATATATATATATATATATTATCATACCATACACTGTGAAAAATACAAAAGATAATGCAAGAAAGGGAAAACTTGAATAAAATCAAAGTGTTGAAAATCATACCTATACATTCTTTTCAACCTTTCTGCTATGGGAAAATAACTTAGCACCTTGGAAAGAACGAATTTATGCGCCTTTTGAGACTAAACATCCACCTTCCATTGATATTTTCTACACAATGGGAATTCATATTTACTTTCATAACTTCCTCTATATAAAATACAGTCATTTGGACATGCATGTATCATATCATATCATACCATTTGTTATTTACTTTAAGATTGTATAATTTGACGGTTGTTGACAGTTGTGTGAAATCATTACAACCTGAGTACAATGGTCTTTTGGAATCTTTGATTAGATTAATTAACATCATTTATTACCTTGGTTGATGAGTTTCCAACAACATTGGAAACTCATCAACATTATTATTATAATCATGCTCCATGTCATCTTCATATTCCTATTATTAAGACAATTAATATTCATGTCAGTGGTTTTATGGTTTTAATGAAATTACAATCTCAACATAAATTGCACATACATAATCTACATGAGACAAAAAAAAAATTTAGAATTTTCACATATAAATATAAATTATATATTTACTATAATAGATGCATGTTTGAGACATTGATGTTTAAAAAAACACACGATACCTTACTAGGAAATCTCTCTCCATGTAAACACCAAATGTTATATTGTTCTATTATACCATAATAGATCAAATGCTCTCGTACTTTATCAAATGTTTGTACATTCACTATGCCACATTTATTACATGGTATTTTTGTGGTCATTTTATTATTTGAATGCTCCTTATCAACCTTTAATAATTTCTCAACCTCGTATCTATATTCTCTTAATGTTTTACACATGACCAATTTCAAGCCGTATCAATTTAAAAGATTGCAAGTTACAATTAAAATATTTTTGTTATATTACAATGAAGAATAAAGGATACCAATTGTACATGTTTTTCAATTTCATCCAAATTATTTTTTCCATTTGCTAATAAGATCCAATCTCCTTTGAAATTACGCCAACAAAGAACTAACAAAATTTAGTTGAATCGGAGGTGGAAGGGAGCAAACAAAATTGGTTTGCAAGGGAAGGACCTAAAAATTAGAATAAGAGATGAGGAGGATGAAATTGTTTAGTACACATTTAAAATGTTGTAGTACCCTTTGATACACAACCAAATATAAGCCTTGCAACTTTTGAAATATCAACACTCAATGTTATGATTGCTTCTCCACAATGACGACTAAACCTTTGTTGATTCAAACTCAACAATGAAGACAACACAACTTAAGATTTGAAAGATTGAGGAGAAAAACATGAAAGCACACTCCACATCAAAATCTAAGACAAGTGTCCCACATATGAGAGTGGCAATAATCACCATATATAGAGTTTACACTAGCTGGAGTTATTCTCACAAATGGATGCACCACAATTTTGGATCAACACTAGGATTGCTAGGATCTATTTCTTAAAAATATAACTACAAGATACACTTGAAATACACTGTATCCACTATAGATTCTAGGATTTTATGCTTAGAAGTATAACTACAGGATACACCTAGCATACACCACATACTTATAACAATGTTCCTACTATTTTTAGCACAAAATTGCAAACATTGAGGATAGAAATTGAGTAATGAAAGAAAGACTTATAAAAGGAAAATTATCAATAGACAGTGACCCCTAACCAAATTCAGACAAAGGATAAATAGAGAGTGAATAGATAGGATAAAAATTGTTTATTTTTCTTAAGAACAAGAAGGGTGCAACAAAAATGGATCTTTTCACTTTCAGTAGAAACCTCAATACTCAAGACCTTAGCAATTGGATACGTAAAATAGAAAGATATATTTCATATGAGAGGATTGAAAAACCCAATAAGGAAATTCTTTATTGTTAATCCAAATACCCAAGTTAACACAAAAATGAAGGGCTTTAAGTTGTTTAAGCTCCCATGTAATTTTCTTAGTGATCATCTCATCTATAAAGCTAGGGAATAATGATGCCATATTGACTAGTTTTATAGTATTTCCCCTGTCATCCTTGTATATATTCCAAAAATGAGTCACTCTAAGATTTTGATCCATCAACTCTCTATGCCTTCCAGTATCACAATAATTGACCATTCTCTTCGCTTGATCAGTTGAACGTAGTGGAAATTTTTTCTTCCCCTTGTATGCATTCACTAAGAATGTATCCCTTCTTTAAGAAACCTATATTTATCATATTATTTTATACTTAAACATAGATGATGGTTGTTGGTTTGAATTTGGAAAAATAACTTATCTACAAAAAAATTGGTGTAGGGTGATGAGCAATGATGTTTTATTTTTTCCTATAATTTGAAAAATTATGCAAATAAATTGTCTTCTCATCCCATTTTTCTAGTTATAATGCCCTCCTTTTGAGTCTCAATAGTGATGATTACCTGATTCATATGTAAATAATTGGTATATTGGTTTATCAGTCCAAAATTGTCCCAAGTTCCTCCCTACAGTCTAGTGGTGAATAGATTTGAGAAAAGAGTTTCAGGTCATAGGATAGGTAAACAATTGCACTACACACCAGTTGCACTTGAATATATGATAGATTATTCAGTAGCCAATCCCTCGTAGAGATGACTTTTTGTTAGAATAACAGTGAGGAAGTGCAGTGTGCAACTATGTGTCCAAATTAGTATTACTTCGATACACTTATAGGCCACCCTATGTAGTTTGTATGATAATTTCTAGTAAGCTCAGTTTGTGGGATATGACACTATCGAATATACTAGGTATGCTATAGTTGCATCATCTAATAACTTATGTGCATATTTTACCTATGAACTGACTACTAAACCAACTAGAAAATATATTGTTTCTTCAACTGGATCAATGAAGCCCACTGGTTTAAGGTATGGTTAATCTGTACCTTGAACTGCTTGTCTTAGATTTGGATCTCAATTTTACCTATGCTCTTGTCTCTCCTTCTCCCATGATGAAATGATTCTAAATTTGTCTATTTCGGGCCTCCATTTCCTTTTCTTATCTCTCCCTTTGATTTTCCCTATTAGGTGCTCTAACAACTTCTTATTCAATTGGACCAACTATATAAGTTATTCAAACTACATCTATAGATTACTTTCCTTTAGTTGGTGATGGGTATGCATGTGTATGTGGCTATATGCATATGCATACAGGTCTTGGGGCAAGGAGATTACCCCGGGAGTTGTCCAGGATGAAAATATGTGCTTATTATGAGCTTGGTAGATGAAACAATCCATGACTAGTGGGAATGGATCCAGTTATCTGATTTGCAGGTGGGATCTCTTTGTATCAATATCTAGGTTGTAGGTGGACTGTGTTTGTATCGATCTCTAAGTTGTAGGTGGAATCCTTTTATCTCAATTGATCTCTAGGTTGCACCCTAGTTTACACAAAGTTCATGACAAGTGCATAAGAATACTAAAATTTATTATAGTTCATGTCATATTTATAAAAACATCTACTATGTTGATTTACAATCATTTTATTTAAAATAATATAATATCTTGATTTATAGTCATTCTATTTAAAATCATCTAATATGTTGATTTATAGTAGTTTATTACATGTGTTTTTGTATTAAAATCTATGGTAATATAGTGTTTTTGTGTTAATTAAGGTGCACACTTCTATGCTATAAAATGTCCCTTCTACTAGAAATTTGCAAGAAGATAAACTAAGCTAGCATTCCCACTTTGGTCGATTTTGGTGGAAAGTCCATTTTGAAAATGAGGTCTAAACATTATAGAGGAAATCAATCCCAACTATTCTCATCATCATAAGTTCATATTAATAGTAATGAATTATTTTACTAGATGGACAAAAGTGGTTCCCCTTAATGTTTTCAATAAAAAACAACTAATATTCTTCATAGAATCCCAAAGTATAATTACCAGGTTTGATGTTCCCAATTATCTAATTTTAGATAATGATTAGTAACTTGTCCAAGTGATCTCTATTGTTACTTGTCCAAGTGATATCTTTTGTCTTCTAAAACTGATATGTTGGAGACAAAGTTATGGACTAGCTTATGGACCATCCTATGGAGTGTCTTATGGACAAACGTATACACATTATTGGTCCGGGTATCAACCCGCTTATCAATCTTCTAACTATGGCTTCGTAGGACCCAAGCCTCGAGGTACTTTGAACTACAATACGCAACCCTACATGGGTAAAATGGGAGGAGGTTACTATCCCACTGGCCAAGGCCATGGAGTCTATAAAAACCAAACCTATGTGAACCAGCCTTATCAGGGAGCATGGATCCAAATGGTTCAGGATAGGCTCCCTTTCCTTGAGACGTTGAATTTACCTGACTTGTCGATATTGATAAATGATCTGGTTTTTCATGACCCGGCATGGCTAATCGTTCCCGCAAATATTCCTTTGGGCATTCCAAAGTTCAAAAGTAAGGCTGGTGAAGATCCTAGTGAGCACGTCATGAAATTCCACCTTTGGTGCTCTTTGAATGCATTGAATCATGATTCGGTTTGTTTAAGGATATTTCAACACACCCTCATAGGGCCTGCAAAAAGATGGCACATAGAGTTTTCTGGGGGGACTTATACATCGTTTAATGACCTAGCCATGACCTTCCTCAATCACTTTCAAATACCATGCATTACGATGCCGGTACTAAACTCTTGCTGACATTTCGGTAGGACAAAGCCACCCATACATCAGATCACATTCAAGCGTGGCATAGACAAAAGAGATTAATTAAGCCCTTCATTCTACCATAGTTCTTTTTGGAATGGTTCCTCAAGTATTTATTTCCTTACATAGCGAAGGATATTTCCACATCCAGATTATGGAATGAGGAACAAGCTATATTTATATCTCAGCAATTGGATTTGATTTATGCTCAGTCTGGACTCCTATATGAGATCATACCGAACGCACCTAGATCCAATTTCGAACATAAGTTTAAACCTGAGACACATGTCGATGGAGTTATTGGCTCCACAAGTGCTAAGCCAGCTGGATCAGTTACAAACCAAATGAATAACTTGTTTATTAACTAGCCTACGTCGAGACAAGCTACAGCTTCATCTCATCCTACCCAAATGGAAAATGTACTTTCAGTGAAATCGTCGAACCAGAAAGGTAACCGACAACTTGGATGGAATAAAAATAAAGGTAAAAACAATCGAAGGGGTGGCAATATGAATGAAAATGATAATAATGACAAGAACAACAATAATGTTGGGGGGACAAGAAACCTAAGCGTAAGGTTAAATTTTTCTTGTCATCTTTGTGGGGATGATCACCTCACTCACTTGTTCCCTTGGATAGAATATGCCTCGAAGTTCATAGCACATATCCAAGCTGTGTTAGTAAATCCTTTACCACAAACCAGAATATGAACTCGAGGACCATGGATCCTAGTAGTTCTTCTAGTGGGAATCCAAACCCGTCGAACGCCGTTAGCGGCCATGGTTGCATTAATATGATGTCTGCTGAAAATGTTGTGACGCATTCTAAGGATTATGGTATGTTGCAACCGGACCTAGGGAAAGAACCTACTCCATCTGAGAGCCCTTTGCGTATTGAAAAAACTAGCGATAAGACTGAAGCTCTGCCTCTCATTCCTAAGGGAGTCTTAAATCCTTCAGGGCACAATCCTAATGCTCGAGCCTCCCAGAACTATTCTATTGTCGAGGATTTGGGATAGACTCCTTGTGCGATGTATTCTTTATAATTTCTTCAGACTTGTCCTCCGCAAAGGTAAGCCTTGTTGTCTGCTCTTGGGGTGGCTAATGGACACTCTCCTTCAGTGATAAAATTTGAAACTCATGGAGTCTAGCCTCTCTTACCCTACTATGTGCCCTTTTTGTTCATGTAGAGTGTCTAAACAACAACATCAATCGTACAGTGATTGATGAGGGTGATGCGACTTTCGTGATGTCTTTGGCTTGTTGGAAGGGGTTGAGCTCACCTACGTTATCTAAGTTGGGCACCATGTTAACTGCGTTTAACTGAATATATTTTCGGCCGCACGTCATACTTACTTCCCTTGAGTTCCAATTGTGGGGGAAGACTATTGCGTTCGAGGTTGAGGTGGTTGATGCGGCCCTCGACTATAAACTTTTACTGGGTAGGAACTGGATTTATAACATGCAAGCGGGCACATTGTCACTCCTCTGGGTTTTTTGTTTTCCTTTGGGTGGGAATATTGTGATGATCGATCAAATATACTTTAATAATTCTAGTTCGAAAGCCTCATTGGGAACTTCTATCCCTATTATCGATCATTCTTAGTTGGAAACTAAGAATATTGAGGTGGGCATGAATCCTTCGTTAATGAGAACTTTTAGTTTTTTCATGCTCATTCTTCTGATCAGTTCTAGTCTTGGTAAGGCTTCAACATTGTTGAGTTAAATTCATTTTTCGCACTTCGTGTATGGAGGATCGTTGGACTCTTCCTTCTCCAAGTACTTCAGGTGAAGATTCTATACCTACCGAGAGGGACATGTCATTGTCTACAACTATGGTGGCTTGTGAAGCTAATCTTGATCATGTTGTAGAGTCTAGTACTTTCTCTTCATGGATGGAGGGGAAGGACCCTTATGCACTACTTTCTTGGGCAGTGGCGTCATCTCACATATTTCCATCGAACGAAACTATTATTGAGGCTATGTCTGGGTTAGAACAACCTTGGGAAGAGTTGCATCATAGATATTATTTTCTCCCTAAGCTTTATGATATTTAGTGTGATGACTTTAAGGTGATATTTAGCGAGAAAATTGGTAGGCCCATGGTTCCATTAGGCTCTCCTAGCAAGTATGCCAAAGGGAACATGGCTAACTTGTCACCAACTATACCTATCAATATGTCTTACGTTCCTAGAAATATTGAAAACATGTACATTGGGGCAGATTGTTCCCTTGATGAGATTAGAGAATTCACCGAGATTTTTAAATAATTTCGATATGTGCTCACTTTGTCATATGAGGAAATGTTGGTAATTGACCCTCGCATTGTTGAACATGAAATAAAAACCTATCTAGATTCTAAACCTGTTTGACAACGGTTGCGTGCAATGAATCCTAGGAAAAAGCTCGCTATTAAGGAAGAGATAGAGAAGTTTCTCAAAGCTCTCTTCATCTATCCTGTTCCCTTGATGGAGTGGGTGTCAAACCTCGTTCTGGTGGATAAGAAACAGGGAACGATTTGTGTATGCACTAATTTTCAAGACTTGAATCAAGCCTGTACTAAGGATAACTTCCCCACACCATTTGTTGATCATATTTTGGATCAGTGTGCAGGGAGCTAAGTTTTCTCCTTTATGGATGGATTTTTAGGATATAATCAGATCCAAATTAAACCCAAGGACCAAAAAAAGACTGCTTTCATTTTTCCTTGGGGTATGTTTGCGTACCTGAAGATGCCCTTCAACCTTAAAAATGTTGGAGCAACGTTTCAACGGGATATGACATTTTCCTTTCATGATATTAAAAATATTAATGAAGTGTATTTGGATGACTTAGCTGCTCACTCGCTTATGAGTGTGCGTCATCCTTATCATTTGAGTTTGGTTTTCGAAAGATGTTGTCATTAGAAAATTCAATTTAATCCTCATCAGTGCATCTTTTGTGTGAAGGTTGGTCTCTTACTAGGGTTCATTGTTTCCAAGTAGGGTATAAGGGTCGATCCTTAGAAGGTTGAGGTAATACTTCAATTGTCTCCCCCACTTAAAATTAGACATATTCAATGTTTTCAAGGAGTGGGAAACTTCTCGCAAAGATGCATGGTCAATTTTTCCATTTTTGACTAAAGGATTCATGTGTTTGTTGAAGAAAGACACTCCATTTATCTTGGATGAGTGAGGCAGGAGTCTTTCGATGCTTTGAAGAGAGCCTTGGCATTGGCCTTTGTGCTTAGTCCACCCAACTATAGTCGTGACTTTTTGATATATGTGGCCGCATCTCAAGAGATGATTGGTATGGTATTGGTTCAAGAGGATGAGAAGATTCATGAGTATGCCATCTACTATCTTATCTAAAACCTTATTGATGCTGAGCTTCGTTATACCCATGTTGAGAAGTTGGCCTTAGCTACCATCCATGTGGTTCAACATTTGAGCCATTATATCCTTCTTTTCCAAACTTTTGTTATAGCTCACATTAATCCATTTCAGTTCGTCCTCACTAGAAGGATGATAGGGGGAAAGTAGAATAAATGGGTTGTGATATTGTAAGAATTTTACCTCTAGTTGGTTTCAGTGAAGTCAAAGAAATCATTAATTTTTGTTGAGATTATATCTGATTTTCCAAGTTTGGATAAGGGAGAGGTTCACAAGGACTCTTTCATTGATGAGCACATTTTTTCTCATTTTGGCTATGGACCCATAGTATGGGGACCTTATTGTCTACTTGCAAACCTTGAAGGTTCCTTCTCACCTCTCACGAGAAGAGCATCGATGACTACATCATGTAGCGAAGAATTACCTCATTGTGGAGAACACTTTGTATAGTCGCGGGGTTGATTCCATTTTGTGTTGTTGCTTAACTAACAAGGAAGCTAAGGTTGTGATGAATTATTTCCATGGAGGGGCATGTGGTGGTCATTTATCTATGCTCTACAACTCAAAATATTTTGAGAGAGGGATATTTTTGGCCGTCTATATTTAAGGATTATGTTAATGCGGTCAAACAGTGCCACCCTTTCTAGGTGTTTGCATGAAACATGTGCTCACATCCTTCCCCTTTACATCTGATTATCATTGATTTTCCCTTCACCAAGTGGGGGGTAAATTTTATGGATTGCAACCCAGCTTCGGCTGGGGGGAACCACCAAATTATTGTGGTTGTTGACTATTTCACAAAATGAGCAGAGGCTATGCCCACTATTAAATACAATGGTGAGATAGCTGGACATGTTGTATTCAACTATATTATCACCTAGTTCGATACCCCGAGGGAGCTTGTCACTGATCATGGAAGGAACTTTCAAAATAAGATGATGGAAGCATTATCTTCCAAGTTAGGGTATAAGAAAGAGCATTCCTCTTCTTACTATCCTCAAGCGAATGGATAGGTTGAAGCAGTGAACAAGTCACTTAATTCCATTCTCCAACAAACCATCGCACAAATCAAGACCAATTGGCATGTTTGGTCCACTTGGAGCAGCTTGATCAGCAACTTCAAGATTATTTTGTGGCTCTTGATTGTCACATGCCCCAATTTTGTAAAAAAATATATTATCATATTTGATTTTATTTCAAGACAATATGTTAAATTTTATGTTAAGTTGTAAATGATGACTCAGCAGAGTCAAGGGTGTGAATGTAATTCTGAATATTTTAATTATAAATAAATAAAAGTGGAGACAACAGCTTGGGAGAGTTGTTAAAAGAGTGTTTCCTGGTCAAGTTGGTGGAGGAGACTGGGTGGAGAGAAAATAGACAAGTGGCAGCATCCGCAAACACTTCCAATGTTGCAGGTGGCAACCTCCCGTCATTTGTGGTCATGATCCCTCAAGAAAGTGGGATAAGAGTAGATGGCTCAATTAATGACAATTAACCCAAAAAGACCTAGGCAATCTTAATAAAAATACCCATTGAAGAGAGATGAGGCTACTCATTCCAAGAAGAGAACCATTCAGGTGAATGTACTTCGGAGGATTTCATTGGGAAGGGAATTTGTGGAATGTGTTTGAGGGGTAAACTACAAAAAGTGATCTAGTACATCTTTTCAGCTAAAGGATCTTACTGCTGAGTGCAGAGTTAGTACTAAGTCATTGGACTAGTATCTTGTTGCATGCTCCACCAGTTCTCAGCCAAGGAGACTAGGAACAGGCTCGGCGGTCCTAAGAAGTCACTGTTTGAGCGCTCTCCAAGAGTTGGTAGGGAGGAACAGCCTCCCAACGCTATTGTTGTCCAGCTTAAAACAGGTTCTACAGTCTTTTATTTACTGTGTTAAAAGTTTATATTTGAGAATGAATGAATAATGAATGATTTACATGTTTTGTAGTGAACTGTTAAAGCTTGTAATCTTTTAGTTATTTGAATATTGAATATATATTGGATGAAATAATCCTAACCTGTGTTTTCCTCCATCTGGAATGGACCAGACCGTACTCTAACACATGCAGTATAATTTAAATAGATGAAAGATATGATAGAAATATGATTTGAATAAAGTTATTATTTATTTCAGAGAATCTTTTCTTTCTATAGATAGTTGCTTTCAAAAAAGAATATTAATCTGCCTAGTTAGGTTTACTGTTTAAAACAGACTGTGTATTAAGAATGCTAAAAAAAGAAATAGCCATATTATTTTTACTAATAGCAATTGTATTATATTCATGAGTTGTTCAAGTAGGAAATTTATTTATTTTGTACAGTACATTCTTCTGCAAACTACACTACTATCCTGAAATAGAGAAGATAGAAACAACTTAGATATAATGCCTATCTTTTTATGTTAAGCAAAGAATTAAGTATGGTTCTTTTAGATTATTTCTTTTACTGATAATAATAGTAAACTTAACCCACAACTATTCGAACCCCAGATAGAGTTTAGTAATATATATATTTCTAAAGACAAATTAATCTAATGATAAAGAGTATCTTAACAGAGAACTATATAGCTCCAACAATAATTTATTTATATAATTAAAATAACTAAGATACGGCGGTAATTTATGTTTAAATTAATAAGTATTATAACAAGAAATGGTTCTGTAAACAGATTATGCATGTAAAGGAATAATGACAGGGTCGTAACCCTTATTTCATTTCTTAGTAAGCTAACCGAAATAATACTACTGCATGAACTAAACTAATACATATTAGTCACAGTCTTTATTAAATAAGTGTATGCACAAATACAAGCTTAAGTATTTATATTATATATAGATAATAGTATTACATAAATAATACCGTTTATAAATTAACAATTCTTTAAACAAAATGAAGGAATCTTAAAGTAAGAACGAGAGTTTAATTCATTAAACCCTAACCTAGAAATCCTTGAGTATTGAAATGGTTTAAAATTCTATTAAGAGTAATCTAATCTATTTATTAACAATACAGAAAATATATTTTAACAAGTTAAATACGGTTAAAACCCTAGCTCATAATTCTGAGCTGAAATTACTCAGTTTTCTTTAAAATATACAAAACCATTACAGTAGTAACCCAAGATAAGCAGTAAACTTATTTATTTTTATATAAACATTAAAAGAACAATTTAAATTCATTTACACAGAGATAAAATACAAATACATAAAGGAAAATGAAGTTAATTTACAGATAGACTATCTTAAGATATTTACATTATAATAATGAGCCCGAAGGCTGAATGTAAGTCAAAACATTAACAAAGTACAAAAACTCAGCTAAGAGCCGAGTATCCACATCGTGCTTTGGAGTATGAACAAGTATAAACATAATATTGCAAAATTGTAAGTTCAACCTTAATACGAGAGGAGAGAATTACAAGACATAGCTTAAAACCAAAGTCACCTTGCAAACAGTAAGGGTTTAAATCAAAATAAAAATTATAGAAATGGAGAACAACAACCCAATACTGGGTGCAACATGGCCGATACTTTTTCCAACTGCAAGAGTTTGTACAAGCAGGGGAAACCATATTTGAAACCAAATCTTACGTGAACGATTCGTGGAGCCATTTATACAGCATGACGGTCAACCTTGGAGACAAGCCAACTTGCAATATAGAGAACCAAAGTTATTTAAAAATTATAAACCCTTGTGCGGAAAAGAACAATAAAAAACAATAGCTCTTAATTATTATTTTTACTCACCTTAACTGGAAGTGAAAGCGATAGATCCCCTAGATGAATAGTAACACCATGACCAACGCTAAAAAGATCCAAACCCTCATTCTCGCTAAAGATGGAGACGACGGGACTCTGGTGTTTTTCACAACTATCAACAGAGGTGTGGGTAAGCCTGAGCAAAGGCTATGAAGAAGTCAATAAGCATGGAGTCAGACTGTTACCAGCATACAAGTAGGAAAAATAAAACCCTACAACGAAGGAGCTTTTCAACCACACACAATACACTCAAGCTTTCACCAATGACAGACCACGACAAAAGGAGCAACAAAAAGGAGTTTCAAGTGGCTGTAAAGCCATATACAAGGAAGGCAGTAAACTCTAATCAAAGTAAAGAAATCACATAGGAGGTGAGCAATAGAATATAGCTCAAGGGAGTAAGACATGACAAATGTCGGCATTGGATCCTCTGTAGCTATCTGCAACTCACAGCCGCCATGGGAGCTTGCAGAGCAGCCCACAGGGGCAACACAAATGTTGAAAATCAAATAAGCCAAGGGTTAATGTTGACAACTATTTATGCAACCAGTGCATGGCCAAGGAATTTCCATGTGGCCGCATCAATATCATCATGCAGTGGGTCAACTTTCCATAGTCACCTGCCTTTCATAATAATCATTAAATCTCCCAAATGATTTCATCAAAACAACATTATAGTTTGCATGGGTTTCAAATCATACAATAATAGTTTTAACGTTTGGAGCATAGCTCATTATTGGCGTGGTTATGCAATGTTAGGTTAACGTTTGACATAACACATATCATAACGTTATATCCTCATGACCCAAAAGAAATCTTACATATTTTATTGGTAATCAATGATACGAGAGTATATTAGTAATCTCGTGAGAATCGTGTTTCTCTATTGTAAGTTTACACTAATAATTGACTTATGGAGATGTTAAAAGATTATATAAACATTTATCATAGTAATAAGCATAATCCCTATATAGGTGTTAACCACTTTTGAATTGGTTACAACTCATCAAAGTTTATATAATAATATCATCATTGGGATATAGGTTGTGTAATAACTAAGTTGTTATCAATAGTATTTTAAGATAATTATGAAATCATTGTCTTGCAAATAGTTTACTGAATAGTGTAAGAATAACTATCTACTAGTTCCAGTTCCTTTCATGGTGGTGTAAATGATTACACAACATTCAACTTGAGTAAATTGCATAGTGTCGTTTGGGTAGGATCATAAGTATTATGCAAATATAACACTAATAAAACCTTTTATGTCGATAAACAAATAGTTTATGCACATTTTTTAAATCTTAAAAACTAGCAAAGTTTTGATAGCAAACTGTGTAATGGCAAAGTGAAATGTAAGAACATTTTCCTATGACCTCTTTTATTTAATACAGATCCATGAGATCTTATCTTAGAAGTTGTGGTAGTTTCTCATTACTTGGAGTATAGTTTTACATTCTTACCAAATTACTAAGGTTAACATAAGATGAAAAGATTGGACCAATAAGAAAAACACCAACCCTGGAAGTTGTTCTTAGATAGAACCTAATACAAGAAATGTAATATAGAATTGCTAGGGTATGCATTTTGAAAATAAAGAATATCAAACACATAAAATAAAATGCTCAGAACCAAAGGAAGTAGTACTATCGCTACATACTCGACAGGAAGAAATACAATCATCTGAACTTTGTTTACAATAGCAACAGAAGAAAACAAACTGTGTTACCTTACGGAAGTAGGTTGGATTACATCAGCTTATAATCTAATCTTATTAATTGCAAATAGAAATATTTCAAGATGCTTTATGAATTTAAAGACGATACTCGGTCATTTATACCTGTAAACCTGTAAGAACATTTAATCCATCTATGTTAGCATAAATGCTTAGTAAGCCCCGGAATTCAAAGTCAGATTCCACCTATTGTCATAAATAAAACTCAATAGTAAACCAAATATAGAATTAGTGCACAAGTTAAACTTAAGATTGTGTTAATAAGAAAACTGTTGAGTTAACATAATTGAGTTTATGCAAATTAATCTATTAACTATTTCTCTTTTTGCTAACCGACAACTATTAATAAACTGCAGTCTTAGAATTTTATGTTATTTCAAAATTTTAAATTTTTGTGAAAATTTGGGGTTTTGACATGTGGTATCAGAGCACAAGGTTCAAACACTAGGCCTTGATGGAGCCCAACTAGATTTTAGGAAACAGTAACTGAATTATTATGCTGACGTATTTTTTTTCTTTTAAATGTTATTCAACAAAGAATTGTTTTCTGAAGTTTAACAGGAAGGTATGGAAAGGCTGGAAGAGTATGCAAAGGAGGAGTCTCCAGTTACTGAAATAGGAAATCTACCAAGAGATCCTATACCAGAGGATTTAACTACCAATTCCTCAGAATTATTACAAACTATAAAGGACCTAAAAACTGAAATGGAGTCTATAAAGCAAGAAAATGAAAGGATTCTGAGTGCTCAAGAAGAGCTTAATCTGATCCTAACAGAGAAGTTTCAAACTGAACGTAGGGGTATAAGAACTGAATTAGAAGATATCAGTCATTTACGTAAATCTAAAAAGATGAAACATACTAAAACTGAAATTAGTTCATCTTCTGAAGTGTTTGGTGAACAACGAAACTATCATACTACCAGTGACAGTAGTGATGATAATTATCAGTACACTAAAAAGAGGAAATACAAACCTTACGAGGAGATTTCCGAAGAATTCAAAAAGATAAAACCACCAACCTTTAATGGAGAGACTGAGAAGGGGGAGGAAGTTGAATCCTAGTTATCTGGGATGAAGAAGTACTTCCAAATATATAACTATTCTAACCAGTTAAAAGCTAGAATGGCTATATATAACCTCTCAGGAAAGGCTGACATTTGGTGGTAGGACTTGAAAAGAGTTAAGGGAATAAAAGAGAAAAATGTAAACTGGAGTACCTTTAAAAGGTATTTCAAAAATAAATTCTTTTCTGAGCATTACTATGAGGAGAGAGCCAAAGAGTTTTATGAGTTGAAGTTAGGATCAATGACAATGAAGGATCTGAACAACAAGTTCTTAAGTCTACTTAGGTATGTACCATACCTTGTAGATGAGAAACCAAAGGTACAATGATTCATTAGCTATCTACCTTATCATATTAAAGATATAATTGAATATGATAACCCAAAGACCTTGGAGGAAGCTATGAGAAAAGCTAACTTCTATTTTGAGCAGAATCAGAAGAAAGAAAGCTTAGCCAACTGGAAGGCTAAGAAAAATAATAATCAATTTGAACAAAAGAAGAAGGATTTTGTGCCTAATAGAAATTCTAAGAATAATAAGGCCAAAAACTATCCTAATAACAAGAACTTCCCACAGGGACTTCACTTAGTGAACCTCTTACATAGCATGTGCAATCATGGGATATTAAAGAATACCCTTAATTTTGAGAGATATTGATCTGAACTCTTTTGTTGAAACCCCCTCCCAATACTTAAAACCTCCTCCCCACCCCTTTTTATACCTCAATCCTTATAAACCACCCTAGCCACCCCCATCTTAAACCCCTCATCCCCCCAATACCTGCAATATATTGGTTCAATTTTTTATAATTTTAAACCCACAATATGAACTAATGTGATAGGATATTGGTCAACAAGTGAAGCCCCCGTGGAACTTCCAAGGAAATAGGAACAATACACCCAACAAATAGAACAATCCTAAAGGTAAGGAATTTGCAAATAATCAGGGAAATTTTACCAAGAACTTTGAGCACAAAGAGCCTATCAAGTGCTGGGAGTGTAATGGCCCACACTATGCTTCAGTCTATCCAAACCGGAAGAAGACTGTTAGCAATATTCATACCATATAGGAGGAGATGAATGTTGGGGAGCTAGCAAGGAGCATGCCTAGAATCAACATAGCTTTGGAGAATCGACAAGATGAACATTAGACTTCCATGGTGGAAGTAGAAGGTATGATAAATCAGACCCCTGTAACTATTTTGATTGATCCAAGAGCTAGTCTCAGTTATATTGCACCCCAAATAGTAGAAAAATGTAAGTTATCTGTTGAAAAAATTGAGAATTCATGGTTAGTTCAGTTGGCCACTGGTGTTAGAAGAAAAGTAACTTGTTTTGTTAAAGAATGTGCAATAGTTATGGATAAATTTGAAACTATTGTTAAACTTAATGTTTTGCCTCTTGGTTCTTATGATTTGCTGATTAGTATGGACTGGTTAGAACAACATAGAGTAATTCTAAGCTGTTATGATAAAAATTTCACGTGCTTAAACAGTGATGAAAAACCAATAAGTGTTAAAGGAATACCTAAAAAAACCACCATAAGGTAGATTTCTGCCCTACAGCTTAAGAGAGTTGTTAGAAAGGGATGTAAAGCTTATGCAGGAATAATTACTAATGAGGAAAGTATAATTAAAAAAAATAAGTTAAAAGTGGAAGACATACCAGTCTTAAAAGAATATGGGGATGTATTCCCAGAAGAAATTTTGGGATTACCTCTGAAAAAGGAATTGGATTTCACCATTGAGCTGGTACCGGGTGCAGTACCTAGCTCAAAGGCCCCTTATGGAATGAACATACTCGAAATTAATGAATTAAAATATCAATTAAAAGAATTAATTGATAAAAAGTATATTCGACCAAGTGTGTCTCCCTGGGGGGCACCTGTCATCTTCGTCAAGAAGAAGGATGGAACTATGCAACTTTGCATAGATTACCGTCAGTTAAACAAGATGACCATAAAAAATCGATATTCATTACCCCGCATAGATAATATGTTTGATCAACTACATGGAGCCACGGTGTTTTGAAAAATAGATTTAAGGTTTGGATATCATCAAGTAAGGATTAAAGATGAGGACATCTTTAAGATAGCTTTCAGAACTAGATATGGTCATTACGAATTTGTCGTAATGCCATTTGGGCCTACTAATGCCCCACCTGTTTTCATGTGTTCAATGAACAACGTGATGCATAAGTATATAGATAAGTTTGTGGTCATGTTTATCGACGACATTCTAATCTATTAAAAAACTGAAGAATAACATAAAGAACATCTAAAAATTGTTTCGCAAGAGTTGCGAGAACATCAACTCTTCGCAAAGTTTAGTAAATGTGATTTCTTCAAGGATAAGATTCAATATTTAGGTCACAGTGACCAAGGAAGGAATTTCCGTAGATCCTGAAAAGATAAGGGTAATCAAAGATTGGCCGGTTTCTAAGGATGTGACGGATGTTCGATCTTTCATGGGCATTACCGGTTACTACCGGAGGTTCATTGAAGGTTTTTCAAGGATAGCAAATCCAATAAATTCCTTGCAGAAGAAAGGAAAGAAGTTTGATTGGAATAAAAAATGTGAATAAAACTTTTAAAAGTTAAAAACTTTATTAACTAGCGCACCTATTTTAAGAATACCAGATCCTAATAAAGATTTTGTAGTGTGCACCGATGCCTGTAATGATGGCTTAGGTGGTGTTCTAACTCAAGAAGGGCATGTTATTGCCTATGAGTCTAGAAAGTTAAAATTTCATGAAAAGAATTATGCCACATATGATCTAAAATTAGCATCTCTAATACACGCCTTAGAGATGTG
Source organism: Pseudotsuga menziesii (assembly GCA_001517045.1). Lineage (NCBI taxonomy): Eukaryota > Viridiplantae > Streptophyta > Pinopsida > Pinales > Pinaceae > Pseudotsuga > Pseudotsuga menziesii. The sequence goes on along the minus strand of LPNX010789960.1, from coordinate 2,069 downwards.
GCAACATCACCTAATTGGTAGAAAATTTGTTTTAATGACTAACAATAAAGGGTTGAAGTATCTTTTAGATTAGCCAAATTTAAATGCCAGACAAGCTAGGTGGTTATCTTTCTTAAGCGAGTATGATTTTTAAATTCAGCAAATAAAAAGTAAAGAAAATAAAGTTGCTGATGCATTAAGTAGGAATGCAACGCTGAATTTTGTAGCAGCTATCAGCACCTATGTTTCAGACTTAGATGAATAGCTTAAAAAAGGAATATAACAAGATGAAATTTACCAGAATTTGCAAGCTAAAGCTAAAGAAAATCCAACATAAAACTTAATTAAAGGTTACAGTTTAAATGAAAAAGAATTTTTACTATATAAAGATAGAATGTATGTACCAAACGTACCTAAAGTTAAGCTGTTAATTCTGGATGAAATTCATAAAACACCATATTAAGGTCATCCAGGTTATCAAAAGACTATAACTATGTTAAGAAAAGAGTATTTTTGGCCAAATATGAAAACTAAAGTAGCAGAATATATTTCTAGGTGTTTTGAATGTCAACAAGTAAAAACTGAACATCAAGACCCAGCTGGTTTGCTTCAGCCATTACCCATTCCTAGCTGGAAATGGGAGATAATTAGTCTAGATTTTATTATTGGGCTGCCTAAAAATCAAAATCAGAATGATTCTATCATGGTAGTAGTTGATAAGCTAAGCAAAGCAGCTCACTTTATACCTGTTAAAACTACTTATAAAGCTGCAAACATAGCTAATATTTTTCTAAAATAGATTTTCCGATTACATGGATTACCAAAATTCATAATCTCAGATAGAGATCCTAAGTTTACAGGAAACTTTTGGATGTCTTTGTTTAAATGGTTAAACACCACATTAAATTTTAGTACTTATTTCCATCCTCAAACAGATGGACAAACTGAAAGGGTAAACCAAGTATTAGAATATCTATTAAGAATGTATGTGAAAGACCAGCCTGGTAAATGGGAGGAATATTTACATCTGGTAGAATTTGCTTATAATAATAATTATCAGACATCATCCAGATTTAGTCCTTTTGAAATTTTATATGGACAAAAATGTAGTGCTCCTATCTCTTAGAGTAATCCAGGAGATAGATTGGTATTAGGTCCATAATTGTTAAAAGAAATGGAAGAAATTGTAAAACAAGTGCAGGGAAATCTAAAAGTGGCACAGGATCGGCAGAAAAGTCAAGCATACTTAAAAAGAACAAATGAGTTTCAGGTAGGTGAACATGTTTTCATCAAGGTAAGGCCCAAAAATATCTCTCTAAGATTGGGGAGTTGTGCAAAATTGGCACCTTGTTACTATGGCCCATTTGAAATTTTGTCTAGGATTGGACAAGTAGCTTATCAATTAGCATTACCACCTGATTTAAGAGTACATAATATTTTTCACATTTCCGTTTTAAAGAAATATGTTCATTATGCTACTCATGTTGTTAACTAGAATGATGTACAGGTGGAACCAGGAGGATATTTTTTGGTGGAACCAGATTGTATCCTCGGAAGGAGGGAGATTACACTTTGGAACTGCACTATTAGACAGGTGAAGGCACAATGGAAGCACCTTAGTCCAGAGGAAGCCACCTGGGAATTGGAAAGTAAAACGCGAGATGCATATCCAATTCTGTTCCACGGGAATTCTGAGGATGAAGAATAAATAACATCAAGGACGATGTTATATTATAATGGGGTGTGTATGTCACTGTCGAGCACCCTAAATGTAGATAGATTGTTATCAACATACAGAGTTTACGAAATTCATTGTCAACCCAGGGAAGTCTTTTGTTTCAAAAGGTAAGTGCACAGTATATGCCAAACACCAAATCATTATAGTAAATACTGTTCTTAATAACTCTATTCATCCCCTTGTCTATGCATGATCCCACAAATCATCTAACTCTACAAATTCAACTCTTCCTTCAATACATCAACCAGAACTGAAATCGACAATTACTGACAGAAAGGAAATTCTACTTAATGCTTAATTCAATGGAACTGCCTATTGATCTAATCACACTCAGAATCCAAAATCATAAATC
>LPNX010789908.1:17875-34184 GCA_001517045.1 Pseudotsuga menziesii | reverse complement strand
CATCATCATCATCATCCTCATCATCAACATCATCAACATCATGAACATCATCATCATCATCCTCACCATCAACATCATGAACATCATCATCATTCATCATCACCATCAAAATCACGAACATCATCATCATCATGCTCATCATCATCCTCATCCTCATCGTCGTCATCACCTTCATCATCATCATCATCCTCACCTTCATCATCATCATCACCGTCAACATCATCAACATCATCCTCATCATCATCATCATCATCCTCACCTTCATCATCATCATCATCCTCATCATCATCCTCATCATCATCCTCATCATCATCCTCATCATCATCCTCATCATCATCCTCATCATCATCCTCATCATCATCCTCATCATCATCCTCATCATCATCCTCATCATCATCCTCATCATCATCCTCATCATCATCCTCATCATCATCACCATCAACATCATTAACATCATCCTCATCATCATCATCACCATCAACGTCATCACCATCAACATCATGGACATGATCATCATCATCCTCACCATCACCATCAATATCATGAACACCATCAACATCATCATCATCATCCTCATCATGAACATCATGAACATCATGAACATCATCATCATCATCCTCATCATCAACATCATGAACATCATGAACATCATCATCATCATCCTCACCATCAACATCATGAACATCATTATCATTCATCATCCTCATCCTCATCATCATCATCACCATCAACATCATCACCATCAACGTCATCACCATCAACATCATGGACATGATCATCATCATCCTCACCATCACCATCAATATCATGAACACCATCAACATCATCATCATCATCCTCATCATGAACATCATGAACATCATCATCATCAGCCTCACCATCAACATCATGAACATCATTATCATTCATCATCCTCATCCTCATCATCATCATCACCATCAACATCATCACCATCAACGTCATCACCATCAACATCATGGACATGATCATCATCATCCTCACCATCACCATCAATATCATGAACACCATCAACATCATCATCATCATCCTCATCATGAACATCATGAACATCATCATCATCAGCCTCACCATCAACATCATGAACATCATTATCATTCATCATCCTCATCCTCATCATCATCATCACCATCAACATCATCACCATCAACGTCATCACCATCAACATCATGGACATGATCATCATCATCCTCACCATCACCATCAATATCATGAACACCATCAACATCATCATCATCATCCTCATCATGAACATCATGAACATCATCATCATCAGCCTCACCATCAACATCATGAACATCATTATCATTCATCATCCTCATCCTCATCATCATCATCACCATCAACATCATCACCATCAACGTCATCACCATCAACATCATGGACATGATCATCATCATCCTCACCATCACCATAAACATCATGAACACCATCAACATCATCATCATCATGAACATCATGAACATCATGAACATCATCATCATCATCCGCACCATCAACATCATGAACATCATCATCATTCATCATCATCATCCTCATCACCATCAACATTACGAACATCATCATCATCATCATCCTCATCATCATCCTCATCCTCATCATCATCATCACCTTCATCATCATCATCATCCTCACCTTCATCATCATCATCACCATCAACATCATCAACATCATCATCATCATCATCATCATCATCATCCTCACCTTCATCATCATCATCACCATCAACATCATCAACATCATCCTCATCCTCATCATCATCATCACCATCAACGTCATCACCATCAACATCATGGACATCATCATCATCATCCTCACCATCACCATTCAAGCCTAAAGTGCAACATCAAACCTTCCACTTGGCGTAGCATTAAAACTTGCTAGTTGTGGAGCCCTCTAAACTTATCTTTCAAACTTCCCCATAGTCATAAATCCACATTTAAGTCCATAGTTTATACCAATATAGTATGGATGGATATAAATTTTAAACAAATCTATCATAGAATTAAAACTTTAACAAAGTTAAATCCATATTAGAGCATAACGTGGGTTTAAAGTTTAGACAAAGTTCAAAGAGTTAATCATTTTATGCAATTCTTAGCCATAAATAAAACTTTATACCTATAAACATAACTCTAGTACTAAGTTTATTGAAGCAAAACGGGAGCGGGTTTTAGTGAAGCAAAACGGGAGCGCGTTTTAGTGAAGCAAAACGGGAGTGCGTTTTATTGAAGCAAAACGGGAGCGCGTTTTAGTGAAGCAAAACGCGCGCGCGTTCTAGTGAAGCAAAATGCGCGCGCGTTTTTGTCTACTATCCTAATTGGCATGCATGTTGGCAGCCTTGGGATTAGGCTTGGCAGGGTCGGGATTGCTTGGGATGATTTCTATTTTATGGATCAAGCGTGATTGACTTCATTCTACCATTGCATCTAAAAGGTCCCTCAACTTCTTGCACACACCCTACCATCATTGATTGAAATTGTATACCATCCATAACTTGTTGTAAAAAAAATGGAAGAAATGGTTGACATGCGAAGATTTGTTTTTGAATCGCATGGTGAAGAAAGGTGCATTGAAAAACTTAGTGACATTATCTATCAACACCAATTTAGTATAAAAAATATTGATGGAAAAACACTATTGTGGGGAAAGAAGTACTCAACAAGCACAGAATGGGAGCCTTCATCAGGTTTCTAAAATTCATCCCAAATCGTTAAATGTATGCTTCAAATTTATTGTTATTGCAATCGTTTGCAGAGATTCATAACGCAAGGTGACATAGTAGAGATGTTGATTCTAATCAATGATTGGAATAAATAAAAATTTATATCGAAGATACATATGAGTACTTTGATGTTGTTGATTCTATTTGGTGGGTCTTCTTTCATGGAGCATAGTGACATAATTTCAAACTCTACAAATACAGACATATATTTGAAGTATCCATTTACTTGGACACAAAGAGTATCAAATGAAAATGAGGAAACAAATGTTGAACCTCAAGGTATTGTGTTTTCTCAAGCAGAGGAAAGAGAAATGTATATTGGCTATAGAAGATCATCTATAAAGCGTCGAGAGATTGAATACCTTTACAGGGGATCGATAGAAGATATAAAAGAGGGTTGTATGATTGTAGTTTTGGCTATAGATGATGCACATGATTATCCATTATAGATTGCAAAACTTATGAAGTTCAATAAATAAAATGAATCAGTAGTATCAATATAAGTACATTTGTATGCAATAGATACACACCTGTTTGATGGTGTGTACAAGGTAAAGATGGTGGTTGAGAAAATGGTTTCCAGAAAGAGAAAAAGAAAAGGTCAAAAAATAAATTGTCGCCGCATTGACATCTTGAAATTAGAGGAAGTTGATATACTTGTTTATGGTTTCAAGTTGAAAAAGAAATACACTCTTTGATCCAACACTATATATATTATTAAGAAGTTGCTGCCAAAAGAAGAAGTTGCAACATGGGAGTATTCTAAACCAAGTCGTAGACCCAGAAGGAATATGATAGCTGAAATGATGGGAATAGATGTAGACTCGGATGGTGCACCCATTGATAATAGAGAATAATATGGTTCATATACATCTTCGTCCAACCCTTCATCTATAGAAAATGTAGACTCGGATGGGGTGTCAGAATCCTTGGAGAAATTTGAATAATTTCTAATGAAACATTTTAAATGTTTTTCTATTAGTATGTTGTTTGTAATTGAAACTCTAAAGGCGATTTTGAATATTTATATGAATCATTTGTTCTTCTATGGTATAATATATGATTTCATTATGAATCACATCATAATTTCTTTTATTTTATATGGTTAGAGAAGTGAGGTTATTTATGAAATATTTTTCTTTGTTTATATGCAAGTTTCAAAAAAGTTGTAATTTATCTTTTGGAGAAAAACATATTTTTCCAATTTAGGGGTTGATTTTTAAGTTTTTGTAAACAATAGTGTGGGATGTTTAGGCCATGGATCAATTTTTAACCCCCACCAAAAAAACATGTATGCTGGTATCAAAACTTTTCTATTTCGGGGGTGTTTTTGGATGTTTCTATGGAAAAATCATCGTTTTTATGCCTAGAGTTCTTGTTCTTAGTATAAATTTCTTGTTTCATAGTATAAGTGGTTCTTAATTTACCATCAGATGTCATATTGATGTAACCATCCATTATAGAGGAAATATTGTAAATATTATCGAGATATCCTTCTTGAACTTCACTTTTTGCTGTCTTGAAATATCTCTAGCGCTTCAAAGGATCGATTATAGCGACTACCTGTATTTCTGAATATTCAAATGATAATATTCTCTTCTTAAATATCATGATTATATGATTCTTGATAGTCCAAATGATCCCTAGAAGTGTTGGATATGGATTTGTATCATGGACAATTTATATTACCTCAAAGTATGCGTAATTCTAAATTCCTTCCACTTCAACATGAACCCATTGTAGTGGCCCAACAGGTGGGACCTTTAACTGATTAGATAACTACAATTGAACAAGAGACCATACTAATCTCATATTTCCCATGCTTTCCCATCTTTTCCTTGTTAAGAGGTTAACATATGACCCAAATCAAGAATGATAAAATCCATACTGTAACCAGCTATATGATCATTCATATGTATCACTTGACCAATCTTGATTATTTTATGAATATGATTAACATTTTTATATAGTGGTGGACTTGGATAAGGTTCTTATATTAAATTAGATAGCTCTTTAAAAGTATATTTATCTTCTACAAGTTCTAAGAAACTATTGAATAATTTTTTCAAATTGCTTACCTTTTTCGTTGGCTTCCATTGAAGTGACTAGTCGAAACTTGGTGGAATCTCTAGGATTGGTCTATCATCAAACACTAGAAAATCATTAGATGTCAAAGCATGAATTCTATCCATGAATTCATTTCGTGCATCAAAGAATAAACATTTCTCATTTTGGATGTCAAACAACGCTTTCTTTTGTGTCGCAGTTCAAACTCTTAGGTTCACCCATAGTGCTACTCAATCATCTCTAGTCACAGCACTACCCCTTGCTAAAATAACAATATTAGGTTCCTGAGGCTCAAAATAAAACTTTAGGACATTCAAATTTTAATTTGGAGGTTGGTTATGGTTCGCCGTGATTTTTTCCTACCACTTAGCAATAATATACACGAACTCTTGAATAGTATGATCCAACGCTTTATAATATGAGCATGTCAAAATAGGATTAGTGAAATATCTAGAATAATTTCCCTACTATTCGTAATTATAGAAAATAATTTGTCCTCACTCTTGACCAAACCCTCCTCCTCCTCCTTAGCATGTAAATATTATTAAGATATCCTTCTTGAAATTCACTTTTTACTGGCTTGATATATATCTAGCCCTCCAAAGGATCAATTATAACGACTACTTGTATTTATGAATATTCAAATGATAAGATTCTCTTCTTAAAATTTATGATTATATGATTCTCGATAGTCCATTCAATCCCTAGAAGTGTTGGATATGGATTGTATCATGGAAAATATACATTACCTCAAAGTATGCGTAGGTCCAAAGTCCTTCCACTTCCACATGAACCCGTGGTAGTGGACTAATAGGCATGACCTTTAGCTAATTGGATAACTGTAGCTGAAAAAGAGATGATACCAATCTCATCTTTCCCATGCTTTCCCATGTTTTCTTGTTAAGAGGTTAGCATCTTACCCAAAGTCAAGAATGATAAAATCCATATCGTATCCACCTATATGATCATTTATATGTATCTCTTGACCAATCTTCACTATTTTATGAATATGATTCACATTTTTATCTGGTGGCAGACTTGAATATGGTTCTTCTATTAGACTCAATAGCTCTTCCAAAGGATCTTTATCTTCTACAAGTGCTAAGAAGCTATTGAAGAATTTTTTCAAATTGCTTACCCTTTTAGTTGGCTTGCATTGAAGTGACTGGTCAAAACTTGGTAGCATCTCCAGGATTGTTCTATCATCAAAAACTAGAAAATAAGTAGATGTCAAAGCATGATTTCTATCTATAAATTCATTTCACACATCAAAGAAAAAACCTTTCTCCTTATGGATGCCAAACAATGCTTTTTTGTGTGTTGTAGGTCATACTCTTGGGTTCACCCATAGTGCTACTCAATCATCTCCACCCACAACACCACCCATTGCTACAATAACAATATTAGGTTCCAGAGGCTCAACCAAAATATTTAGGATGTTCTAATTTTCATTTGGAGGTTGGTCATGGTTCCCCATGATTTTGGCCTACCACTTAGCAAGAATATAGAATAAATTTTGAATAGTATGATCCAACACTTTACAATATGAGAATATTGACATAAGATTTGTGCAATCTCTAGTATAATGTCCGGACTATTCGCAATTATAGAAAATAATTTGGCCTCACTCTTGACCAAAACCTGCTCTTCCTCAGCCTCTAAAATCACTGCCCCCCCCCCCCCTTGGTTGAGTTAATTACGCACGAGCTCGTTCAACTTGCATATGCTCATCATTTTTAATTAAATATGTGTCTATTGTATTCCCCTGCACCAACTGGTATGATATGCCATTTTTTCCATCATGGCCCCACAAATCGACAGAATTTATAATATAGGCTAGAAGGTGTACCATACTTTCTTTTCTGTATACATATATTCTGATGAATGATGACCTCCTTTTTGGAAAAATTGAGACCATGGAATCCCTTTGAAACTTAATGGATCTAGTGACATAAGATAATTATAAGAGGATGTCCATGAATCCTTATGATGGCCTTAAGTTTTGCACCATGTACACCAGACTTATGTATTTATTTTCCTTTCTTGATATATTGTATTTGCAATGTTAGGTTAGCTTTCCGTGACTGAATTTGGATCATTCATGCATTAGTTTCTCCAACTAGAAAAGATTCCAACTTCAGAGCAAGCTCAAGATAATCTCTCCAGGATACGATCTTCTATTGCATCACGGGAACATGGATATGTGGTAAAATCACATCAATGAAACATTCTCTATGTTGTACATCAGACATCTGGAAACTTACCTTAGCCATCATGGTCTTGAACCTCTGGTCTAAATCCCAAAAAAAATCAATCAACATTTGCTTGATCTCCTTTAACTATGTGATGCATTGCAACTTAGACTTGGGATTCTTGAATTCATCTACCAATCCTGACAAAATCTAATTTAATGACTTATGAGCGGTTCCCACAGGACCCACAAAAACCTTCATCCACCAATAAAGAGAATGACCTCTAAAGGTTGTGATCATTTGGGATTTTTTTTATGGCCTCATCTTGGACCTGTCATACAGTCTAGAAAACATCACATGAGAACCAATTTTTCTCAAATTATTTGAACCTAGTCCTATTGAATATAAGCAATTTTATGTCACTTCCATACATCTTATGTATGTGGGGTACTGAAAATTTTGAATTAAATGTTCTAGGAGTAGGAACTCCTTGACCACTATCTTGTCTATTACTATTACTGTGATTTGAAAAAACACACTTTAAATACTTTTGGTTCTTACCTCTGACACTGGATATGTACGTAGAGTTCTGGGTATGTAATAGTCTTGGGCCTAGTATCGATCTAGTGCTTCTTCATCATCTTCTGAAATAAGCCAAGATTCCTCCTGTTTGTCGTAACATTATTTGTCGAGTTATGGAACCAACTCATAGTCCCCTCTTTTCGTCATACTGCAACTCTCTCTTCCTGTCGCAATCATTCTTCTTTTTCCTGACTAGAATCTTCTTCCACTCCTTAGGTGACCACTCTTTTCATTAGTCTCACTATAGGATGCGAACATCTAATCTTACTATGTCCATCTTGTTCAATCCTTCCTTCTATCATGAACTATGTACTCCGCGCACAATGATTTACTTGTCGGATTCCATCCTTAAGATTCATTTTTCACAAACCAACATTTTGATCCATGCCTTTAAATATCTATGATATCAGCCTCTATGTTATTGGAAGAAATCTCTCTCTGCTTCACTATATGATTTGATAGTGTTGACAACAATCTCTGTAATATATCCTTCTAGAATTCTATCAAACCAAAATTTGACAACCCTAGAGATAGGATTACTAACACTCTCCAAGCATCAAATTAGCTGACGAGTCCACTCTTTGGTTTCTATTCCTTAAATGTTTGTTCTCGAAGTTTCTAGCCTCGTGAAACATTTATATAGTAAAATAGGAAATTCACTAAAGAATATTTTTTGAATACCTAAGTGAACATACCTTTCTAACCATTCCGTTGAATTCAAATGTGACCCCTTACTTTCTTCTTATGAAAATACTCTATCCTTTTAGTCCACCCAATCCTCAATCTCTGGTTTCATCATGTGCCAAAACATGTCCCATTCACAATGATCCTAGTCTCGAAAAGAAAACCATCTATTGGATCGATTCAACTAACCCATGTTTAATATTCATCCCAGCCAATAAAACACAAGGCACTGGCCTAACAAATCATAACCCCATTGGTAACACCTGCGACACAAGTGAAGTCTCACCCGAGATACCTATAGGGACTACAAGAACCAAGCTTCTGCAATGACAAAAGGGGATCACTCCATGGAATAACTTGATGGCTTACCCAAGGATGTAGATCGGGGAACAATCATTGACATATAACAACAACATATACAACATATAGATCGAAATCATGTCTACTATATTTTCAACACCATTATTCCATTTTATCATAAGGTTTTTCAATCGCAACAAAATCACAAAGCTTCATATCTAAAATAAATATGCACCATTGACATAAAGGTATTAACGTGGAAACCCATATGGGAAAGAAACCATAACATTGCTCTTCATCTAGCATAAGTTGTGTCTTGAATGATTCGATATGTGCACACACCCTATAGACTTGTTCATCAAGACTCCATTGCACTATGTTTGCGCACACAACCTGCGGATTGACATTGCGTACCCTTCACGACTAATATTCTTCAATTGTACTACAATATACAGAATTATAGATTCTCTCAAAACTTACTCTCAACCAACCAAATCTTACGACTATGACTGCCCAAGATCAACCAATATCAACCTACTCAAGAATCCCTTTTACATTTATATGGGATCTAACAGCCAAGTTTACATCTCGTTCCCACTACCTAGAGTGGACAAATTTTTCAACTAACTCACCCCTTATATTTAATATTTCTCCAAAAACTGGCCAAAATTATGGATTCGACCAATTCTCTCTTCCCTCCATCGCAGCCTTGTTCACACTACAACCAAAATCCTCAAAAATTTCGTCCATACTCTTACACACTTTTGTAGGGACAACAAATCACAAGTCAAACAAAATCCATAAACTTTAGAAATAAAACAAATACATCCACAAGATAATGAAAACAATAATAATGAAAGAACTATTAATATCGATAAACACCATCAATTATTCTACATTGAATGAATCACTCCATAAGGAATGCTTGGTACCAAAAAAAGCATGCAACACATCGAATACAATGATACTCATGCATATGTATACATTCTTATAAGTATTTCTATGGGTTTATGAGTGCTACACCCTTATTATTATATTATTTTCGCTAACTACCTGGTGGGGATATCTATTCTCTATCAGTTACTAAGTAGTCCTATTACATAATTATGTCCACCCTATATACATTATTTGCCTAGGTAACTCCCTAGGTACTCCATATTATCTTCCCTATCTACTTGGCATTCTATCCCCCTTTGTATGTTTCATCCTCAAAACATGGGAATAAGCTATTCCATATGATTTACTAAACAATATAGCTAACCAGTGCTAAGGAAGAGCATCCATCCAACTTAGTGAATTGTGGTCACGTGGTCTAACTATTTTCTTTCCAACTTGATCTTAATTTTGGTTCCTTTATTATTTCCATGTTGTTGTTGTGATATTTGATATATCTATGAATTACTTTTAGTTCTCCATGCACATCCATATCTGTTGCTCTTCCTTTTGTTCCTTTTTTGTTGATTCTGTCAAACTTCCTTTAATGATTGTTGTTTCACTTGGTGATGGGCAGTGATATAAAAAAAAATTAGTTGTTTCTCCTTTTAACTTTGACGCTTCAACATGTGGATCCTTTGATTCATGTACCTCTATAAATTTTTCTTGATTTTTACGCCCTTCCTAGGGATTTTTCTTGATGTGCTTCTATAGTTCCTTCTTTTTATGAAAGCAAAATATATTCATATGTTTTCTATAGAAACTTCAATTATTTTACCCAGAGTGACTTCTTCATGTACCCCTTGTCTCTTCTTGTTTAGTAAGAAAAATATTCTACAATGTAAAAAAAATTATATCACAGATTCAACAATTTCTTTTACACATTAATATTCATTGTACCAATAAATTTCATCAAATAGTATCATACATTATTATAACATAAAATATGAAAACTACACATTTATACATTTTAATTTTCATAATTCTAAAACTTTTAACATTTTTATCCTTAATATATATTCTTCAAATATGATTTCAATAATAAATATTAAATTTTCTTATAAAATACATTTTTAAATCTTAATAAAAATAATTAAATATAAGTTTTATAAAAAACAATTCACCATTATCTTATTTTAATTTAACCAATCCTCATCCTTCCCATTTCCTTTAAACACACTTCTATATCTTTTTAAATGTCATTCACAACCTTAACTTACTCATTTTCCTTTAAATTTCATTGACACCTAAACTTACTCATTTGATAATCAAATAAAACTATACTTTATTTTCTTTATTTTGTTTAATTTCATTCCCCACCTTAACTTAATCATTTCTTTTTTTCAAAACTATATCCTAAAAAAAATAAGTTTATATATTAAAAAATAAAGATATAAACTTGAATTATAAATAGCCCAAAAAATATAATATTAAAACCCTAACTCGGACCTTTAAATATCTAATTTATATTTAATAAGTTATATCTAAACATCAATCTTCACACTTTACTTTTAATAAATTTCCATTTCATTAACACTAATAAATTTTAATTTTATACATCCGAATAATTATTAATAAATTTATTTTAATTATTAATTTTTTTAATAATTTAAAAAGTATTGATTTGTATTTTAATAAAAACCAATAAAAATTTAAATAAGCCTATTTATTTATTTTATTAATTTATAAAATTAAATAGCTATAAAAAATTTATATGTTTCCATTTATTTTTTTATGTTTTTAATCCATTCATATAATAAGTAATAAAATTATTAAAAATATATATTTTCATAAAAATTTTATATTTCTAATTATATATATTTTTAGGTTTTCTATCTATCTGTTTCTAATTATATATATTTTTAGGTACAACATGAGTGGGCCTAATGGTTAAGAGCATGCGTTTCCTCTTAGGAGGTCACGGGTTCAAATCCTCGCTGTGCAGAAGGGGTCCCTTGTCCCACAAACAAGGGAGTCTCATACACCAATTTGGTGTCTCGCTTTGCAATGACCTTAAAAATAGATTATTATTATTATTATTATTATTATTATTATTAATAAAAGTAATATATATATATATAAAACTTAAAAAAAATTATAATAAAAAAATCCTAAAATCCTCTTATTATTAGAATATTTTATGATATACAATTTATTCTTAAAAAGACAGTCCATCATATTCACTCCTAGAAGCAATCAATTTGTCATATGTCTCAAACTTTTTCAATATTTAACTCTTATTTAAAAAACATAATGGTGATTGATTAGAAAACTTATCAATACTTTTTCATAGTAACTCAAGCTTCTAACTTGTAAATTATCTTAACAAAAAGTATCCATATGTCTTATGTCTTACCAATTAAACTCATCTTTAAAATTATTATTCAAATATATTTATTTTGATAGAATTCACATTTCTATATTTAAAATAATACTATATTTTTTTTCTTTCTTAAAAACGTATAAAATAAATATATACACATTACCACCAAAACCTTTAATTAATTATAAAAATATAAGTTTCTTAGCAAGGTTTTCTAATTCGTTATCCTAAACAACAATTTACTTTGAAAATATGTTCCTTAAGTTTCTTTAATATGGAATTCATATAGACACTTGCACCAACGATATATCAGTCCTCAAATCAAGATTACCTTTTTAAAAATATTACGGAGTTTTAAGCTATTATAACATGTCGTTTTGCCTTTAAAATGATTTGAAGGTTTGCTTTAACATTTAATTGATATTTAAATATGATCATATCCTTTTAAAATATTTCGTCCATTTTCTTTGGTTGTTGAAAACTTGGGACAAAACTTTCCTTCGAAAAATGTTAATGGCAATTATAAAACACTTCATCTTATTCATAAATTTTACATTAAAAAAAGAAAACTATCAATACGTGCTACGTCTAATTTCAAATATCAATATCAAATATTGCTAACTCTAATTTCATAATGTATTTATATTTTCCTTGTAAATCATACAATAGTGACATCTAAATTTAAAATAATATATTTTCATTTTTTAATTCAATGTCAACCATTGATTTCTTTTTCTTTCCCATTATACTAATGATCATTAATATCACAACATCAATGTAATTTAATAAATATTATGTCTCACCAATTTTAGATCATGAAACATTCTATACATATTTCGTGTGCTAACTCTAATTTCATAATGTACTTATATTTTCCTTCTAAATCATACAATAGTGACATCCAAATTTAAAATAATATCTTTTCATTTTTTAATTCAATGTTAATCATTGATTTTTTTTTCTTTCCATAATTACACTAATAATCATTAATATCACAACATCAATGTAATTTAATAAATATCATGTCTCACCAATTTTAGATTATGAAACATTCTATATATATTTCGTCTTCCCATGAGTAAGAGGGACTTCATTTCTCAACATTTTTATCGAAATTTTTAACCTAAAATGGGATAGCTTTTGTGACAACTTAATATCTTCTTTATTATTTGGGAAAATGAGGTAATTTTTTTTTAAACAATTTAATTTTAGCAACCAGAAACATTAGTCTTAATTTCAACAATAAAAAATATTAGTCTCAGAGAATTACACGGCGTTATAAGTCAAGTGCATTCCTCATCAATTCTTAAATTCCACATAGGAAAGTAAATGTATGATTATTGTAAGAGATTATTACATAGTCTTACTAACAAACACTTGTATATGAATTCTATATTCATTCATATTACCGCAATACTATTAATTTTGTGTTTCTTAGAACTTAAACAACGATATGATTCATGTGTGCAAATCTATAATCCATGGTCTATTCATTAAATACAAATAAGAAAGTGGGTACTATTTAAACATCACATAATTGTGGAGCATTAACTTTGGTCACTTAGCAGAGATAAAACACATAAGGTGCAAATATGTAAAAAGGGACACCAATTACGTGGTTCACCCCTAACCAGGGGCTACGTTCACCAAAATTGTTAATATTTCTATTACTTATTCAACAAAATAGTTACAAATACGTATTGCAACTACTTCAATTTATCTATCTTATTTTCAAATATCTCTCATAGAGAACACTATCAACTTACTAATTAACCTTATTGAAAGGCCTTTCTTTAAAAGACAACATTAAACTCCACAATCATTGCAGGACTTACATATTCACCAAGAATGGTATGGTATGCTAAATGAAATAATTAACTTATAGTTAGTTTCATAATAAGCAACCCTTCACTCTTTAAACGTTTAATTTCCTAATCAACTTATCCCTTACGTGTTAAATACATTTATAGTAAATATTCTTCTAAAACTTTCCTTAAAATACTTATCATAAAATCACCACAACCTATGGAGTCTTTCTCATTTACAAATCTGAATATTCTTACTTTCAAATTATTGTATTAAGATTTGCATCAAACAATGTAGAAGATTTTCTTTTATAGTCAATATGTTCTTTAAGAAAACTTCTTATGATAATATCATGAATTTAACATAACATATTGATCGTATGTCCTTTTATACACCTGGTAATCTTACTTTGAAGATCTTTATATTAAATTTCACAGTAAATAACTTATCATTTATTACCTTTAATGACTATTACTTTTATCATCACCCTATAATAGAAAAATGGTTTTAGCTTCTATATACCTAACTCAAATTGCAAGGTGGTTGATCCCTTGTTTTTATCATGGTTTCCAAAGCACAAGATAAGAAAAACCATTCTTTCACAATACAATGCAAATCTGATATTTTTATGACAAAGTTCAAACTATATATGTATATAAAAGACCTACTGCACCCGTAATTAATAAAAAGCAATGACCAATACAACTAAGGGTCCTATTCACACATTACTTCCCTGGTATACATATAGAGTATACATTTGGAATAAACTATATATTCACCCATGGAAAAGGAGTCGCATTCCAAAAAATTAATCATAACGAAAGCACAAGGACGACGCCTCTCTAAATTTCAGCATATTGAGCAATAAGAAGGCAGCCTAAGACGCTAACCCTTCAACCGAACATATTCAGCAATGAACTATGGTTTCTTGTATGTGTACACTAAAAGAGGGAATATGTTAAGGTGGGGTTCAGTCCTCACCGTGGAGAGATCACTCTTAACACCCACGTAACAAAAATATACATAGACTCGACTCTTGAGAAAGAGTATCCCTCTTTTGTTTGACCCACGGGAAAACTAGTATTACACAAAAAAAAAAATGAAGTTGGTTTTGAGGATAGTAACTGCATTTTGAAATTCAACAAAGTTACCATGTATATATATATATATACATATTTGAAAGGGATTTTACCCATATATCGAATGAGTGAAAGCACCTGAAAAGGTATACACCTCCTCCACTGAGCGTCCCCCTCCCCCTATTCTTTCTTTTTACCAAAAAAATTAAATGTCAGACGTTAATGTATAGATAGGTAAGCAAAGGACGTAAAGAATGATATAAAATAATAACTATTTCAAACCAAGAGAACAGATACCAATCTAGAAGAGTTTTTGAGGCCAGCTCTAGCTAGCTTGTAACTTATTTTATTTTGTCCTCCTTCCACGCATTAACAATCCACCTTACTCGCATTAACAAGAGAACATATATATACCCAAGCACCAAAGTCTCCTCTCTCTTCCTTCCTTCGAAGCAACAATTCCACCATTCAGCACCCTCCATTAATCATTAACTATCTCCATTTAAAGTGATCTCTAACTCAAGATTAACAGAATTTCCATGTGGTAGTCCTTTCTCAATTACGTTTTTGTAGTTAAATATTAGCATACCCCAAAGAGGGGAAATGAAACATCGAAGAGAATTTCGATATGTTTTAAAAATGAGAGAAAGTTGTGTAAATATAATATGAGTTTATGTGATAAAAGAAAGTCTAGGAAAATAAGTGAAAATAAGTTACATCAAACTTCTAAATGGTCACATAGGTGAAAATAAGTTTCCTCCAAAAAGATTTTGTACATAAAGTTTTTAAATTTAAAGACATTCAGTGAATAAGTCAATGTTTTTGCCTTGATCCTT
Source organism: Pseudotsuga menziesii (assembly GCA_001517045.1). NCBI lineage: Eukaryota > Viridiplantae > Streptophyta > Pinopsida > Pinales > Pinaceae > Pseudotsuga > Pseudotsuga menziesii. The sequence continues at coordinate 18,639 of LPNX010789908.1, read as the reverse complement.
TGAATGCCAATGGAATATTACAAAGCAAAAAGTCCAAAAATCCAAGGGGCATAATTATAGGAGTTTTCCAAGTTTTATGTAGCTTTAGAGAACCTTGAAACCCTTGGACATGGAGGAACTATAACTTTGAAACTGAGACCCGACCTGGATGTGGAGAGACTATACCTTTGAAATTGAAACTTGAACTATGCGCGACATCAAAATTTCTGCACATCATAATTTGCACAAGCAACACCATTTTTCCTCTCGACCATTCTCGCGGGTCCCCTTATAATATCATGTATCGAAGATCATTGAATGCCCAAATAAGGTTGACAAGTGAAGAAAATATTTTGTTTCAAGTTTTTAATATCCCAAGCCAATATTCATATTGAATATCGATAGTATATAGGCAGGATGTCCAACAATACCTTGTTACTTAATTTTCATGACATAATGGATGCAGAAGCCAAGCCCCTTCCGCACACCTATTGTAGCTCAGGGGGCACAAGTTTTGATAGACGTAACAATTCCATTGAATTTCTTTTTACCTTTTCTTTTTACTACACGTAAAGGAAAATGCATGGTGCCCTTCACTCCTTGCAGATCCCAAAACCATCACAATGGAATGTGGAGGCCCTTTGAGTCGTAAACTTTGATATATGAAACTGAAAAATTAAAATCCAACGAACACAAAGTCATTTTCTTATTGTTATATTTCTTTTCAAAATAATATATGTATATGTATATGTATGTATGTATGTATGTGTATGTATATGTATGTG
>LPNX010789908.1:16391-17683 GCA_001517045.1 Pseudotsuga menziesii | reverse complement strand
ATGTACACACACACACACACACACACACACACACACACACACACACACACACACACACATATATATATATAAGGGCATCATACATAAACAAATATGAAAGCTATCTATAAATCATCTACATTTAAATCCAATTTAAATAAACCTTTAAAGACCTTTCAAGGTCTGTCTCATTGAATACAAACTAAATAGTAGACCATTCCATTAAATAACAACATTATAATTAAATGAGCAAGAAGTGTCATGACCATCCTTTTGGTCCAAGATTCACATATCTCTTCACATCTAAATACACAGTCCTTGTGTTAAAAGAAATAATTTCATAATTACATGCACAAGTATTTCAAAGGTCCCATCTAATAAAGCTCATAAACATTATTTATAAACTAACCAAACATTTAAAACCAATTTAAGGAACTCTGTAATTATAAATAGAGGTCACGAATTAGACCCCTGTGAGTTCACAATCCATGTCGCAAACCTCAATCAAATAACCATATCATTTATGCATAAACATTAATCAACTACATAACTTTGCAAGACATTCCATTTAACAAATTAAACACTATATCATACATAGGAAATAGTTTCATGTATTACACATATCGAAATCTTATTAATGCCACGCTATACAATAAAATATGCGAGATACATTAATAAAATCAACGCTATTAAAATAACAACCCAATACTTTGCTACAACAGGTTGTGAGGCTTATGCTTTTTCCCTTTCTCTGTAAGCATGGCCTCAGNATGGGCTGATGCACAATCATGGACTCCTTTAAAGACACTTTAGATGCCACATAATACTGGAAAAACCTGGAAACTATGGCTTTAGGTGACAATTAGGGGTACTTCCCTAACTTATTTGAAGATAAAGTAAAAAGAAAAAAGATAGGTAATTGAATTAGCTTTCATAATATAGAACATTTATGCAGACAAAATGTGTGTAAATGATTATAAAATTAGTTTTCATGAAATTGGGTTTTCAAATTTCCAGCACATCATAACATATATGTTTGTACGGGTGCAGCAATATATGAGGTAGATGATGTCAATTTGGGATAAAATATTGCAGACATATAAATGACATATGAGCCTAGTGCAACAGTATTTATTCAGAATTTTTCATGAATTATTTTTTTTATTATTAATTATTGAAGTCAAAAAAACTTGAAATGAAAATGTTATGTGCGGGTGAAACACTTTAGGGGAAAATTTTTATGAAATCCTTGATTTATATATATAAGATCATAGATATTTCTCTCATCTAGTGCACCATATAGTTTTGTTGGA
>LPNX010789908.1:3891-11391 GCA_001517045.1 Pseudotsuga menziesii | reverse complement strand
ATGATATTATTGATCCATTAGTAAACGGACAATCTTGTGAAGAGTACAATAATTATGTTACTCCCGATGCAAATGTGACTCAGCAACAACCATGACCGGTGGTTCAATCTCCTAATCGAAGTTGTCATCCTGTGGTGGATGTAAACGTCACTCCAACATTTCAAACGACAAGAAATTTTGCATCAAAACGAAAGAAAACTCCTAAACGCATACAAGTGGACGAGAGCGAATTGACTTCCATGGAAGGTAATGTGGCTAAACGCACTATCCTTGGTCATTGTTCTCAAATAATGAAACAATATTTTGATAACAAATCTGAAGCCGGTAAATGCCAATTGTTTTTAGCTTTGCTTAAATCTTGAAATATGGCAACTGTTACAAGAAATTTAGGCATAAGAACAATGAAGAATATTGAATCTAGTAATCACATTGTTAAATCTCTTGCTGCTGCATTCACATCGATTGGTAAAAAAACTCATTCACGGGACTGTAATGTGGCTCGTCGTGTATTGGCTGAATCAATTGTATGTAGATCCACAAGACAACGTCGTTTACTTAAATGCACATCACAAATTGTGCCTTTACATCCAAAGACACTTAAAAAATATTCAATAAGAAGAGACAACCTTGATGTAAAGGGACAAATGGAAACATTATGGGAATTTAGCGGTAGGTTTCTCCACAAAGACATGAAGTTAGTCGAAGCAGTAAAGGGCCTAGTGCACACGTTTTGGCACGATAACACTAGGCCTTCTTCTAACACAAAGGATGTGTTAAAGCATTGTAGGGGTTCTAGAAACAATGAACCTCATGTTAAACATTATCTTGACATGAAACAAACTCAACTATTTGAGATGTTTAAAGTTGCCCATGTAGAGCTAAGGCTCGGGAAGAGATCTTTTGAAAAATGCAAGCCTTGGTATGTTAGAATCAATACCATCTGGAATACTTGTTGTTGTAGATACCACATAGAGTTTGACCTATATTACCATACATTTGCACATATACGTCAGTTTTTGCATCCTAACCATGTGCAACAATGCTCAAGTACAGTACCACCAATTTCATCCAGAGATTTCATCCATACTATAATGTGTCCGAGGCAAGATGGGAAGACACATTAATTAAAACAATGTGTAGATGGTTATTGCAACAATTGTGGTGGGCTATCGTCATGGTTTGATTGCATCCATGAAAGTGAAGATCAAGCATTCGGGAATGCAATTGTCGAGAAGCAGAACTATCGGTATGAGACATATTAGCTACATGATGGGAAAGAAAGCAGGAAGATTAAATTGGTGACTTCACAGGTAAATTGTTGAATATTGACATATTAATATTCATGTACACGTCTTTTTATAACACTATTTATTTTTTTACACGAGGTGCAAGTATGTGATTTTATTTCATACTTTCGTGGAAAGATCCAACAGTGCATTCAACATGTTGATATGGCATGGTGGAAAGATGAGCAATTCATAATAGGCCGGGACACCTTCCCTCTTGGAATAATACTATCAATGGTTGAATTTGCAGAAAAATACACCCTAAAACCACAAAATGAAATACAAAGTCAGTACTATCACTAAGAGGAGGTGAGCATAATGGTGCATATCACATATCAACATGGACCAGATAGTAATGAAGAGAAACATGTGATACTGAAAGAAAGTCACTTCTACATAAGTGACAACTGGACCCATGACAGCCATTACGTGTAGCATTACTTTAAATTATTCTATGATCATGTGATAGCTATGGATATACCATTTTATTGTCATTTCATATGGTCATATGGTTGTGCTGGACAGTTCAAGAATGCATGTGTATTTGAATGGTTGTGTTTGTTGAACATATAATACAAGGTGCCACATATATAGAACTACTTTGAAACTGGTCATGGAAAAGGAGAGCACGATGGTGCTGGTGCATGCATAAAAACTTCCCTTCGAAGGGAAGAGATGAAGTTTACAGGTGCTCGCCTTCGAGACACTGCATCTATAGTGAAATGGTGTGCATCTGTCATGGGAGAAAAAGCAACAAGGAAACACCTAGTGCGGAGAATATTCTGGGAGGTGACAAATGTGGATCGATCCAAAACATATCGAGTGAACATAGTTTATGGAACTCGATAGTTTCATTCAATTAGAAGCTCATAAAACTCGTCCCTACAAATTTAGAGAAGATTGAAGGCTTGCTTTTGCAGTTTCTGTAGCATCGATGAATGGGATGATTATGAGTATACATATACCATTGATACATGGGATCGAGTGACACTTAGCACCAATTTCAACGGGGTTAATGAAATAGACCATTTGGAAGATGATTAGACACATATTTCTATAGACTATGATCACATATCAGATCTCATACAAGTAGGTATGTGAGTAGTACCTAGATAAGAAAGTGCATTTATGTATTGTTTACTCGAACTATGTCGAATTTAATATATGTAGAAATTAGAAATGCAAGACCTTATTTAAAAAATGTATTGTTAACTCGACCTATTTCCTTTCACAGGTCAGATATATGTAGTGGTTGCCCCAAAAAATAATGAATTGGGTTCTGACTATTGGTTGGCACGTTACTTAGAGTGGAAAAAAACCATTCTTGAACCTGTTACAGATGATGAAAATATTGAATTCCCAATTGGCTTTATGGTTATAAAAGGGGAGTACTTGACGCTTGCAGCACAACAGAAAAGGAAGGGTGGGTATGTATATCAAGATTATAGACCAGGAGCTATTATATACCACTTCACTAACCTAGTAGTTGGTATAAACATCAAGCTGCATACACTTGGTCACAAAAATAGGTCACATGTATGATACTCTCTACCTCATATAGAACACGGAAGATTGGTGGACACCATCAGCACCAGAGATGATCTAGATGGCCTACTCGTCTGAATGCATTGTCAGGTGTGTTATTTAACCTTTAAAGTGAATGCTGAAGCACAATTTCAATTATTTAGCCTTAGTTTATTCACAATGTAATAAACCTGTGAATGACCGATACCATTCACAGACATAATATTATTTAGAGGATACTGGACACTATTAACACGATCATACAACCTCAGGTGAGTTATCTATAAATCATGTTTGCACATTTTCACTGGGTTCTCTTTTTTTTCTTATGATGTTAATAATGTCGAGCCTTTCGTGTGCCTAGGATACAAAAACCATCTATGGCACATTAGAGGCGCCAAGAATGGTGTCTTTAGACACCAGCAAATAGAAATCGGAAAATAATATGCTCTTGAGTTGTTGAAATTTACATTTTTTAATGCTTTTCGTTTAATATACATTTAATTACATTAATGGGCCAACTCTTTCAACTATTTCATTTGGGGGTAAACACATGAAAACCCTCGACCATGGTTATGTTTGTAGGGTTCCCATATTTACCTTTCCCATACACACTTGCAGGAGCAAACGACATGCAATTTTGTTCTTCCATTTGTTTTTTTCGCTCCTGGACCAGAAGTCACCAAGTGTCCCTGAACGACATTTTCATGCGACTTTCAACTGGACATAACTCGGTAACCGGAGGTAGAATCGAACAACCGTTGACTCCCTTGGTATCCTGGCATCGGATTACCTCTAGGTGGCCCTCTCCCTCCTGTTTTCAGGGAACCGTGACTTCATTATGCATTGATTTCATAAACTAGGTTTTTGCTTAGTTTCCTTCAATGAAATTCTTGCATTGGTGGGACAACTCTACAAAACCCTCGACCGTTCCTCTTACAAGTTATGAGATGGAACTAGAAACACATGGACATGCACAAATTGGAAAACAACTAGGGTTTCATGAACATCAAATTGCATTCTATCACTAGGGTTGACAAGTTATGAGATGGAAGTAGGGTTTAGTGACCTCTTTACACGTTATGCAATGGAACTAGAAACACATGGACATGCACAGATTGGAAAACAACTAGGGTTTCATGAACACCAAATTGCATGCTATCACTAGGGTTGACAAGTTATGAGATGTAACTATGGTTTAGTGACCTCTTTACAAGTTATGAGATGGAACTAGAAACACATGAACATGCACAAATTGGAAAACAACTAGGGTTTCACAAACACCAAATTGCATGCTATCTCTAGGGTTGACAAGTTATGAGATGGAACTAGGGTTTAGTGACCTCTTTACAAGTTATGAGATGGAACTAGAAACACATGGACATGCACAAATTGGAAAACAAGTAGGTTTTCATGAACAACAAATTGCTTGATATCACTAGGGTTGGCAAGTTATGAGATGGAACTATGGTTTAGTGACATCTTTATAGGTTATGAGATGGAACTAGAAACACATGGACATGCACAAATTGGAAAACAACTAGGGTTTCATGAACACCAAATTGCATGCTATCACTAGGGTTGACAAGTTATGAGATGGAACTAGGGTTTAGTGACCTCTTTACAAGTTATGAGATGGAACTAGAAACACATGGACATGTACAAATTGGAAAACAACTAGGGTTCCATGAACACCAATTTGCATGCTATCACTAGGGCTGACAAGTTGTGAGATGGAACTAGGGTTTAGTGACCTCTTTACGAGTTACGAGATGGAACTAGAAACACATGCATGTGTACAAATTGGAAAACAACTAGGGTTTCATGAACACCAATTTGCATGCTATCACTAGGGTTGACAAGTTATGAGATGGAACTAGGGTTTAGTGACCTCTCTACAAGTTATGAGATGGAACTAGAAACACATGGACATGCACAAATTGGAAAACAACTAGGGTTTCATGAACACCAATTTGCATGCACATCACTAGGGTTGACAAGTTATGAGATGGAACTAGAAACACATGGACATGCACAAATTGGAAAACAACTAGGGTTTCATGAACATCAAATTGAATGCTATCACTAGGGTTGACAAGTTATGAGATGGAACTAGGGTATGGTAGGGTATGATGTTATGGTACATGTTATGTTATTATAGGGTATTGTAGGGTATGATGCAAGTATTGTGGGGTATGGTATGGTATATTAGTATGGTATGGTATGTTAATATGGTATGATGTTAGTATGTTATGTTATGGTATGCTATTGTATGTTAGTATGGTATGATGTTAGTATCATAGGGTATTGTAGGGTATGATATGGTATATTACACATGCATGCATGACTTAGAAGTAGAAGCACATGTAAATTTAGTGTAATTGAGGTAGTGTATGGTATGATGTTAGTGTAATTTAGGTAGTGTATGGTATGGTTATGATGTTAAAAAGTTGATGAGTCATAAATTCTTCCTTTAAACAACGGAAATTCATACTAGCACACATGTGAACCACACATATCATTATATCACATAGGTGAACCACACATATCATATTCCAAGATCAAGTCAACCATATCATGTTCCAAGATCAACTCAACCATATATCTATACATTTGAACCTTGCTTTATATTATATATGTATACAAATAATGTTACAAAAATTGGCATGCCACATGGCCATAATAAAAAATAGTGGATCAAACTGTACATTTGTGTGTATAAAAGAAAAAAGTTACATCTATGTATCTCCCTTATACATTTATTTTAGTTATCCCCCCTTTCGCTGCCACTACCAATGTCTTCAGAGAAGTCTAGCTTTCTTTTCCAACTGCTCACTGGTGATCCCCATCGTTGAACAAGAGGGATAGGTCGCATCAGTGGAGACTACAGAAAAACCAAAATTTGTAAATTAGTTTACCAAACTATAAAAATTCTATGTACATTTGTTCAAATTCCAAACCAATATAACATTTTAACTTACTGTATGTGAGTAATTAATGGTGGGTCGTGGTGCCCCACTAGAAGTGACCCTAATTGGGTGCTCTTCAAACACCACTTGCTCACTATCAAGCTGCATAAAAAAAATATGCCAATGTCAAGCACCAAATCAAAGAAAGCGATACATAAATGTACCTGCTGGCTCATCAGAGGTGGGTCATCAATTTGGTGCTCTTCAAGCATCGGTGCCTCACTAGAAGCCCGCATAAAGTAACATATGTCAATTTCAGATAATAAAAGAGAATCAGAAACATATATACTACATGGATCGAAAATGATGTTTTCAAAGAAAGAGAAACATACCTGGTGGGGGGGAAGAGGTGGGTCGACAACAACCTTGCTTTGGTGCTCTTCAAGCACCACTGGCTCAATAGATTCCTGCATAAAGTAACATATGTCAAAGTGTACAAAAACATACAACGAGAAAGAACCAAATCAGAGAAAGTGATACATAAACGTACAAATAAAGTGATACATAAACGTACCTTCTAGCTCGTTAGGGGTGGGTCGACAACAACCTCTCTTTGGTGCTCTTCAAGCACCACTGGCTCAATATATTCCTGCATAAAGTAACATATGTCAAAGTGATACATAAACATACAAAAAATTACAAAGATTAAGCACCAAATCAGAGAAAGCAATACATAAACGTACAAACAAAACGATACATAAACATACCTGTTGACTCGTTAGAGATGGGTCGACAACAACCTTACTTTGGTGCTCTTCAAGCACCACTGGCTCAATAGATGCCTGCATAAAGTAACACATGTCAATTTTTGAGATAATACAAAGAAAACGAGACATATCAATGGGGGAAACAAGGAAAAAGATACTTGCATGTACAAAAAGAAATATAAGCAAGAGCTGCAATATATAAATATACCTGGGGGATGTGAGGAGGTGTGTAACCAATGGATCAATTAACTAGAAACGAGAGAAAAGGAATTCTACTTGCAATAGCGAAGAAGTTCTCTTTTTGGACATATTCATCAAACTCATGTTCCTACATACAAAAGGATAAAGATACAATTAGACAATTTCAAAAAATTAAAGAAAGTACATGTTGAATCATTAAAATCACAATTAAAAGAAAGCGATACATAAAATTACCTGTTGGCTCGTCAGAGGTGGGTCATCAATCTGGTGATTTTCAAGCACTAGTGCCTCACTAGAAGCTTTCATAAAATAACATATGTCAAATTCAGATAATAAAAAGAATCATAGACATATATACTACATGGATGGAAAATTCTGTTTTCAAAGAAAGCAAAACATACATGTACCTAGCAGGGGGGAAGAGGTGGGTCGTCGACAACCTCGCTTTGGTGCTCTTCAAGCACCAATGGATCAATAGATGCTTGCATAAAGTAAAATATATCAATGTCAGATGATACAAAGAAAATGAGACATATACACGGTGGATGAAAAATGATTTTTTCAAAGAAAGCGAAACATAATTAAAATCATAATTAAAAGCATATTTAAAGGCATAATTAAAAGCATATTTAAAATAATACCTTCGTCTGGGAATCTACCTCTACATGAGAGGGACTAGGGTGGGATTCAATGTACTCGTCCTGATCACCTAATGGTGAAGAACCAAACCCATATGCAATATTGATAGCAGCATCAATGTTCTCAACATTAATCGGTGGACTATGTGAATCTGGGGTTCCATGGGACACCAGG
>LPNX010789868.1:150207-180027 GCA_001517045.1 Pseudotsuga menziesii | reverse complement strand
GAGCAAGTAAGCAAACCAGGTACTTAGAATTAAAAAATCAAATATGGCATCATCCAATCTACCGATCTTAAACATCACAAACAACCCAGCTCTTATTTAGTCTTGTTGCAATTAGGGATTTTGGACTAATTTTTTTTATAAGAACTCATAGTCCATGAATGGTTTATCATAAATCCCTTTGAATCAGGCCACAAGCATTGAAATTAATCTTGAAATATTGGACTTTGGAAGAACAATGGAAAGATCTATAAAGGTACATTTCTTCATAACTAGCACCCACTACTGATGAATAAGTTACAACAATTTTCCAGTTCAACCAGACTCCTAACACCTCATCCCACAAGTCACACAAGCTATTAAAAATTGAGTTTTCTGGTTTTTAAAAAAAAAATTGAGTTTCCTGAGTCCCCAGTCCAAACCGGCCGGTTCGGCCGGTTTTTGACCGGTTTGGCTGGTTTTGACCGGTTCCGATCGGTTTCGGCCGGTTCCATACCCGGTCTGGACAAAAATCCGGTTTTTTTCCATTTTTTTGCTGACCGGACCGGCCAACCCTGTAATCCGGTTTTGCCGGTTCCGGTCCGGTTCCGATAACACTGAAGTGAAGAACTAGCAATTAGTGGAAAACAAGCTAAATCTAGCATGCACTCTAATCTAAGTAAGGAAAAGACAAGACACACTTTCCCCAAATAGGGGAAGTAAGAAAAAGTGTGGGAGGCTTAACCCCACTAGTCCTTTTTATTAATGATTACAACAAGAGGGATTTTAACCCTTGAAAAGAAAGCAAGAAAGAAAACTAAAGAAAGAAGCCTTAATGGCTTTTACAAGGATGCAAGTTATGCTTGATGTTTTTCTTCTTGGTTTTTTGCAATTTCTTCAATCTTCAAGTCCTTCTTTGTTTGCTTTTCCTCTTCGATGTTTGCACAAACAAACAAGTACTCATGCACCCATTATTTGTTAGACAAAAATAAACTAATCTAAGTGCTAAAAATAAATCTTTTTAATGTAAAAATTTTGTGTTTTTTGAAGCAAAACTAGGAAAAGTACATGCAAAGAAAAGAGTAAAATGGAAAGCTGAAAAGATGAAAAACAGGGCAGCCAACGAAAGAGTTAGATGGCTGCAATAAAATGAAAAACAGGGCAGCCAAGTAGGAAGAAAAATGGCTGCAAATCAAAGAGGAAAAGAGGCTTGAAAAATGGGACAAAGGAAGCTGAAAAAGTGCCCAAAAGGGCTGAAAATGGGTGTGAAAGAGGGAAGCCAACTAAGAGGAAAGTTGGCCGCAAAATTTTGGCAAATAGGACAGCCAAACAAAGGTAAGTATGGCTGCAAACAAAAGGAGAAAGAAGGCAGCGAAGAGTGAAGAAAAAGATAGCAAAAAAGCAAGCGAAAACAAGGTGAAAACAGATAAAACAAAGAGGGAAAAAGAGGAGCAAAAATGCAAAAGAAAAAGGGCAAAAGAAGCAAACTGAAAAGAGGAGAGAAGAGATGGATAAAGAGGAGAAAGAGAGAGAAAAAGAAGAATGATGTGTGGATCTTATAACCAAGGAAAAGATTTTTTAAAGTTTGATTAAGAGAGGTAAGAAAGAGCCCCTTTTTAGCCATATGTTTTAAAGCCGGATTAAGCACTTTGAAGAACCTGCATGGTGAAAGTATGAAGTCAAGAGCTCTTGATCAGAAACCAGTTGAACTTCAACCCCTCCTCCCCTGGTGATTCCTGAAACCAAAACAACTCAATACAAGTAAAAGTGATCAAATGCTAGAATGTAATAATCAAAATAAATATTGAAAGGCACTGGTATAACTGACTACTTCCTGCCCACTTCAAATATATATTGAAAATTGCATAGATAATCAAATTAAGACTTTAAATGACTAACCCTATCGTGCTAGATTCATAGCCCTCATGAGCTAACATTGATCAAACATTTACTAAAATAAAGAGAAGGTTGAGAACAATATCACCTCGCAAGATGAAAACCACATACAAAAATCCCACACATAGACCTCCAAAGTCACTTTATTCCGTTTATCAAATGTCGGTTATAATATTGGAAGAGTTCTCTTGCAAATTCTCCATATGCAAATGGGAAGAAGAGACTCTTACTTATACAAAAAATAGAGAAAGATAGGGCTTAAAACCCTAAATTAGGACTCGACATTAGAAGAGGCACACTACAGTGATTGAATGAGCTCGGCATATTGATTCTGAGTTAAAAATGATCACTAACTGAGATGCAACTGAGTTGGAGTAATGGGGGGGGTGAGGTGGCCTCAATCCCCCTCGGTCTTATCACCAATCCAATAGAAACATGCCAAAGAAGGAAAAACGTCCATGCATGGAGAGGGGCACAAATCCCAAGGTGAAGTTCACTGTAGCACTTTGATACTGACTCAAATCAGTCCAAACTTGATTGGAATCATCCCAGATGCTTTTTGCTGAGCTAATTAGCGCTTTATTGTATTCAATTTGGCCTTTTTTGGAGATATTTTAATTTTCTCCAATTTATTAATCTTTTATTATTTTAATTAATATTTCTCATTTTTTGGGTTTTTTTAGAAAATATTAATTTCAAGGTCAAGTAATAGTCCGAAACTTAGGATAAGTGTGTCTAGGGGTTAAATGAGTGTTTTGGCTTAGAAAATACGTGTTTATTTGCCAAAAACACCCCCGGGACCACTTAATAATTACAAATTGAAAATTTTCAATTAAACCATGGTCAAAATGGTTTAATTAATTGAAAATTTTAATTAATTCGCTATAATCAAAAAATTAAAATTAAAAAACTCAACGCCGTCGGTAAAAATCTTTTTTGACAAAATTTTAAAGCATCTTGGGGCTTAGGAAATGACCATAGAACATACCAATAGTGCTTAGTAGGTTCATATTTACTAGTTGGACTCTAACAACCCCCTAAGGCCCAAATTTCAAAATTGGGCATTCCATCTTTGGAGGAAGCGGGAGAAAAACTCATCGATTATACTCGGCTATAGGAAAAGCATAATCGACAAGGGAAAAAACTCCCTGCAATACCTTAGTTGAAATCTACATCTTAGGGGACCGAGACACTCAAAACGCCTACTAGCACACTTTATTACAAAAACTCCATGGGGCATGGTCATTTCAGCATAAAAAGAAAAATGACTAGCCAAAATTGGCTAGGCAAAACATTATGAACTTCTGTTGCACTGGATATGAACATTGACCATGTTCATCAATTGGCGGCTCGACAGGAGGTTCAACTATGGTACAAAATAGTTGGTAACAGGCTCTTTCCATGAAATTGGTAGTCGCATTTGCTTCATCAATCTGTTTATGTCATATGCGTATTTTTGCCACAGATTTTTGTTGTTGGCGACTATGCACCATGTAATATCATTCCGTATTTTTTGAAAACTGCTGCTTATGTTAACAGAAATATGGTACAAATATGCATAAGTCTACCTAGAGGACAAAACTTTAAAGAGAAGCCTTCCATATGTAATATCATTCCTTTGGTTTCTTAAAGGGTTGGAAGTTATTTTGCTGGAGCAGTAGCTATCTATTTGTTCATCAGGGATATATTTCTTCCAGCAAATGAAGTGACCTTTTGGCCACCTTTTAACGTTCAGTTTTATGGCTATACTGATATGTATATTAACCACTTTCCAGAACCAGATTGTGTTCTTGATGTTAATCAGAAATCCCTTTGTTATTTGGTCTATTTTCTTGTTAGATGTCAAGCAGTTTTGTATCATAGGAATTAATTTATAAAGTGCTTTTCTTCATTCTGTGCATGGAAACTGAACTCATGCTATGGCTTTGTCAGTTTTGGAGACAAGGACCTGGACCTCAGGCTTGCAAACCCTCTTCATCTTCGGCCAATCTTGGAAGATGATCGGTTCAAAAATTGTCGCATTGTGCTTCTTCATGCATCCTATCCCTACTCAAAGGAAGCATCTTATTTGGCTTCTGTTTATCCACAGGTGCATTGTCATACTGCCTAGTATATGCCACAAAAAGAATTATGGATTGAATCTAATTTCTGAACTGGTTGTTGAACAGGTCTACTTGGACTTCGGCCTAGCAGTACCAAAGCTCAGTGTTCATGGGATGCTTTCTGCAGTTAAGGGTCTTTTAGAACTGTGCCCACTAAACAAGGTAATAATGTTTCTCAAAATAAAGCATTTAAAAATACCAAGTTACTAGACAATCAAGAAAATCACTTAGCACATTTTAGTATTCCAGCAGTATTCTTAGGTGGTTTAGACAGTTTATTCTTTTTGCAATTCTGTCGCCAATAGTAAGCATCTAAAGCAATTACTGTGTTGAATCAAATGTAGGTGATGTTTAGCACAGATGGATATGCATTTCCTGAAACATATTATCTTGGTAAGGCTTCATATTCCACTAATTGGATAGTGACAAATATAAAATGAACTTCTTTGAACATAACAAGCAGAATATTCAATAACAGTATGGAATATATGACATAAAGTTTGAATGTTAATTTATCTTGCCATGGGTATCGGTGTCTGTCTTGACATTTTAAAGTGAAATGTCATAAAGATGGACTACAAAAATTGCATAAATATGAAATTAATCCTAATTTCTAAGGAATTGTAGTTGAAAATAAGAATGCTTTTGACTTGTTAGTCAATATCTCCAAGCTGATGTGGCAAAAAGTACATCTAGACAAGTAGTTACTCAGCTAATGGGAAATTTTTTCTATTTTTATGCACAAACTAATTTTCTAGTGTCACTTTGATTGCAATGTACCAGGATTTAGACTTGCACTCTTTTCCCTATCACAATACCATATTACTTAATACTAAACATAAACACATTTACCTAGCCATTATTATGTGCATTGTTACAGTTAGGATTCCATGCATGTGCTTTCATAAAGAATCTTGCCTCCTTTCTATAAGCTTACATTTTTTCCACCTCTTATATTCGAGTTATGGTTCCTTTTGATCTTTTTCATAAGTTGACTTGGAACTTTATCAAATACTATGCAGAGAGAAATAAACTATCAATCCATTTTCTCAAATGCAGAGTTGTTAAGAATGAGATGACATTTTTCTAATAATTTGTATTGTACAACTTATGGGTTAATTCCATGTCTCATGTGGTTATGCAGGTGCAAAATGGGCACGCAAAGTAATTGTATCTGTTCTTTCTGATGCTTGTGATGGTGGAGATCTCTCTATTCAAGAAGCTATCAAAGCCGCACAAAATATCTTCAGGGACAATGCAGTCAGTTTCTATAAGCTGGATGAATATAGTACACAAAATGTGATATCTGAAGTGGGTATGTCCACCACTAATTCTCAGATTCTTGATCTAGAAGCTAACAAAGGAAAACCTAAGTTTGTTCGTCTCCTTTGGGTTGATAGTTCAGGTCAACAAAGATGTCGAGTAAGTTGTGAGATGAAACAATCCATATTTATGTTAAATTCCTTCTATTACTCTAGATATTTTCAGACATTTGAAGTAGACTGTCCTGATTTTGATTACAGGTTGTTCCAGAAAACCGTTTCAACCAAGTAGTGAAGGATCATGGAGTGGGTTTAACGTATGCATGCATGGGTATGACTTCAAGCTCAGATGGTCCAGCTGAAGGTTCCAATCTTACTGGTGTTGGTGAAATCCGACTGATGCCTGACATGAAGACCCTATGCAGTTTGCCCTGGTATAATACATTCAGGCATTTATTACATTTTTTGTTGAGCTCTCCTAGTTTTTATTTTAGAAAAGTCTATGGGATTAATGTGATTGATTTTAATAAATATTGACAATTATTGCATGTAAGAATGTGGTTGTTTTTCTCTCTCAATCATACATTAGGTCAGAGTCTCTCTATCTGGGCAGTGGAACCTTGTTACAAACTCCATGAGCAAATTTTGGGAGTATCTTTTGTCCTCTTTACATCCTGCATTATCAGATCGCGTTTCTTTTAAATAGAAAGCACATGTTCAGATTCTAGTAGACATTTCCTGGGATATCTGTAAAATTTTGTTCTCCCTTAAAATATATATATATATATCCCGTGTTTCAAGTTCATCCCCATTGCATTCAAGTTTAAATCTTGGCAATCTGTATCTTCTTTGTTTAGTACTCTCTAGGAGTACTCCATTGCAAAGTTTTGCTTAGTTTCTTCTAGTCATGGACTTTATTCTCACTATCAATTGCTACTTCCTGCAATAAAGGTGGTATGTAATAGCTTTATTTTTTGTAATGAACATATATGGTTGGATTAATATTTGATTATTGTTATGAGATCGGTACATATGTAGGCCAACTGTAAAGTACCCCATGAGATGTACTAACAATAGATATGGTTGTACACTAGGTTCATGGTAGATATTGACCACTGCACATAGTCTAGATGTGATGCCACCATATGTAGTTTAAACTCCAAACAATAGGCAAAGGGGACGGCCCCATGTGACGTCACCTTCACATGATACAAATTGTTTCCATAAGAGGTTGAAGCTTGGCATAAGATGACCTATTTTTAAAAGTTAAAACCATAGTGAATGCCTCATCATATGTTAATTTGTGGGACCAAAGGGGGAAACCAACCCATGCCACCTGAGAAAAAGTATTGCACCCTGCAATGACCATAGCTTTTGAGCTTTGTTTCCACCTTTCACTCACCTCAGGGTTAGCAAGGAAAAAATCTTCAAGCCACTGGGTGCATCCTTGGGGGTAAGTCTTGAGTCAATTATTGTCACTTGGTCTTGATTCCTCCATTTAGGCTAACTCCTAACAAAGCCAAGGGGGGCAGTCCCTAGAAATGAGTTACTAAGGCTCTTATTAGTTTTAGTTATGGATGTGAAATTATTTAGGAGTTTGAAAGTGAATTGTTGAAATAAGAAAGCAATGACAACGAAATTAAAGATAACAACACAAAATAGGTTTAATCATGACACATAATTGTTTTAAGCAAAATAGTTTGTAAGGGTAGTGTTATCACAAATATATGTAGCTGGGCTACCATGATGCAACATGCATCATACAGATTTATCTCTATTTTTCTGAGCCAAACATTCAGATGGGGTTACAGCATGGATCATCATTTCCAGCATGAGCCATTCAGAGCCTTTATTTAGTAGCAGATGCAGAGCATTTCCTTGCCAAGAATGAGATCTCCTTGTCCTTTGAAATGACTTAAGTGGTGACTTAGTTCATTCGAGCAAAGCAGATGATATGGTACACAGTTTACAGATAGGAATATCAGGTAGAGACATGTATATAGTGAGATCAGGTATATGGCTCCTTCGTAGGATTTTTCTCTCTGATGGATACTAACACCTTTGACTTGTTATGCTATGATGATTATGGTGACCTATTCTTAGATTATATGACTAACTGGTGATTAACTTGTGTTGAGAATGATTAGAGAATATGATGTTGGATATTGTTGCTTATGCCATGCTTTACGCAATTTTTAGACCTTAGTGCTATGCTGGTTCCATGTATCACTTGTCCCCATCCATCCAACTCATCCATAATTGACTTTTTCCCATGACCTATGTTTGATTGAGACCTGTGAGATTGAATATCCTTTTCTCCATCTTGACTCCTATGCATGATAGACTCCATGTTTTTCTGTCTCTGGCTATAAAGTATATGGCTTGGTCAGTGTGTCCAAGTTCATCAGATGGTTTTCCTTTAGTCCTCAAAACAAGTGCTCCAACCAACAGTGTCTTTAGACACTAAAGCATTAGAACGCATAAATGATATATCTAAATGATGCAAGAGGAAAGCTACGATTAGTAGTGCTTTTAAGCGCTAATGCCTATATATAATTGTTATAAACTAGTCAGTGGCCAAAGGATGAGCACTCATCCATTGTATGATGTAAGGCTCATTTTCCCCCACCAGGCAACAGGGTGAGGCAAACCCGTCGGGGCTATGGATGCTCATTGGCAGCGGGGCTAGGCCTTAGTCATTTTCTGGAGCCCAGAAGGCTTTCCAGGACACTTTCCTTTTTAGGATGGCTATTATCTTGTGTTAAATGCCTTAAAGTTGAAAAGTCAATGGTCAAAGGATGAGCACTCATTCATTGTATAATGTACCACTCATTTGCACCTACAGGGCAATAGCGTGAGGTTGACCTTTCAGGGTTATGCCATTGTCATTTTCTGGAAGCCCAGAAGGCTTTCTAGGGAACTTTCCTTTGAATGTTGACTAGTGTTGCAAATTGTTAAATCTTCTTAAATGGAAAATTTGTTAGAGCCTGAAGGAAACAAGCCCAAGTACTTTATCCATTTGTCAGACACCACCATCCCCTATTGCTATTTTTCATGCATATATCATTATGGTTGTGTGTACTTGTCATCATTCAGAGAGATCACATGGTCAAAATCAACTAGAGGTCATCACCCTTTTACTTTAGCTTGATTTTCCATCCTCACCCAACACTAGCGAATTGTTTAAACTTTGTAAGTATGGCATGTACAAGTGACTTCCAGAGGACTCAATGATTACTCAAAGACACAGGTATATCTTATTGATTGTTATTATTATTATTATGTATTATCATCATCATGATTCATAATGGCATAATTTAAGTTGGGATTTGATATACATCTTAAGAGCAGTTCTTACCTTGGATGCATGCAGGTTTAGCTCAGTTCAGTGTCTCACCTCTAGTTTGGGTATTTTTTTACCTAGTCAACCCAGTTGACCAAGTCAAACATGGTTCCCAAGGCAGTGACTACAAAAATTAACAGTGCCTATATTCTCTCCAGACATGCCCAGGACCAATACTATAGTCTCAGTTTTCACCAGATGGTCACAGCGACTGAGTTTCAGAGATTATTATTATTATTTATTGACTCTGACCATAATTTTTATTATGAGATGATGATATTTATGGTATTTCAGTGGATCAATGTGTATGAGTAGTCACTTGTACCATTCTACTATGTCTCCAGACACTTATGTGTGGTTAGTTTGCCCTAGTTCTCAAACTAAACGAAGTTATGATGATAATTATTATTTTTAGAGGATGTACCACCAAAAAATGAACTAGGAAATCAGCGAAGAAATCGATTTGGCTTGTGTGATCAAGGAAATGGAAAGGGAATTTCTTTGGATCTATGTTGCACGGGGACCCGTCCCCCCTAAAATTTCACCCGTTCCGGTGTTTCGGGGACTTTGGAACTCCTAGAAAACGTCCCCAAATGGTCAGGGACTCCATTGGGGACTTGGGGACTTTTTCCCCGTACCTTAACGTACCCCCAAAAATAGGGGACTTTTCAGGGACTCCCACGCGTCCCCTTTCCTATACAATAAAAAAAAAAAATTTAAAAATTTAAAAACTTAAAACCCTACCCTTCATTTATGCTTAAATAGACTCTTCCTTTTGCATATGAATTTCAAGTTTTAAACTTTAAAGACTAAAATATTTATGTTATTACATTTGTAGACTTTAGTCTTTTATGTTTCATGAATGATTCATAACTTTTAACTTTTAAATTGAAATTGAAATTTTTATGTTTTTCAATTTTTTAATAAAGTTTACATGGCAGATATTTTAATTTCATGCTGCAATCATGTTTTGATTTTTCATTTTTATGACTCATTTATCTCAATCAAAGGTTGCAAGCATGTATGTTTTGATGTTTCAACGTTTCATTGTTTTATGATAAAATTCATGGAAGCTATTTTAATATTCTGCTGCAAAGATTTTTTATTTTATGATTTATCTCAATGTAAATAATTTTTATTTTTAATTATATATATATATATAATTTTTAAATTTCATATTATATAATTGCCGTCCCCTGAAATATTGGGGGTGCGCTCTAGCCGTCCCGGAAACTCGTCCCCGCATCCCTTATGTCCCCCCATCCCTGAGACCAGTGCAACATAGTTTATTATGGCTCTCCGAACATATTTACTGCAGTTTCATTCAATCTAATGTCCTAGATTATTTATTTGGCTCTCCCAGTGAGGACGTCCCCCATGGGACGTCCCTCACCTTTGTTATGTGATGTATTACATTGATATATCTTATGTTATGGTGTTATATTGGGGCCTAGAGAGAATTGAGACCCTAAGGTAATCCCCTTGATATATTATCATGTTATATCTTATTATTATGATGTATTTCGCCTTAGTAAGGTGTCATTAGGCAAAAGTGCATCCCTCTTGACTTGATCATGTTAATCCATGTATTGATCCATGTAAAAGTGATCTCCATCGTTGATGAATACTTAATCTCAATTGTTGGATGAAAAAGTAAGTTAGGGTTTGTGTCTCTCAAAAGCTATATAAAGAAGAGCCCCCTCCCCCATTGTAAACCATGAGCTTTGGCATTGGAACTTCTAAATAAAGAGATTTTTGTGGGATTCAATACTTGTGTCTATAGATGAATGAATCTGATAATGATTGAAACTGTTTCTCTCTTGCATTGAGTTATTCTGGCATAACTTTCTTGTATATTTTAGATCCATTTTGATTTGTAGGCAAAGAAGACGATTTGGAGAGGGGCGCATTGGTGAAGCTTCACTCGGACGTCTAACTACAAATTGGTTTTTCAATAGTGAGTGATTATTTCTTTATGACTCTTTTCTTCTTGATTGTTAGCTTCTACTTTGCAGATCTTGATTTGCTTGTCACTACTTATTGGTTTTCCCTTTGTGTGGCGGGTAGAGAGGATGCTAGGGTCACTGAGCAAAGTGTTTTCATCAAGATCTTGTCTGGATTTCTCATTTGATCTATGAGGAAGCAATCCTTGTCATCCAGGAAGGTATCTACAGATTCTAGCTGAGTTTTTCAGCTTCTTTCTCTCTGTTTTATCTTTTCATGCATTGCCCATCAACAATTTTTATTGGAAAACCCTTTATAGCAAGTAGGAAAATTCACCGAGGCATATTTCACTTGAAAATTCAAAATTTGGTGATTTGGGTTTTGACGACCATCATCCAAAACCCTAACTCCCTCCTAGGCGTCATCCTTAGACTCCATTTCCCCATTTTTTGTGGCACTGATCCCCTAGGAAAATCGCCCTCCTTGTCTTGATATCGATTTTCTGAGTTTTATGTGTTTCTGGCTCTGCTTGGGTTCTAAACATTGTCATATCTCTTATCCGAGCATCAAATCAAGTGTGTTAGAAGCCCTAATTCATTATCAAATCTAACCTAGGGTATTTCCCTAATTTTACATTCAAATCCCCCTAGGGTTTCAAGTTTGATCATTTGAATTAACACAGAAATTCTAGATCTGGTAATTAAATTCTCTTGGCCTTGACCAAGTTCTTCTTATGGATAGTCTTAGCTTCATCTCCATCTGGAGCTAGAACTTCCCCACTGATATACTTGTCCAAATCATTTTCTTCAAGGATAAGAGAGATCCTATACTTCCATGCTCGGAAGTTGTCAGCTCCCCCAAGCTTATCATCAAGCTAGGTGTGATGAGTCATTTTGAAATGAGAACCTCAAATGGAAATAGCAGAGATTTAGATCTTACCAATTTGAGATGCCCAAGCTGATTCTGGAGCTGGATGACCTAGGGTTCCACAGGGAAACCTTAATTTTCCAAACTTGGAATCTTGAGATTCTATCTAGATAGAAAGATGCACTTCCTTGAGGCGAGTTTCTTAGTGAGGTCCTTTTCCAACTTTTCCAAATTCAGTGGAGGGAAACTCTAAAAACTTGATGTCCTAATTTCCCTCGGCAATAAAGATGAGGCAAACAATGAAAATTCTCGGAACTAAATTTTGACTCCACAAAAAGATGCGCCCTTCTTGGGCGAGTTTCCTAATGTACTCATTTTACCAAATTGATGGAGGAAAACCCCAAAATCTTGATGCCCTAGTTTTCTCCCAACACCATTGTCTGGGTCAAAAATGAAAATTCTCCAAATTTGATTATGCTTCCTCCAAAAGATGAGTCCTCCTAGGGCGATTTAGCCTAGCCCTCTTTCCTTGATGATCTATGAAGAGAAGACCTTGAACTAGGAAGCCCTAGTTTTCCGCTATTGCATAGTGCCTTCTTTCATAGAGGTTCTGATACTGTTGGCCCTAGGAAAAGATAGGAAGAATTCAACCAGAATTCTATTCGGGAATATGAAGATTTCAGTTGCATAGCAGAAGAGTCTATGACGGAAAGAGGAGCTGCGACAAAAGCAGCCAGGGAAGAGGAGTTGCGACAGAAGCAACCAGGGAAGAGGAGCTGCAACAGAAGTAGCCGGGGAAGAAAAGTTGCGACAAAAGCAACCGTGGGAGATGAGGTCGCGACGAAAGAGAAGCTGGGAAGAGAATAGCTGCGACCAAAGAGAACAACCATGACGGAAGGAACCACGACAGAATAGGAGTACATTGGTTGAAAAGGACAACTCGATTGATCATGGGTAAGAACTCAGTTAGAATATACCATGCTTTGGGAATAAAGCATCTTTGTATTTTGGGGCCTATAGTGCCTACTGTTAGTGTAATTGAATGTACGAGAATAGGAATGACAGCCTATCGGCTAACAGAATAGACTCGGTTGATTAAGACATGTAAGAGCCTAAAAAAGAGAGAACCCAAGTTGTGTGTGGGTTGGTCTCTGCCAACTCCTATCTTTGTAGAGTTGTAGAGAAGAGAGTCGATCTAGCCTGTGTGCAGATCAAGAGTAGAGTGAAGGAGAGGAAAACTTCAGAGACCTAAGACTAGAGAGCATGAGAGGAGAGAAGTCTGTATAGATTGTAGAGAAGATATAGAACAGAGTCTGCAAGCTGAGTGCGTAGACGAAAGGTGTTATATATTTCTCATGCCAAATGAAGAGTCCCTTTGTGGTTTTTCTCAAATGGGTTTCCATGTTAAATGTTGTCTCAATGTATATTTGATGAATATGTCTATGTTGAATGAATGTATGTTGTTAATAAGTAGGTCTGAATAGATTGACTAGCATTTGTTTATGAATGAGTTCTTAGATGCATATGTCGCACTATTGATAGATAGAATCTATGCTAAAGCTTTATATGACTATTGTAATTTACTAATTTATGTCGATGGACAAGTAGAGTAATATCTTGAATGAACATAATCAAAATAGGAAACACGCCCCATGGCTTCGGTCGAGCAAGTTAGTAAGGTGCCGTGAAAGAAGAATCCCCACCCAACTACAAAAAATTGGTTTTGGCAGTTACCCATAGAGATATCTCGGGTGAGACTGCATCTGCATTGCAGGTGCTTGTCGACTGAGCCTTGCACTGTCGGGCCGATATTTTGAGCTTTGTTGACGGACAAATAAGGGTTTGAACCTAGGTCGAAAAAGGAAGCTCCAACAAATGGTTTCGTTGTGGAGACCATGAATCATTTTAGTGAGGGATTTGTTTTGGCACCCGACGAAGCCGAAAATTCAAGAGTGGGTGGATTTTAAAGCATTAGAGTTTGCACGAGAAGAAAGTGAAGGATCATAGGAAGATACCATGTTAATTTTTCTACTTTAATTCAAATTGATTAGGATCTTTATCTGAAAGAATAACAAGCACAACAAGATACACAAGACACAAATATTTTTCTCTGGGAAACCATAAAGGAGAAAACTATTCAAACTTCCTCAGAATAGTTCTGTCACCAATGCAATATCACAAGATGGAAAAACCCAAGAATAAGAAGTTTTCTACAGCTGTCTCTTTTTCTCCTCTAGCGAACTTGTCCTCTCTCTCTCTCTCTCTCTCTCTCTCCTAATGCACACTTGAGAGTGAGTGAGTGTATGTGCAAATAGGGAGGCGCCTCCCTATTTATATTCTTCAGTTGTGTGACTTACTTAACTTTCTAGGTCAGACATGTTATCTCTTTGGGGCCGACCTACCTAGGAAGACTCAAAAATACATTTTACTTTATTTATCTTGGGGACTATTGCCCCGACTTACAATGGAGGTTTTACCTCAATGACCATACAAAATAATGACATCCCAAATGGAGGGAAAACATCTCCGACGGGGGTACAACAATATACAATGGTAATATACAACAAAATATCTTTTGAAGTTACAATTACAACAACATTCAATACATCAACCATCATGTTGGCATGCGATTTGTATGATAAACATTTAAAAATAATTACTTACCCAACACTAAATCAGTATGACAAAGAGTAGTGTTTACAACACTTTTACAAGGCATTTAACATTTGCATAGTAATCAATTGATTCCACAATTCATATGTTATAATCAGTTGAATTAGACAACTTACTAACCTATGCTTAATGTTTATAGCTGGCCTGTTATATCACAACAAAGAGCAAGTTTTGAATTGGACCTTTAGGAAATGACCTTCTGAGGTTCGCTTGGGGTTGAACGAAAGGCTAGAAGGGCGAAGAACCTGTTATCACGAATCTTGTAGTTGCCCCTTTAGGCGATCCTATCCAGGATGGAAGAGGGAAAGGCAACTAAAGTCATGACCTATGATATCCAAGACCTCTGAAAGAACTCAGATGTCATGCCAGTCAAGGATACCGACACTTCGGACTCGGGGAAAATAATAAACCAAGGGAACATCCCTATAATCAAGATCCCTAAAAATGAGGAAGGAAAACTGATAACCTAGGGAATCTTGATTAGACCTCTTAGTAGGATATTATTAGATTTTTGCGAAGTTACTAAGAGATTACGAATGTCTATATGAAAAGCCCCAATTTACCTAGGGGTTTTAAGCATGGGAACTGGATCTAGGGGTAAATGGTGAAATTAAATAAAATTGAACACTCAAATTGATTGCTAGGTGTAAGATAAGGTGATGGGAGGTGAAACTAGCAATACCCAGTTTACGGATCTGAAAATACCCACTCCTCCCAAGGAAGGCGTCTTCCCCTAAGAAGTAGACCAGTGTGTTGGATGGGAAAATGGAGTCCGATGATGATGAAATTTTAAACTTATGGGTTTTATGATTATTCCAAAGTGGGTTTTAAGTTTTATACCCCGCCACAAACTAGAACCTATAGATCTAATAAATGAGGGTTTGATGAAAGGAAAATACAACCCCAATTAGATACTGAGAAAAATTATGGATCTTACCTGGGAGAAATGTACCTGATGTTTCCAAGGATGAATGCTGAAGTTATGAATATTATTTCCATATAGATCAAGTGAAGTAATGATGAAAATCTAGCTTTGTTGAAATCACCCAAGGAAGCCAAATGTGCCCTTTCTCTTGCCAAACCAAGTAAATAACAATGAGAACGGAAAGAAAAAACGACACATGTCAACGAGAAGTGAAAAAATGAGAGAGTAAGAAATCATAAGATAGAAATACTCCCTGTAACCACCAATCTGGAAAGAAAAGCAAGATGGATGTTTCCCACAGGTGCACCCCTCTCCAAATCGACTTCTTTGTCAGACAAATAAAATGGATCCAGAAAAAATATGCCACAGATTCATCAATAATCTCCATTGCAAACGAGAAATAATGTTAGTCAATCACAAAGAACATTCTTCAATCACCCACAAAAGACAAGAGATCCCAAAAAAATTCTCTATTATTCTTCAAGAGCTAATGGTGCCAAATTTTTTGATGGGATACAATGATGGAGGTCTCTCCTTTATATAGGTTTTGAGAGACGCAAACCCTAACTTTCTTTTACATTCGACGATTGAGATTATAACATCATCAACGGTGGAGATTACTTTTACATGGAACAAGTTGACTAGATCAAGGGGGCACACTTTTTTCCCAATGATGCCTTGGCTAAGTCAAAACATAAGATAACATGAGATATAACATGATAATACATCAAGGGGGTCACCTTAGGGGCTTAATTCTCCCTAGATCCCATTACAACATCAAATCATAAGATATAACAATGTGATACATCATATAGCCAAGGTGAGGGGCGCCCCTTGGGGGATGTCCTCACCAACTGAGACAAAATAAATAATCCCAGACAAACTAATGACTGGAACTGGAGTAAAGATGTCCGGAGAGCCATAATACATAATATGGATAAGTTTCCTTGCCATTTCCTTGACCACACAAGCCAAATTGATTTTCCTAGTGATTTCCTAGTTCATTTTTTGATGGTACAACCTCTGAAAATCATAAAAATCATCATATCTTTATTCAGGATGAGAATTGGAGCAAATTGACTACCCAGGAGTGTCCACAGACATAGAAGTATGGTATATGTGACTACTCATACCCCCTGAAACATTGTGGTGCTCCAGGAGAACCAAAATCACTGCAATAATAATATAATCTTACCAATAATAAAGTGATAATAATCATTGATCATGCAATCTAAGGCCAAACTCTAAAATTTGAAACTGTAGTATTGGTCCTGGGCATGTTTGGAGTAAATATAACAAATGTCAAATTTTTAGCCACTGCCTTAGGAACTGTGTTTGACTTGGTCAACTGAGTTGACCAAGTCAAAATACCCAATCTGAAGGTGAGATGTTGAATTGAACTGAACCTGTAGACATCCAAAATAAGAACTGCTACAAGATGTATATTAAAACCCCAATTAAATCATGTCATTCAGAATCATGGTGACAATAATAATAATAGCAACCAACAAGATATACCTGTGTTTTTGAGTAATCATTGAATCTTTTGGAAGTCTCTTGTAAATGGAATACTTACAAAGCTTAAACAATTTGCTAGTGCTAGGTGAGGATGGAAAACAAGGCTAAGTAAAGGGTGATGACCTCTAGTTGGTTTTGACCATGTGATCTCTTCGAATGATGACAAATACACTCAATCAAAAGGACATGTGCATGAAAGATAGCAATAGGGGATGGTGGTATCTCTGGTGTCTCACAAATGGATAAATTACTTGGGCTTGCTTCCTTCAGAATCTAGCAAGATTCCATATACATATTTGACAATTTGGAACACTAGTCAACCTTCGAAGGCAGGTTCCTTGGAGAGCCTTCTGGGCCTCCAAAAAATGACAGACAAAACCTTTGCGGGCTAGTTTCACCCTGTTGCCCTATAGGGACAAATGAGCCGAACACTATACAAGGAGTGAGTGATCATCCTTTGACCATTGAATTTTTCAAACCTTTAATTTCACATAAGATAATAGCCAGCCTCCAAAGGCAGGTTCCCTAGAAAGCCTTCTGGGCTCCAGTAAATGACTAAGGCCTAGCCCCGCTGCCAGCAAGCATCCATATCCCCGACAGGTTTGCCTCACCCTGTTACCCTGGTGGGGGGTAAATGAGCCTAACATTATACAGAGAATGAGTGCTCATCCTTTGACCACTGACTAATTTATAACATTTATACTTTGCATCATTTAGATATAACATTTATGCGTTCCGATGCTTTAGTGTCTAAAGATACTGTTGGGTGGAGCACTTGTTTTGAGGACTAAAGGAAAACCATCCGATGAACCCGACCACACTGGCCAAGCCACATACTTCATAGCCAGAGATACAGAACAACATGGAGTCTATCATGCACAGGGGTCAAGATGGGGAAAAGATCTTCAATCTTACAAGTCTCAATCAACCAAGATCATGGGAGGAAAACAATTATGGATGAACTGGATGGATGGGGACAAATGATACATGGAACCAACATAGCACTAAGGTTTAAATTTTGTGTAAATTTTGTGTAAAGCATGGCATAAACAATAGTCTTCAACATTAGACTCTTTAATCATTCGCAACACAAGTTTAAGCATTAGTACACATGTAATGTAAGAACAGGTCACCATGATCATCCTAACATAACAAGATTAGGTGTTTAACATACATCAAAGAGCAAAATCCAACCTACGAGCCATATTCTTGATCTCACCATATACCTGTCTCTATCTGATATGCCCATTTGTAACTGTGTGTACCATATCTGCTACTCTGCTCAAATGAAGTAGGTCACCACTGAAATCATCTAAATGGACAAGGAGATCTCAGTCCTGGCAAGGAGACAATCTGAAACCGCTGTTGAACAAAGGCTCTGAATGGCTCATGTCGTAATAATGATCCATGTTGTATCTCCATCAATAAGTCTGGCTCAGAAAAATAAAGAGACAAATCTGTATGTTGCATCATGGTAGCCCAACGGCAATATATATGTGATATCGAAACCCAAGGGAGAAGAGCGTTGGGCTTAACGAGGCCCAGAAGGTGCGTTATGAGTGAGATTAGTTCATTGTCTAGATTACAGTTTAAGGTTGTTAGGTGGTTGTCCAAGGAATGATATTCTGCAATTTATTGCAAACCTCAGGAGCAATAAAAAAAGGGTTGCTACAGCCTTGTTGTAGATAGGAAAAGGGAGGGTCGAGACCCTAGATGAGAGGCCGAGGGTAGGAATAGGATAGAGGAGGGTCGTGAGGAAGAAGAAGGGAAAAGGATTAGGGTTTTAGGTTAGATTTTTGGTAGTTTTCAGGGATTTTTAGGGTTTTTTTTTATTGGGTTTTTAGGGCTCTTGAGATTTTTAGAAGGAAGGGTTGAAATTTTAGGGAGGCTCGAATTTTAAAAGTTTTAATTTTTAAAATTTTTAAGGTTTCAAACATAAAATTGCAGACCTAATTAAATGGCCTAATTTAACCTAAAATACAATATTTACATATGAAAATGCAAGAGAAATTTAATAAAAGATGACAACTTAGGGTTTTCATGGATGATACCCTTAAACCCTGGCTGAGAGGAAGGTGACCAACCTTCCTCTTGAAGTATTTCTCCTTGTTTACTAATCCAGGGCTTCTTGTAACAACCTCCAAGGTTTGTTACAAGAGCCTAATCTAGGGAAAACATTGGAGATCCAAGGATAAACTAGTGAAAACCTCCTCTTGGGAGTGTTTCCACCATGCAAAGAGGATAGAAGGTAGATAAAAGGTTCTATTCCAGCAAAATGCAGCCTTAGGGATACCATTCAACCATTCAAGAGACAAAAGTTCACCTACCTTACACCAAGAAGACAAAAACCTCGACTTACTTGAGCTATGTGTTGTTCAACAAATCCAAGCATCCACCAAGCTTGAACATAACCAAAGAATTCATCTAACTTTCATCCACAAGAGCAAAGACAAAAGATTCCAAGAGGTGCGCATCACTTCCAAGAGGCTATCTTGGGTAGAAAAGTAACATATTGAGTTTTATCCCATGAGTTGTGATTTGAAAAGGAAGTGAGGAGATCTATTTATATGTTCTCACACTCACTTTTACAAATAAACCAGGCCGACATACCTTAAAATGTCAATTTGAAATTACAAAATGTCAACTTAAAATTATAACATAAAATAATTTAAAATAATCAAATATATGGGTAACTTGGGGCATTTTTCCTAGAGCTTACCCACAAATGACTAAAATAGCTAAAAATGAGCAAATTACTCCGAACTGAAGCTGGAGTAAACAAGGGGTGACGTCATGCCCCATCTAACCCCAACAATGTTGATAATCCCTCAACGTCGCCCTCCCGCCAAATCAAGCATATGACCTGGATGAAGAGATGACGTCATCACTAGAAAATGCCCAAGGAAGGAGGGCACTATGCTGAAATAGAACAGGAATGGTGTGTCAGGTGACCGAAAGAGAAGGCAATAACCTCATAGCTGAATGAACACACACCAGAGTAGAAAACAAGTGGGAGGCCATGTGACCTAGTGACCCACCCTTAGGAGCCTCGAACACCAACCCCATCGTTAAAAACCTCAACAAAGGGCAGTCAACAATGCCACTAATCCATAGTACTCCTAAAGGAAGGACCAGAGGGTCCGACCTTAACCACCTCTTAGAAAGTGTCGATAACACCTGTCATAGTCTCGACCCTCTCTTCCAGGGCACATATTGTTGAAATATTATAACTTCAAAGAATATTCTAAATGTATTTTACTGATGTAACCTATCGGGGATGTTATTATTCCTCCGTCGGGATGTTACTATTGTATATGATCATCATAGAGTCATGAGGTAAAACCTATATTGTAAATTGGGTCAATAGAACCCTCCTGAATATAATATAATATTGTTTGTTGGGGTGGACTTGTTGAGGAAAAAGTCAAGTGAAGAAAAGAGTATAAATAGAGGATGTGTGTTCCTCATTTGACACACTCACTCACTTGTGTATAGCGCATAGGGGAGAGAGCAAGAGACATACCAGCAAGGAGGAGTACCTGTTTTGGGGTTTTATCTTATACATCTATATAGAGGAAGTTTTGCTGCGTTTTCTTCCCCTTGAGGGTTTCCTAGGATAAATCTGTGTCTCTCTTGTGATTGTGTTTCTTTCAGTGATCCTGCATATCCTGTTGTTTTGAATTTGGATTAAACACTAATGATATCTAGCTAAGCATATGAAATCTTAACATGCTATCAGAGCTAGCCTGAATAGAACAACTTTCACAAGGTGAAACTCTCTCCCCTCTCCCTCTGGCAAGAAATTAGGGTTTCTGTCAAAATTGGAATTTTGGAAATCTGATTGCATAGAAAGTTGTGCCTCCCTAGAGCGCATCTATTGAGCTCTAGATCGAGATTTTTGAGTGGGTGGATCTCCGGGAAAGTCAAACCCTAGTTTGGCTTTGAATCAGAAAACTGCAGAAAACCAGAGAACCAGAAATTTGCAGAAACTCAAATCTCGCAAGCAAGTTTTGAAGAGTGAAGATTTGGAATCTCCAGAAACCAAGTGGACCAATAAACTCGCCTCAGACAAGCGCATCTCTTGGTAAGGTTAATTTTGCATTTTGAGAAATTTCATTTTTTAGTGACCTCTTGGAGAAGATGGCCACAAGCACTAATCTTGAGGACAAGCTAGAAGGAATAGAGAACTTCCGAGCATGGAAATATAGGATTGGTCTCATTCTTACAGAATGATCTTGACAAATACATCAAGAAAGAAGTTGCAGAACCTGAAGAAGATGAAGCTAAGGAAAAGCGCTAGAAGGACCTAATCAAGGCAAAGAGGATCATTGTGGATTCTATCAAAGTCACTTGATCCCTCAAGTGTCATCCAAAGAGACACTAAAGGAAATGTATGATTCCCTTTCCAGAATGTATGAGGGAAAGAACATCAACAGAAAGATGAATTTGAGAGCTCAATTGAAAAGTACCAAGATGAGTAAAGGAGAATCCATTCAAGACTACATCATAAGGGTCTCCCAGTTTAAGGAGCAACTAGAAGCCATTGAAGACTCTCTTGATGAAGATGAACTAGTTATGACTGTTCTCAATGGTCTCACGCAGACCTTGGGATTCATTCATATAGACTATGTGTGCTAGAAAAGAAAGCATGAAGTTTGACATTGTATGGGAAGATTGCATCCAAAAGGAGGCTAGAGTAGCCAACAGAGAAGCTCTACGTAAAGAAGATGATCAAGTCCTAGCCACCCATACTAGAAGAGGAAGAAGTCAGTCTAACTTCAAGAAGGAAATCCACAAGGAGTCCTGACCTCCCAAGAGATTCCAAAGAACAAGAAGAAACAATCAAAGGAAATACCACTCCGACTTTCAATGTTTCAATTGTCACAAAATAGGACACATTGCCAGAAATTGTCCTTTGAAGAAAGAAGAATACAAGAAGAACAACAAAATACATCATGCACACCTAGTTGAAGATGAAGAAGAAGAGGACGAAGGACCTCAAAGAAAACAAGCAAAAGAAGAAGATGCAGAAGAGTATGTATTATTCTCTGCACTCTCTGGGTCTATCACCCCTAGAGAAGGCACTTGGCTTATTGATAGTGGTGCTTCAAAGAACATGATAGGACAGAAGAAAACTCTGTCAAAACTTGAAGAGAAGAACTCTTCTCAGAAAGTATCATTAGGAGATGACTATTAATATCCTATCAAAGGTACTGGTGAAGCAAGCTGTAAGCTTCATTCTGGAACTCCCATGAAAATGAAGGAAGCCTTATATGTACCAGGTTTGAAGAAGAACTTACTTTCTATCTCAGCATTAGATAAGAAAGGATATAGGGTTGCATTTATAGATGGACAAGTACTTATGTCGCCCAAAGGAAAATCAATTGAAGATGCAGTTGTCATTGGTGAAGAAGGAGGATTATATAAACTCAAGGGACATTTGGAAACAACCTTGTTCATGAGATCACTAGCCCAAGTGAACTATGGCATAGGAGGCTTGCTCACATCAACTAAAAAGCACTACCCCATGTGAGCAAAGTAGTAACATGTTTACCAGATTTGAAGATCAATGATGAAGGCACATGCAAAGGATGTGCAAGAGGAGAGAATATCAAGAATCCATTTCCGAAGAGTGAAACAAAAACTAAAGTTACGTTGGAATTAATTCATTCAGATGTATGTTGTCCAATGCCCTCCACATCTTTGAGTGGTTATGAATATTATGTTACATTCATTGATGACTATTCAAGAAAGACATGGATATATTTCACTGAAAACAAAGAATGAAGTATTCAGAAAATTCAAGGAATTGAAAGCCCTGATAGAGAATCATTCACAAAGAAGAATCAAGACACTCGGAATAGACAATGGTGGAGAATATGCTTCAAAAGAGTTTGAAGCCTTTTGTAAGGAAGTTAGAATCAAGAGGGAATTAACCACTCTCCACAATCCCCAATAGAATGGTGTTGCGGAAAGAAAGAATAGGACCATTATGGAAGCAGTAAAGACAATGATACATGATCAAGATCTTCCTATGTATCTATGGGCTGGAGCAGCAAGAACAACAGTTTATGTGTAGAATAGATTATCTCAAAGTTCCCTTGGATTCAAGACTCCAGAAGAAATGTACTCAAAAAAGCAGCCTGAAGTGAGTCATCTCAAGATATTTGGTTGTCCAGTATATGTTCACATTCCAAAAAAAAAGAGAACCAAGTTGGACCCTTCCGAAAAGAAGGGAATATTTGTTGGATACTATGAAGTCTCCAAAGCGTTAAGGATATACATTTCAGGATTCCATCACATAGAGATTAGTAGGGATGTAACATTTGACGAAGAAGCAGCTCTCAAGAGATCTAGAAAGTGTCAGCATGAAGAAGTACATGAAGAGGATGTACCTCCCAGAAAAGTAGAAGCTGCACCCTCTCCTGAAAGTGAAATATTAGAAGATCATGATATGATAGAACCTCAAGAATCCCCTACTATGGACATATCATGAAAGAGAAACCCTTTTTGGGTAAGAGAAATCATACAAGAAGTAGAGAAGTATGGAGCTCCAGAAGGCTCCACAAGAACAAGCAAGAGATCAAAGCCATTCTCCAGATATGTAGCTTTGATGTGCGATCTTGTAGATCAAGAACCTACCAGTTATGAAGAAGCTATACAGAAGAAAGAATGGGTAGAAGCAACGACAGAAGAATACCAATCAATAATGAAGAATGATGTTTGGGATATAGTACCCAAACCCGAAGGCAAGAGTGTGGTATCTTCCAAGTGGATCTACAAGATAAAACATGTAGCTGATGGGAGCATTGAGAAATACAAGGCAAGGTTTGTGGCTAGAGGATTCTCTCAGAAAGAGGGAATTGATTATGAAGAGACATTTGCGCCAGTAGCAAGGTACACTTCCATTAGAACCATCATGGCACTTACATCCATGATGAAGTGGAGTCTACACCAGATGGATGTGAAGACAACCTTCCTGAATGGTGTGATTGAGGAATAAGTGTACATAGAACAACCACAAGGAATTGAAGTCAAAGACAGATGAACTTATGCATGTAAGTTGAAGAAGGCTATGTATGGACTAAAGCAAGCTCCTAGAGCTTGGTATGGAAGGATAGATAGCTTCTTGACGAGCTTGGGCTTTACCAAAAGTAAAGCCGACCCTAACCTTTACTTTAAGGTTATGGATGATGAACCTGTCATATTGTTGTTGTATGTGGATGACTTATTTCTGACATGAAGTAAGAAGCATATTGTAGATTGTAAAAAGAAGTTGTTGTTCAAGAAAACACACCATTATAACCTAAGATCTCTGGGGTTACCAACTTACTAAGCTACACTTGCATTCAATTAGCTATGTAGAAATTGAAATAGGAATAGGAGGAAAACTTTGCAAACCTGGTTTATGACGGTTGATGCAAGCCTTTTCCTCTCCTCTTCCAGTTGCTTCCATAGCTTCTAGGGCTTCTCCAATCACCTACGAAGAACAAGTTCTTTCTGCAAATATCTTATATATATATATATATATATATATTAATGGTTAATGAAAAACATATTCATAATGAAATTATAAGATAATTCAATAATCAACATATACAAGAGTGCACAATATTGGAAGAAGAACTTTCTTTATTGATAAACAGAGAATGGTGAGATTACAACCCAATTTCTGAAACAAGTACTCCTTTTGCAAACCAAGGACACTAAGTTCTACTACTCCAAGATGTCTGAAGGCATACCACCAGCATAACTTTGCTCTTCTAGAATGATTGATTAGCCCCATCTCATGCCCTCTATTTATACATGAGGCAAAAGAGAGGTTTCGAAGGTTAGGATGGTTGAGACAGTTGAGATAGTTATGATTAAGGGCTCAACTGATCTGGACTAATCGTGTTTTATATTTTTTAACATTGAATTAAGGTACAAGCGAGTATTGATAAAGGCAAGTCGCGTATGACATGCTCCTTGCTTTAAGGAAACCCGCGTGTTCAATGTACATGCGAGTTGCAATGCACATACTCGCATGTGACACATGGGTTACTGTGCAAATAGTTGCGTGTGCAACCCTAATATCCAAATGAAAATATACTCGACTGATCAGGAGATGATATATGAACAATCATGCCCATCTATAGTGTTTTGGCTACTTCAATCTAGTTTGTCCTTTTGTGTCCCGACATATTGGATGTCAGTACTCGGACGGAGAAATGCCATTTTACATGATAGCAGATGCCCCCTAATGTGTGAGGTCAAAGGGAAGCGATGGCCGAAATACATTATAGTCTTTAATCTTGGAGAACCCAAGTGTCCAAGGCAACAGAGGAGATACCTGAAACACATACATATCAAAGTCATATACAAAATCATATCCGAGGATGCCATGTTCAATATAATGGAACACTAGCTCCTTTACAATATTTGATTACATCATATAATATGGGTAACAAGATCACGTATATTACAAAGGTGGATTGAAGCCACAATATACAATGATGAGTCTTCAAAATCAGGAAGCTGTGTAACTAATCATAACATAATCTTGCTCAACTTAAGTTATAAATGTGAACCTAAGGTCTTCATCGAAATCCAAAGGAACCAGTACAATCCCTACCATGTGAATAGATGTGTTGAAGTCAAACATGGAAGGAACTCAACAAAATGTCAAACAATGAGTGAAACTGACAACTGAAGCAAAGGAGTTCACCAATAATGGCAGTGAATCCTAAGGTACCATCGTCGAAACTCTAGGTCTTCGTCTTCAGGAAGTGCTGATGAGAAACCGTGTTGTGATGAGGAAAGCAATGAATCCTCCAACAAATCACAAGAGTGACTAGGAACTGGATATAGGAAGGTAGACACAAGTGATACTCGGATAGGACAATGATGGGAATCAAGATAATGATCAGATGAAGGGATAAATCCTTGAAAAATGAGCACGACACAAAGATGACCCAAGGCAGCTTTTAACTTCCAGATAGGACAACTAGACTTATCTGCCATGTAGGAGACATGATCAGATCCCCATGTATAAAAGACAAGCGGAGGAGTAAAAACTCTAAGTAATAGTTGAGCTGAAAGTGTAAACTGAGACTTGAGTATTGGAAAGTTCAGAGAGTGCTATGTTCAAGGAGGACATGCTGCCACTGTTTATAACCCAAAGAGAGTAATTCTTCCTTATCTTTCTTGTTAAATTTTAAAGAGTCTAGGAAAGTCAACTCAAGTCTCTCTTCATTTTTAACAAGCTTGAAGAGGAGAGAGAATAATGCTTGATAAGGTCACTGATTCATGGATTTTACAAGCCTGAACTAGTACATGCTCGTTGGTGTTTTCATATTTTGAGAGTCTGAAAACTTCGAAGAAGACTTCAGGGGGTTGCTTTTTCATACAATTTAGTCTCTTAAGGCCGGAAAAGTATAAAAAAAACCACAGAAGAACTCTCTTAGCTTCCGAAGAAGTAAGGCACACATTTTCGTACATAGTCAGGAAGGTCCAAAAAAGGTTAAATTACCACCTACCCAACGCTCCTTCAAAAGCAGCATATAGCCTGAGTTTTACGAGTGTGAAGGAAGGCAAGATCACTCGGAAAGATCCATTTGATTACGAGAAATGGGGCTTACAACAATAAACTCGATTCTTTGTTCTTAAGTTTTGCGAGCATGACAAAGACATAAAGTACGCTCGGAATCCTTTTCATGTTTAGGTCCAGAGCACGAAAAAGAGAAAACTAAGCTCATACCGAGTGTTCCTTTTCCGTAAATTTAGTCCCTTAGATCCGGAAAAGTGATAAACCTATGCCTAAGAATACTCTTCTCAATTCCAAAGAAAAGAGAATGTCATTTTTTCGTATTATTCAACATGGTCCGAAAAAGCGATAAACTACCACCAATGTGGATGCTCGTTCACATATTCTTAACGAGCCTGAACGAACAAGTTTACTCGACAGTCAAGTCTGTTTTGAGGAGTCAGACCTGGGCCTAAAGAAACTCCATAAGGGCGGGGATCCTTATAAACAGGGATAGCTCGCAAAAAGATGCAAAATGATGGCTCATTTTGTCATGAAAAACTATTAAGAAGGCTCCCGCAAACCTACCACAATTGCGGCATGGGTACCAAAAGACAATAAAATGTTCTAACTAGGGTACCCATGAAAAGGGAGGCCCTACCCACGGAGGAACAATGATGTAGACGAGGTGAAAATGGTTAAACACCATAGTCCGTGGTCAAAGAGGTAATCCTAGGGTTAAAAGCGGATAAAGTATAGATGCGTAAAAACATTTGGAGGACCAAATCACACCCTATATGAGTGGATAGCGACTTTTTAAAGACTTCGAACCTGTTGCATTGGGGAAAAAGACATGGCATTAGTTCAATTATAAAAATAATTTTCAAACTATAGACTAGAAACCCAAAAAATTTGAAATTTTTCCTATATATAGTTCAAAAACTAAAATAAAACATACCATTTGACTCTTTTACCCAATTTGGCATGTTTTCACCTCGAACTTGGATTGCTCGGTGAGGACAAATTAGTGGACCAATTTACAATCTGCAAGGGTCAAGTTGGTTGGCTTTCCCCTCTCTTTCATTTCACCCACTCCAATTTTCATTTTGGTGAAAAATGTTAATGTTTTGGGCCAGCCCTAAGAAGGCTACGCAGTACACACGGGTATGCGACTTAAACTGTTGCGTACACCCGTTTTACACACAACCTGCTCAAGAGCAACCTGCGTGTGACACGCAAGATGCCTAAAGAATAGTCATGTGTTCTGCGTAACATAGAAAAGTTTAGTATATTGCCAAAATTGAAAGAATTAAATGGATTATAATAATCAATAATGGTTAATTGGGTAGGTACAACATGGTTTTAGAGTGGAGGGAGCAAGGACATGAAGACATGGATCGAGATGCTCTACGAGATGGCCCCACAGTGCAAGTTTTATAGTAAAGTGGCTTATTGAAGTTCTTATGTACATCCAGCATGCAGGCCAATGTCCACTTGCTTGAGCATTTGATCAACTATTGGGACCATGACCTTGGTGCCTTTGATCTCCAAGAGGAGATTTTGGAAGTATCAGTGGAAGATATGTACTTCATCACGGGGTTATCTCGCAGGGGTAAGCCCGTGAACCTCGAGGGCACAGGTAGGGGTGATGACCCTATGAGTGTCCAGGACTACGTTGACACCTACTGCACACCAGGTAGTCAAAAGAAGGGATCATGCATCCCTATTGTCCACATCACCAACTTCCCATTACAGACAGTGGTGACTACTATATTGAGGGTTGCAGGATCATCCTCATTGCATCTAGACACTCGGACACAGATGAGAGTTGCAGTGGAGTGTATGTAGGGGACTGTATTTGACTGGTGTTAGGGTATGATCCCGATCGTGAGGAAGCAGCTCTTTGACTACAAGAGAGGACACTGGAAAAACTTCGGGTATTCTAGCGTATTAGTGGCATTCTTCTTTGAGAGAGTGCCTGCCATCAGTCTTGCAGTAGCACTACCAGCATTTTCTCCTCACCAACCTAAACTGACCAGGTGGGGAGAGGTCTTCCTCCGTCAAGGTGGTGGAGGATCAGTCTAGGGTGTATATGACAATGATTTTTATGTATGGTAGGAGTGGCAGTTTCCATCTCTCGAGCAGTTTCCGTACTCCGGAATGGATTTCCGCGAAGACAATAATCTCGGCCTCCCATCAGGAGGAGCATGGGGAGAGCTAGGTATTTTTCTTTTTATGAATTTTAATCATAAAATTATATACATATGTATAGGAGTTTTAATCCATTTTACATGTTTTTTGAAATGCAGATATTGGACGTGTACGCCTCGATGGGCACCCTAGGATGTTTGTGCGGCCTGTACAGGGTGGTGACCAAGGTATACTCACAGTTCTCAAGGGAAAGCTGGCCAGGCTGATCAAGGAGTTCCCACTATACGGATTGAGCGGATTCCTGTTGTCATGCAGGAGTTTGTAGTAGGAATCCCAACTAATTGGATACGTCTACC
Organism: Pseudotsuga menziesii; assembly: GCA_001517045.1. Classification (NCBI taxonomy): domain Eukaryota; kingdom Viridiplantae; phylum Streptophyta; class Pinopsida; order Pinales; family Pinaceae; genus Pseudotsuga; species Pseudotsuga menziesii. The sequence continues at coordinate 151,509 of LPNX010789868.1, read as the reverse complement.
AAGGAGAGTAGCCAGGGCCGTTCTATTTTTCCGGGAGGCCGAAGAGGCTGCTGTAGTTGGGGATGCTGAGGATCATGCCTAGATCTATAGGCATTTCTATGGATTAAGATCCTAGTTTTGTATATTTATACAGTTGTGACTGGATCTTCGGATCACAACTCGACCTATCTATGGACATATTTTTACATATATATATATATATATATATATTTGCCTGGTTATTTACAATGTGTTCCAAATGTATCTGTTATGTATATTTTACAAAATATGTGTTAAGTGCCAATCTAGAATATAGTTCGCATATGCATTAGTTATTGTATTTTCATTTCGTTGAATGTGATTAAATGAAATATAATCAAAATTTCTTTCAAGTAATCTAACCTGCAAAAACTGACGTAACAAGGTAGGGTTTCGCACCTGATAAGCTCCATTGAGCTGGGAAACCACGAGTTGAGAGTCAAGTCTGACCTCTAACCGGGTGATTCCATGTGACAAGGCATCCCATAACAACTCAATGGCATACCTGTATTTGACCACATTATTAGTAGCAGGACCCAAGCAAGCGCCTCCAGAGGCAACTAGCTGTCCTAAGGGTGAATAGATGACCTATGCGGTTGAAGCTAGGTTACAAGTATGACGATTAGCGCCATCTGCAAAACCTACGAACCACTCAGTGGACATCTGTAACAACCAACATATAGTATAAGAAACATAGAAGAAAACATCGGCATTGACAAAAAATTGGCAAGGGTCCAGAAAATATCTTCTCGGCAACATCGGGGAAAAAATTGGCAAACCGCGGCAAATATTTAAAAAGACAAAATATATTCATTTTTTTCATAATTTTAAGCATATAAAGCAACAATGACATCAAATAAATACATTGACACATAAATATAGAAAAAACGCTGATAGATATCATGTAGGCATGCCAAATATAATATGAGACATAAAAGTCGATACTGAAAGTCTGAATATAGTTGTCCAATAGTACTCAAGAGTCAAAAGTGGGAAATCAATGGTCCAATACATATATGATATTACAAAATGACATCACAAAACTAGTAGCTAACTATCTATCTCTGAAAACATAATGGGTTGTTTGCCAGGCCTGCCCCTGACAGTAGAAGGTCCTGGCCCTGTACTACTAGGTGCCAATGAGGGACTAGGTGCCAGTGAGGGACTCGGTGCCAATAAGGGAGTAGATGCATCGACCACTGTAGAAGGTGGTGCTGATGAAGCCACATCACCCTCCATGAAGTCCTCTGGGTCAAAGCGGTCCGCCTCCTCCTCATGTTCCTT